>CAMZMU010000036.1:45794895-46199873 GCA_947311845.1 Poa pratensis
GAGGGGAATATCTCCCCGCAACAGCCAGAAACAATGCTTGTACGTCACACGTCAGTTGGGAACCCCAAGAGGAAGGTATGATGAGTGCAGCAGCAAGTTTTCCCTCAGTATGAAACCAAGGTTTAATCGAACCAGTAGGAAAACGAGGTTTGCTTCGAAGGTGTTGGTGAAGGAGTGTAGTGCGGCGCAACACCAGGGATTCCGGTGCCAACGTGGAACCTGCACAACACAATCAAATTACTTTGCCCCAACTTAACAGTGAGGTTGTCAATCTCACCGGCTTGCTGAAAACAAAGGGTTAAACGTATCGAATGGAAATGATGTTTGTTTGCATAAAACAGTAGAGAACAATGATTGCAGTAGATTGTATTTCAGATGTAAAAGAATGGACCGGGGTCCACAGTTCACTAGTGGTGTCTCTCCAATAAGATAACTAACATGCTGGGTAAACAAATTACAGCTGGGCAATTGACAATTGATAAGTGCATATAACATGCATGTGTGAGCTGTGGTGTCTACTATGAGATTCATTTGGGCATTACGACAAAGTACATAGACCGCTATCCAGCATGCATCTATGCCTAAATAGTCCACTTTCCGGTTAACATCCGTACCCCTTCCAGTATTAAGTTGCAAGCAACAGACAATTGCATTAAGTAATGTGCGTAATGTAAACAATACATTCATCCTTGAATAAAGCATTGCTGTTTTACCCCTAGTGGCAACAACACATCTACAACCTTAGAACTTGCTGTCACTATCCCAGGTTAAATAGAGGTTGAACCCAACTATCATGCATAAATACCCCCTCTTGGAGTTACAAGTATTCACTTGGCCAAGGCTTCAACAAGTAACGGAGAGCATGCAAGATCACAAATGACATAGACATGATAATATAATATTCAGCTCCACATAGGTATCAATATAAGTCAGATCCCAGCAAACACAACATGTAGCATTACAATAAGATGATCTTGATCATGATAGGCAGCTCACAAGATCTAAACATGATGGCACAAGTGGAGAAGACAACCATCTAGCTACTGCTATGGACCCATAGTCCAAGGATGAACTACTCACGCATCACTCCGGAGGCGGGCATGGCGATGTAGAGCCCTCCGGTGATGATTCCCCTCTCCGGCAGGGTGCCGGGAAGAGCTTCAGAACCCCCCGAGTTAGGGTTGACGACGGCGGCGGCAGCGAATATGTTCTGGATGAAAGGCTCGGTGTTTTAGGGTTTTCACGTCTCGGGGAATAAATAGGCGAAGGGGCGATGTCGGCGGACCCCCGAGGGGCCCAAACCACCAGGCGCGCGGTGGGCCCCTGCCGCGCCGCCTGTGGTTTGGCCACCTCGTGGCTCTTCGTCTCTCCTTCGGACTCCGTGTACGTGCTGGAAAAATAGGGACTGGCCTTTTGTTTCGTGCAATTCCGAGAATATTTCCAGAAGTAACTTTCTGAAACCAAAAACAGCAGAAAACAGGGAACTGGCACTGTGGCATCTTGTTAATAGGTTAGTCCCAGAAAATGCATAAAAGTGATACGAAGTGTATATAAAACATGTAGCAAATGGTATAATATAAGCATGGAACAGCAGAAATTATGGATACGTTGGAGACGTATCAAGCATCCCCAAGCTTAGTTCTACTCGTCCTCGAGTAGGTAAAACGATAACAACAAATAATTTCTGAGGAGACATGCTTTCACACAATCTTGATCAATATATTGCAAGGCTCATGTCATGAATGAAGTGACTCAAAGCAATGTCTATAGTTTGCTAACAAATAGATAAAGAGTAAACAATGAATCATATAAGCAAAAACTTTTCATGAATAGTACTTTCAAGACAAGCATCAAAAAGTTTTGCATAAGAGGTAACTCATAAAGCAATAGATTCAAAGTAAAAGGCATTGAAGCAACACAAAGGATGATTAAGTTTCAGCATTGCTTTCAACTTGTAACATGTATATCTCATGGATAGTTGTCAACATAAAGCAATATAACAAGTGCAATAAGTAAATATGTAAGAATCAATGCACACAAAGTTGACACAAGTGTTTGCTTCTAAGATAGAAAGGAGTAGGTAAACTGACTCAACATAAAGTAAAAGATAGGCCCTTCGCAGAGGGAAGCAGGGATTAAATCATGTGCTAGAGCTTTTTAAGTTTTCGAAAGCATATAGAGAGCACAAAATAAGTATTTGAGAGGTGTTTGTTGTTGTCAACGAATGGTAGTGGGCACTCTAACCCCCTTGTCAACCAGACTTTCAAAGAGCGGCTCCCATGAAGGACGTTATCTCTACCAGCAAGGTAGATCATCCCTCTTCTCTTTTGTTTACACATGTATTTTAGTTTCTTTATAGATGACACTCCTCCCAACCTTTTGCTTACACAAGCCATGGCTAACCGAATCCTCGGGTGCCTTCCAACATTCACATACCATGGAGGAGTGTCTATTTGCAAATTAAGTTGCTTACTGATAAATCAGGGCAAAACATGTGAAGAGAATTATTAATGAAAGTTGTAATTAATTGGGGCTGGGCACCCCGTTGCCAGCTCTTTTTGCAAATTATTGGATAAGCGGATGTATATGCCACTAGTCCATTGGTGAAAGTCTGTCAGAAGTAAATGACAAGATTGAAAGATAAAACACCACATACTTCCTCATGAGCTATAAAACATTGACACAAATAAGGAGTAATAAAGTTTTGAATAGTTTAAAGGTAGCACATGAAATATTTACTTGGAATGGCAGGAAATACCACATAGTAGGTAGGTATGGTGGACACAAATGGCATGGGTTTTGGCTCAAGTTTTGGATGCACGAGAAGCATTCCCTCTCAGTACAGAGTTTAGGCTAGCAAGGTTGTTTGAAGCAAACACAAGTATAAACCGGTACAGCAAGAATCACATAAAAACATATTGCAAGTATTATAAGACTCTACACTGTCTTCCTTGTTGCTCAAACATTTTACCAGAAAATATCTAGACCTTAGAGAGAACAAATATGCATCCCAAGTCTCAACAAGCTCTACGGTAGTTCTCCACTACTAGGCTTTAACTACATGATGCAAGAGCTTAAACATGATCTACTTGAGAGCTCAAAACAATTGCAAAGCATCAAATCAAAACAAGACAATGATCTACAAGAATGCATATGTCTTTTCCAATACCAACTACTACATGTAGCATTTTCTTTCTTCCAAACAAACACCAATCAATTTATTTAAACATAAACTCTCCAAATGATAATATAATGCAGCAAGAGAGTATTTATAAACAAGTGCTAACAGCTCGAAGAGATGCATGAAAAACAGGAGCTAAAAGCACTGCAGTAGCTAGTTAAGAATACTCAACAAATATAAGTGAAGAACATGAGTATTCACATGAAAAAGCGGAGCGTGTCTCTCTCCCACACAAGGATTGCTAGGATCCGAATTTATTCAAACAAAAACAAAAATAAAAACACACAGACGCTCCAAGTAAAGCGCATAAGATGTGAAAGAATTAAAATATAGTTTCACTAGAGATGACCTGATAAGTTTGTTGATGAAGAAGGGGATGCCTTGGGCATCCCCAAGCTTAGACGCTTGAGTCTCTCTGAATATGGTTGGGATGAACCACGGGGGCATCCCCAAGCTTAGGCTTTTCACTCTTCTTGATCACATAATATCACCCTTCTCGCTTGATCCTTGAAAACTTCCTTCACACCAAACTCAAGACAGTTCTCATTAGAGGGTTAGTGCATAATCAAAAATTCTCATATTCTGTAATGATACAATCAATCCCAAAGCTTCTGGACATTAGCTACAGCCACCAATGCTTTGTGGAGCAAAGAAATCCACACAAACACAGTAAAAGAGCGAATGCAAAACAAAAGGCAGAATCTGTCAAAAACAGAACAGTCTGGAATGACGAATTTTTTCGAGGCACTTAAGTTGCTCAGATGGATCTGGCCTAAAATAATGAAAGTTGCGTACATATCTCAGGAATATGCGTGATTTTTTCAGAATTTTTGAATTTTCTACAGGGAGATAAGCTCAAATCCGTGACAGCTAAAAATCTGTCACTGCGCAGAAATCCAAATCTTGCATCAACTTTCAATATAGAACTTTACTTGGCACAACATTGCGATAAAATAAAGATACAAAGGAGTTGCTACAGAAGTAACAAAACTCCTTGACTCAAAGAAAACAAAAATAACAGCAAATAAAAACGATGGGTTGTCTCCCATAAGCGCTTTTCTTTAACGCCTTTCAGCTAGGCGCAGAAAGTGAAAATCAAGTGTTGTCAAGAGAAGAAGCATCAACATCATAACTTGCTCTAACAATAGAGTCAAAAGGTAACTTCATTCTCTTCCTAGGGAAGTGTTCCATACCTTTCTTGAGAGGAAATTGGTACCTTATATTACCTTCTTTCATATCAATGATGGCACCAACAGTTCGAAGAAAAGGTCTTCCCAAAACAATAGGACAAGATGCATTGCATTCAATATCCATAACAATAAAATCAACGGGGACAAGGTTATTGTTTACTGTAATAAAAACATCATTAACTCGCCCCAAAGGTTTCTTCATAGCATTATCAGCGAGAAAAACATCCAAATAACAATGTTCCAAAGGTGGCAAATCAAGAATATCATAAAGCTTCTTGGGCAAAACGAAATACTTGCACCAAGATCACACAAGGCATTGCAATCAAAATCATTCACCTTTACCTTAATGATGGGTTCCCAACCATCTTCTAATTTCCTAGGAATAGAAGCTTTAAGTTTCAACTTCTCCTCCCTAGCTTGCAAAAGAGCATTTGTAATATGCTTTGTAAAAGCCAAATTAATAGTGCTAGCATTGGGACTTCTAGCTAATTTTTGCAAGAACATAATAACTTCAGAGATGTTACAATCATCAAAATCAAAATCATTATTGTCAATGGTGGTGGAACCATTGTCTCCAATAGTTTGAAAAATTTCAGCACTTTTATCAGAAAAAGTTTCAGCAGTTTTAGGCAATTTCAAACGCTTTGCAGAAGTAGTAGAGACATTACCAACACCAATAACATTACCATCAATAGTAGGAGGCTTACTAGCATGTAAACATTAGCATTACTAGTGGTGGTGATAGTACAAACTCTAACTATACTATTCTCTTTTTCAAGTTCTTCCTCTTTTTCCCACCTAGCATGCAATTCAGCCAACATCCTAATATTATTATCAATTCGAACTTGGATGGCATTTGCTGTAGCAAATGACTTAGTATCTTTAACTTCATTAGGCATAACTTTCAGTTTTAGAATTTCAACATCATGAGCAAGACTATCAACTTTAGAAGCAAGATCATCAATTTTTTCAAACTTTTCCTCAACAGTTTTATTGAAAGCTTTTTGTGTGCTAATAAATTCTTTAAGCATAGCTTCAAGATCAGAGGACACACTTCTATTGTTGCTGTAGGAATTACCATAAGAATTGCCATAACCATTTGAAGGATAAGGCTTATAGTTGTTGCTACCAAAATTATTCCTATAAGCATTGTTGTTGAAGTTGTTGTTTTTAATGAAGTTTACATCAACATGCTCTTCTTGAGCAACCAATGAAGCTAAAGGAACATTATTAGGATCAACATGAGATCTACCATTCACAAGCATAGACATAATAGCATCAATCTTATCACTCAAAGAGGAGGTTTCTTCAACAGAATTTACCTTCTTACCTTGAGGAGCTCTTTCGGTGTGCCATTCGGAATAGTTGATCATCATATCATCAAGTAGCTTTGTTGCTGCACCTAAAGTGATGGACATAAAGGTTCCTCCAGAGGCTGAATCCAATAAGTTCCTTGAGGAAAAATTTAATCCTGCATAAAAGGTTTGGATGATCATCCAAGTAGTCAGTCCATGAGTGGGACAATTCTTCACCAAAGATTTCATTCTTTCCCAAGCTTGAGCAACATGTTCATTATCAAGTTGTTTAAAATTCATAATGCTACTTCTCAAGGATATAATCTTAGCAGGAGGATAATATTTCCCTATGAAAGCATCTTTGCATTTTGTCCAAGAATCAATACTATTTCTAGGCAAAGAAAGCAACCATTCTTTAGCTCTTCCTCTCAAGGAGAAAGGAAAAAGTTTCAGTTTTATAATATCCCCATCCATATCCTTATACTTTTGCATTTCACAAAGTTCAACAAAGTTATTAAGATGGGCAGCAGCATCATCAGTACTAACACCAGAAAATTGCTCTTTCATAACAAGATTTAATAGAGCAGGTTTAATTTCATAAAATTCTGCTTAGAAGCAGGTGGAGCAATAGGAGTGCATATGAAATCATTGTTGTTTGTGCTAGTGAAGTCACACAACTTAGTGTTCTCAGGAGTACTCATTTTGAAAAACAAAATCAAACGAATTAAACAAGTAACTAATTTTTTTGTGTTTTTGATAAAGAGAGCAAACAAGACTAAATAAAAATAAACTAAGCAAGACAAATAACAAAGTAAAGAGATTGGGTGTGAGAGACTCCCCTTGCAGAAGCAATTCGGTTTTCCCCGGCAACGGCGCCAGAAAACGTGTTGCTAGCGCTAAGTTGACGAGGGAATATCTCCCGGCAACAGCCAGAAACAATGCTTGTACGTCACACGTCAGTTGGGAACCCCAAGAGGAAGGTATGATGAGTGCAGCAGCAAGTTTTCCCTCAGTATGAAACCAAGGTTTAATCGAACCAGTAGGAAAACGAGGTTTGCTTCGAAGGTGTTGGTGAAGGAGTGTAGTGCGGCGCAACACCAGGGATTCCGGTGCCAACGTGGAACCTGCACAACACAATCAAATTACTTTGCCCCAACTTAACAGTGAGGTTGTCAATCTCACCGGCTTGCTGAAAACAAAGGGTTAAACGTATCGAATGGAAATGATGTTTGTTTGCATAAAACAGTAGAGAACAATGATTGCAGTAGATTGTATTTCAGATGTAAAAGAATGGACCGGGGTCCACAGTTCACTAGTGGTGTCTCTCCAATAAGATAACTAACATGCTGGGTAAACAAATTACAGCTGGGCAATTGACAATTGATAAGTGCATATAACATGCATGTGTGAGCTGTGGTGTCTACTATGAGATTCATTTGGGCATTACGACAAAGTACATAGACCGCTATCCAGCATGCATCTATGCCTAAATAGTCCACTTTCCGGTTAACATCCGTACCCCTTCCAGTATTAAGTTGCAAGCAACAGACAATTGCATTAAGTAATGTGCGTAATGTAAACAATACATTCATCCTTGAATAAAGCATTGCTGTTTTACCCCTAGTGGCAACAACACATCTACAACCTTAGAACTTGCTGTCACTATCCCAGGTTAAATAGAGGTTGAACCCAACTATCATGCATAAATACCCCCTCTTGGAGTTACAAGTATTCACTTGGCCAAGGCTTCAACAAGTAACGGAGAGCATGCAAGATCACAAATGACATAGACATGATAATATAATATTCAGCTCCACATAGGTATCAATATAAGTCAGATCCCAGCAAACACAACATGTAGCATTACAATAAGATGATCTTGATCATGATAGGCAGCTCACAAGATCTAAACATGATGGCACAAGTGGAGAAGACAACCATCTAGCTACTGCTATGGACCCATAGTCCAAGGATGAACTACTCACGCATCACTCCGGAGGCGGGCATGGCGATGTAGAGCCCTCCGGTGATGATTCCCCTCTCCGGCAGGGTGCCGGGAAGAGCTTCAGAACCCCCCGAGTTAGGGTTGACGACGGCGGCGGCAGCGAATATGTTCTGGATGAAAGGCTCGGTGTTTTAGGGTTTTCACGTCTCGGGGAATAAATAGGCGAAGGGGCGATGTCGGCGGACCCCCGAGGGGCCCAAACCACCAGGGGCGCGGTGGGCCCCTGCCGCGCCGCCTGTGGTTTGGCCACCTCGTGGTGTCTTCGTCTCTCCTTCGGACTCCGTGTACGTGTTGGAAAAATAGGGACTTGGCCTTTTGTTTCGTGCAATTCCGAGAATATTTCCAGAAGTAACTTTCTGAAACCAAAAACAGCAGAAAACAGGGAACTGGCACTGTGGCATCTTGTTAATAGGTTAGTCCCAGAAAATGCATAAAAGTGATATGAAGTGTATATAAAACATGTAGCAAATGGTATAATATAAGCATGGAACAGCAGAAATTATGGATACGTTGGAGACGTATCATGCTGCAGGGTGGCGGCTTCTGTCTCCTTGTGCACATACTTGGCACCAGCCTTCAGCAGCTCTTGCACAAATGCCTAAGTGCACGACATGGGCAAATTCATAACTCAATAATTAAGTCTAGGCAAAAAAATTGGCACTCGATGAGGATTAAAACTACGGCAAGCATAAACTTACGTGCTCCAAGAAGGAAGAAGTCGACGCAGGGACACCTGCAGCCGTAGCTCCGCTTTTAGTTGCTGCAACCTCCGGCTCGGGTGGTGTAGCTGTGGCTGTAGCAGCAGGAGTCGCAGGGGTAGGCGGTTGCTCTGGTGGCAGCGTTCGTGCAGTGGATGCTGCGCTACTCTTTTCCGCCGTTGGTGGTGGAGGCATATCCTCATCCGAGGAAACACTATATCACACATTATAAATATACAAGGTGGCATTATTCATAAAGTGACAAAGCTTGGGCACGTAATACTTACTCTTCAGTAAGGTCGACCATTCGACCAGGGTTAAGCACACCCACGCTCGGGCGCGATTTCTTCGGTGGTCGTGGGGGAAGCGAGCGAATCGGGGGCACCTCGAGTGGCGCCGTCATCGACTCTGTCCTGTCTTCCTCCTTTTCCTCCGAGTCAGCGGTGTCTTCCTTGTCGCGCGACCGCTTCTGCTTGCCTGCACCTCAGCATCGCCCTCATCGGCTTCTGGCGTGTGTGCGGTGGCGAGTGAGGCCATCTCATCATCAGAATCTGCCTCGAATGGCTCATTGTCTGGCACTGGGCCGCTCTCTGGCAAGGGAGGCATCGACTCATACATTTGTGTCCCTGCACACATAAACAGCAAAGGATTCAACATCACACGTGCATAACATATCAACTGAGATATAGTATCAACTGTTACCTTTGGTAGAGGGTTGCTGGTTTCATAAGGAGGCACAGGCGAGTTCATCTCGCAGGGATCTTCGTCAGTCAATTTGGTAAGGCTTCTTACCAACTTCTCCGCCTTCGCATCAGAAAGCTCTACTGCGCATGAGCGGGTTGGATCAGAAGCACCACTGTATCCCCACATAGCATGTGCTCGGGCTCGAAGGGGTTGCACTCGCCTCTTGGCCATAATGGCTAGCAGATGGATGCCCGTGACCTCTCGACCAACAGTGGTCAGAAGCTTCAGCACCTTCTCCATCAGAATGTCAGCCTCTTCGGCTTCGACTCCGGTCGGCTGGGCAATCCAGGATGGCCTCTTCTTCACCAGGGCGTCTGCGTCAAAGGCAGGCAACCCGAAGGTTTGGGCGCTATGGTCACATCCTTGATGTAGAACCACTTCTGGCGCCATCCTTGCACAGACTCCAGGAAGTTGATCTTGAAGTACTCGACATCAGGTTGAGCATGTACTCCAAAACCACCAGGTCCTTTGGCGCTGTGCTGGCGCTTGACGTTGAAGATGCGGCGGAACAGACCAAAGTGGGGTGCGATGCCCAAGAAGCACTCGCAAAGGACGAAGAAACACGCAATGTGCAAAAGCCCATTGGGCGTAAAATCGTGCAATTGCACTCCATACACGTGCATCAGTGCACGAAGAAAGTTGTGAACAGTGACGGAGAATCCCCTGTTCACAAAATCAACAAAGCAGACCCGCTCATTGGGGCCTGGGCGCGGGATTACCTCGGCGCCGGGGATGCGAACTTGCGAAGTGTCCTCAGGGATCAGCCCATCGTTCCGCAGGCCGGTGAGCATCCTCTTGCTGCAGGTGGACTTGGTCCAAGCGCCCTTGTCCCTCTTCAAACCGCTGGCAGCGGCTCCAGCGGCGCTGTCCGCCGATGCGTTTGCAGCACTCCTGCCCTTTCGGGTGGTAGGTTTCGTCATCGCGGTGGTGGTTGCAAAAGCATCGCTAGGAGTCTATGGCGATGCGTGAGGAGGAAGAAGAAGCAGCGGCGGCAGAGAGCAAATGGCAAGTAAAAAATACTATTTACTCCGCCGCACCCTTTTAACCTCAACGCAAAAGAATCCGCACCGTCAATGCGAGATCGTGGGCAAAGAAGCAAATCCAACCGTACACGTGGCAGCTACGGAGGGCAACCGTCGCCGGCCACATCGCCCACTACGCACGGAAATCTAGGAACTACCATCATGGCCCCAGAGAAATCATGCCTGAACGGTCAAATCCAGTCCAAACGGCTGCACAATGGGCCCACAAGACGTGTCACGTCCCATCTATCGCAGCATAGCGCACGCCACCGCGTGTCAGGTGGCGCAGTCGCCATAAAATGTCATCCTGACGTCCGTTGGGGATATACCTACTAGGGGTATCACCAGCATTGATCAATCCGGCTAGTCCAGGGTGGCCCGCAGTGGTGGTAAACACTTTGCCTGCCGGGCGGCCCAGATAGCTGACGACCAAGGAAGGCGGATGCCGGCAAGGAGGAGGCCCAAGACTGAAGCCCATGAAGCCACCAAGACCAAGACGGAAGGCGGCATACTTGCCGGCTAGGTTTAGGACTCCGTATACTTGCTGGATACGTAATCACCTTGTAACCCTAGGTCCAGCCGCCTATATAAGCTGGACCTCGGGACGCCTTTAAGAGACGATCGAATCAATCTACAATCAACTCATTGTAACCTGTTCACGGCGATATTGCCTTATAATGAGTTATAGCAGCACGTAGGGCACCGCCACCGCCGTGGTGCCTGAAGCTGGGTAAACAGCCGTGTACAATCCCGACCTCGACGACGTCCACCTTCTTGCCCTACGTTCACCCTCGGCTAGCAGGACCCGTCTCCTATCCAAGATGCCGATACGACGACAGTTGGCGCCCACCGTGGGGCATAAGGCATCAGGCGTCACGTCCAGACGGGAACACTTCTGGCTGTCCGCAGCCGACGATTCCGATCATCATAATCAACAAAGATCGCATCTAGCCGGCTGATCCGCTTCGGCGCGATTCACGTCATCGACCAGATCGCATCTTGTCGGATCAGTCTTCGGCGCGGCGCGGAACTCGTTATCAGCGATCAGATCGTATCTTACTGGATCGTCTACTCTGACGCAGGGGCTGGATGCCAGCACCGCCTTTCCGCGCGGATCGATCGAGACTTTCCGGCAGACGCGTTGCCGTCTTGCGCTAGTTTGCCGAATCCGTTCGGAACTAAAATTGCGAGATCATCAACTCGCGTTACAAACTGTGCTATATGCCTACATCCGTGCTGGCTAGTCATGCAGTTGTTGTACGATTCTGATCACGTCAAATCGCCATTATCTCGTCCTTGCATGGCACACGGACCAAGAGATCGATGCTTGCTGCTACCAAACCAAGGCTGTACTTCTCGTGGTGCTTCCTTTACAAAAGGGACGAGCTAGCTAGCTAACCGATCAATGGATAGCTAGTTCGTGCATGTGCTGATCCACAGTATCCGGCTGAATCCAAATCGATCCAGGGGCGGTCAAATTCCTTCTAGGATAGCCATGTCCCGATCGATCCATGGAGACCACATACATGTGGACGGTATCAGGATTAATTAAATCAACTATACCACATGGCAATGCATCTGGTGATGGGAGTACCGAGCGTGCATGTATTTTCCATCTAGGAAACCATGTTTTAATCATTCAAGGTCATGCAGCTTCGGATCAAGGCGGCCAGATATCCAGTATATCTGTGTACTCGTCTTCGATCAAATGTAGCCGACTATTCAAGTCGTCAAATCTTGCCGTGTCAACGATGTCTGCGGGACGCCGTCGTTGCATCCGGTTTGAACGAATTCATCGTCAACTACGCCACGTTCGGTTTCGCTCCGACGTCCGGCTTTGGCGGATTCGTCACCACTGTTGTCACGTTCCGACGTGGCACGGCCGCCTGTCCGGCATATTTAAAGTCGCGCTCCGACGCAGCACGGCCGCCTGTCCGGCATATTTATTGTCGCTTTCCGACGTGGCATGCCGCCCTTTTCGGCAAATTTATTGACGCGTTCCGGCTTAATTGCTAAACGCGGCAAAATGCTTATCCACATACTTGTCGTCGTGTTTCGGATTAAATGCTAAATGCAGCACGACGTATTTCCGCCAAGATCGTCGCATAAAAGGAGAAATAGGAAGTCGTCGCCTTGCTGAAATCAGACTCTCAGGATACTGAAGGCTGCCGCCTATATACTGGGGCTGCCGCCTACATACTGGGGTTGACGCGTACATCCCGGGTCTGTCTTCTTCAGTCTGGGGCTGCCGACTTCTCGCCCTCCTCCTCGACATCGACGTCCGCATACATCAAAAAGATAAGTTCTTTATAACATTAAATTAATCATATGGTCATGAAATAAAATTCTATGGTTTGCTCATTATGCTCTGAGATCATGCCGTCTTTTGTCTTTTCATATGATCATATACTCTTAGTATCAAAGTTGCCCGAAATCTGCTCTGGGCTAAGTGGTTCAAACTTTTCGATACTTGCCGCCTCCGGGCCAAATTAAGCAATCATTTTGCACCGCCTAATATCCTTATTCTGATTGTTTATATGTGGGTTGCCTAGTAGTATGTCGTTGGCACCAACATGCCGGCTTTGGTCTCTGAGTCTAAACTATTTGTTACTAGCCCTGGTTGGCTCAGCTGAAATAACTGTGCTGCGGTACCGCCAACATACAAAAAGCTAAGCATATAGGCCAGATAAATATTAAGGCGGGCCACATAAAATTTACAACCCATAAGTGTTTGTTCAAAAAACTGCCGGCTCAGGCCTTAAAATTGTCCAGCTTACATTAAAAGTACATCTTAATGCAGCTATGTTTACTGTGCATGATACTTGACACTCAGGGGCTGCGGTCGCAGCATTTTCATCAAAGTCTCGAGACGTCTTTCCGTCAAGGCGGCACAAACCTCGACATCTACAACGCCACAAGTTCTTCTGAGCATCGAGCCGACTTTCAAGTACGTCGACTCAACGCTCGGGGGCTGCAGATAGGCGGATCAAGAAAAACTCTGGCTAACATAGCCCCGGGGCTCGACATCGACGCTGCCCCTCGCCAGATACTCGGGGGCTTGACATCGACAATGCCTTCGTACGATACTTGGGGGATGCACGACATGCTGCTCCATCATCAGCGACGCAGCCGCCTCGTCGTCAGTGACACGGCTGTCGTTTATCGCCACATTCCAGCTTAGTTGCTAACGCGGCGCGGCGCCTCCGTGGCACGGCTGCCTTGTCGTCAGCGACACAGCCGCCTTGTTATCAGCAACAAGGTCACCTTCGTGGTACGGCCGCCTTGCTGTCAAATTTCATTCTAACCGTATCAGCAATGTTAGGCGGGACGCCGCCATCATTGCATTCGGTATAGGCGAATTCATCGCCAGATTGCTAGCAGTTGTTTCCGATCGCCCAAACCTGGCCAGTTTGGGAAGACATCGATTGGTGCAAAACAATAATGCTCCATGTTCTACCTTAATTGCTAATGTGGCATGACCGCTTGTCGTCAGCGACACGGCCGCCATCATCGCCTCCGTGGCACGGCAGAAATGCCATCATGACATCGTTCCACTTCTCCTTGAGTTCAAACTGTCGTGGACCAAGGATGACATGGACACGTCAACTATTAACAAGACCCTGCGTGGAAGATTCCTGACAGGAGGTCAGGCCGTCTTTCCCATGATGGCGGCAAATCATCCGACTACGTTAGGCGGATCACCGCTTATTTTCAATTTTGGAATGCTTCAATCTCTTCAGACGCTTACAAGACAAGGCGGACGTTGCCGACAAGAAGAAGACGGCGCCTGAAGAACTCGAACCCTTCCAGGGGCTAATGTTGGGGATATACCTACTAGGGGTATCACCAGCATTGATCAATTCGGCTAGTCCAGGGTGGCCCGCAGTGGTGGTAAAGGCTTTGCCTGCCGGGCGGCCCAGATAGCTGACGACCAAGGAAGGCGGATGCCGGCAAGGAGGAGGCCCAAGACTGAAGCCCATGAAGCCACCAAGACCAAGACGGAAGGCGGCATACTTGCCGGCTAGGTTTAGGACTCCGTATACTTGCTGGATACGTAATCACCTTGTAACCCTAGGTCCAGCCGCCTATATAAGCTGGACCTCGGGACGCCTTTAAGAGACGATCGAATCAATCTACAATCAACTCATTGTAACCTGTTCACGGCGATATTACCTTATAGTGAGTTATAGCAGCACGTAGGGCACCGCCACCGCCGTGGTGCCTGAAGCTGGGTAAACAGCCGTGTACAATCCCGACCTCGACAACGTCCACCTTCTTGCCCTACGTTCACCCTCGGCTAGCAGGACCCCGTCTCCTATCCAAGATGCCGATACGACGACAACGTCATTGCAGCAGATTTGTTCAGAAAAGATGTCGGGTTCGCCCAAAGCATATTAATCACTCGATTGTTTTCGAGTGTATGGTCACTCGACTGTCTCTTCGATCAAAGACATATTACTCCCATCGGGAGCGTATCAAAAATTTCTTCGACTAAGGATGCTCAAGACCAAGTGATTCTGAGATTATCCTCCATTACAAGTAATAAAGCACAATCTCGGGGGCTACTCCCATCGGGAGCGCTGCCGCGCACCCGATAGAATTAAGGCAAAATATTTTCTTCGACTAACATATGTAGGGTAACAAGATTTTGAGATTATCCTCCATTGCAAGCAATAAAGAACAATCTCGGGGGCTACTCTCATCGGGAGCGCTGTCGCGCACCCGATAAAATAGTGTCAAAGGGTCAGTCGACGAATATATCGACTACGTTCATATGCAAAATCATACTCGAAACATTCCCGAGTTGCGTCCGTCGCAAAATACCTCGGATGCTGCACGCATAGTGCAAAGGTAAGACCCGCCGAACTTTCGAGCTGGGCTAAGGACCGTTCCAGCAACGTCAATCCTTATACTTTCCGTGTCAGCAGACATGATGAAAAATCTCGACGGACGCATTGGATAAAATTCAAAGTTATACTGCAGATCGACTCAGTAAGACCTCAGCGGCCTAGTCGAATCTGACCAGTTTGTTCCAGATTCGAGTCCGGGGACTCGAGTTTGATTGAAAGCTAGTAAGGTTTTACCCAAATGTGTAGTTAACCAGTCCCGATCCGTCGAGTGAACTGGGCCTGCTAAGCTATTATCCCTTGATCATCATAAGCAAAAACCACAGTCGATGAAATACTCGACATAGCCAACATGTGCTATTCATACAGGAATTCCAATTATAATATACGTACGTAATGCTAAGCATATGACGTGCACTTACGAACGAGTCCATGCCCGATTCTTCGAGTCAGACAAGTACTCGGGGGCTACTGACAAGGATATACATCTCGGGTACCCTACCGTGAGGGTACCTGGTGCACGTGATGACTAAAAGCCCAATAGCGAAGAGACAACTCGTAGCCCAAGACGAGAGGCCCAACAAGATGGAGTACCCTCCAAGTTTAGACATAGACATAGTCGGTTTATACTTTCCTTATGTGTAAACTAGATCGGTTACAAACTCCCGAGACCCAGCCTATTTAAAGGCTGGGAGGGGTGCCGATCTAGGAGGAAGCCATACTCGAACCACCATAAGCTCTAGCGAGATCGATACCTCGCCAGATCTCCCCTGTAATCGCATAATCCACAATCAATACCAGACAAGCAGGAAGTAGGGTCTTTACCTCCACCCGAGGGGCCTGAACCTGGGTAAATCTTTGCCTCTGCTTGTCAACCGACGAAACTACCAGTACTACCACGTTCTCTCCCCATAATCTCAACCCTAGGTCCTCAACCATGGGATTTGATGAGGGTACACCTCGTCACTCGGGGACTCGGTGAAAGGTGATCCGGCATCAAGCCTGTCTGGTTGAAACTAGCATGATAAGAGTAGTACTGGTAAAAGCTTAAAAGTATATTTACATCTGCACCCGGCATTCCGGGGATTTAATGGTTCAGCTTATGATAAGTTCAGGCAGCTGCATCGGAAGAGCTCGGAGCAGTAGGAGCAGTGCGAGTTTCAGGAGATATCTCGGTCGTAGGCTCGACCGAGGTGTTGGTTGCCGGCTTCTCGGAGGTGTCGGTCGCGGTCGGCCCAGCAGTGACGGCTGCTCCGGCAGTAGTAGTGTCGGTTGCTCCTGGAGTGGCAGTGTCGGGGGCTTCGACCTCGATCTCCTCATCTACGTCATCTTCCTCGTCATCACCCTCTTCATCATCCTCGTCATCTTCATCCTCCGAGTAGGCTGGGCCAGGAAGGAAATTTCGAGTGGGAGCATACCTGGCCATGAAGGAGGCTGCCTCCTTGCGGCTCTCGATCAGTGTCAGATCTGAAGTCCATTTGGAGCCTTGGCGCAGGGACCGCACGGCATCAAGGTTGATTGACTCGTACCAAGAAAGCACAAAGGTCAGAGCTTGATCTGCACCGGCACGGGCTGAGGAGGATCTCCACTCTCGGAGCCTTGTCTCAGCAGCAAGCAGGCACTTGGATAACTCGGAGATGGAAGCTAGAGTCACAGAGTTTGGCCATAGAACCCGGTAAACCCGGATACCAGCATCAAGGAGTTCAGTACCAATGCACTTCAGAGGGGATATGCGAGCATTCAGAGCAGTCAGATGATCTTCAATGTCCCATTCCTCCGAGATTGGGCCAGCTTCTGCTCTTTTTGCTCATGCCCTGCGGGTAGTGTTGACTGCAGCGGCCTTGGAATGGGAGAAGTGATCTGAAGACAGAAAAGCTATCACCGAATTGAGTTATATACCGGCGTATATTTAATGTCGGCACAAGCAATGGAAATAAAAAGAAAGGATAAAGGAAACTTACTGTCCATATCGTGGTTGATCCGGGTGAGCTCGGCCAGCCAGATGTCGCATTTAGCCTTGAGGGCATCCAGTTCTTGTTGTGCCGAGGTAGCGCGGACCTCGGTCTGATCAAGGAGCTCCTTATGCTTCTGAGCGTCCTCTTCCTGCTGCTTCTTCTCCGTAGCCGCAGTTTTCTCTGTCTCGGCTTTCTGATTCTGAGCCGCTTCAAGCTCCTTCTGGAGTCGAGACACTTCATCTTTCTCCTTTTTAAGCGCAGCGTTGTGCGCATCGTCGCGTTTCTTCATCACCTCCTGCAGCTGCTTGTGGGAATTCCGGAGTTTCCTGTGCTCCAAGAGCAGCTTCTTGAACACCTCAGTCTGGGTGTTGGTGCAATCCTGAAAAAAGAAAAAATAAGCTTGACATGAGTCTCGGGGACTGCATGTCGGAAAAGTGTGAGAGTTCACGCCGAATAAGCTTGACATGAGTCTCGGGGACTGCATGTCGGAAAAGTGTGAGAGTTCACGCCGAATAAGCTTGACATGAGTCTCGGGGACATGTCGGAAATTTGTGAAGATTCATGCCGAGTAAACTCGACATGAATCTCGGGGACTGGATATCGAAATTTTTTGGAAGTGGAATGGATATTGAGTTTTTGTGAAGATTCACGCCGAGTGGTCTTAACTCGGTTGAGCATCAACTACTCGACCTGAATCTCAGGGACTGGGGATAATATATATATGTTCTATTGAGAAAGAGAAAAGAACTGAGTTGAGGAAGGTTTACCTCGGTGATCTTGCAGGCATTGAGGACTGCAACTTGCAGCGCGTGTATGGACTGCGCAACGTAGCTTGGGCCAACCGGGTTAGGGGAGGAAACCTCGCTGGTATCAGCGGCATTCCAATCCATGCTATAGTGCCCCACCGAACCCAGGCTGTTACCGCTTTGGGTTCTCAGCTGGGAATCTCCGAGATAGCTGTGCCGGCTTTGGAGACTCGGGCAACTAATTGCTGGTAGCTCGGGGAGTGGGTTGGAGTCACCACCAATTGCTTATCCGGAATAAGCGGCAATTTTCTAGTGGCCAATTGGCTCAGCGCCGGATTTGGCACTGAGGCTGGCTTCTGGGATGCCGGTATGGGAGATGTCGGTGGTGGCGATGGCTGCTGCTGCTGTGTTGTTGCTGTTGTTGCTGCTGCTATTGCTGTTGCTGCTAATCTTGCTGCTGTGGTTGTTGTTGTTGTTGCTGCTGCTGTTGTTGTTGTTGCTGATCCGGCACATTCGGAGTGTCGGTTCGCTCCAGCGCGGAGTCCTTGTGGCCAGAGCCGAGGTCAGCATCTCGGTCAGGGGCCGAGATATCGGTGGTAACCGAGTCCATGACCTCGGTTTCCGCGACGTCTTGGCCTCCTCCAAGCGCGGCATCAGAAGCCGGCAGCAGTATGACGGATGGGGTGGTGTGTACCCCGGAGTCAGTTGACCGAGGTTCCGCTGCAGTCGGAAGGGGTGAGCGCATGGAGGAGGCGCTCTGGTTAACCTCAAGGGCATCACTGTATTGAAACAAGAAAAGATGTTATCTCGGGGAAAGATTATCCCGGGAAAAGGGAAGAAAGGGAAACGAGCGTATGTCGGCAAAGAGTAGCTTACCCTTGAGAAACTGGCGGTGTCCTCTTGACCCGTGGCGGCTTAACCGCTGCTTTCCTCTGCCGCTTCGCTTTCGGCGCTACTGGATCTGAGGATGTGGAGGTCCCGGTATTCGAGGTATCGGTCTCTGCACGCTTGCGAGATCCGACTTGTTTGCCCGTAGTAGCAGGGCGTGTACTGGAGCAGGGCCGCCCGGGTTAGCTGAGGCCGAGGATAGTGGGTGAGCACATGCGATGGGACGAACATCAAGTACCTCTAACATTTCGCAATCATCGTCGTATGACCAATCTCGGATTGAGGCTCGGGCTCGAGGCTTACCCGAGGTATGGGCGCCAGCAGCCGGAATCGGCATGTGATCCTCATCATCCGGGTCATCTACCTCGGTGACGGCCGGGGCAGGCAGATCTTTGCCCCATTTGGCGGAGGGATCCTCTCCATCTTCAGTCTTTGCCGAGTAAACCTCTGCAAGTCAGAAGCAGTAAAGCCGAGTTATTTTAGGAGCCAAGTATGAAGCCGACATAAGAGTTATCTCGGTAGGAAAACCTATGTCGGTATAAATTGCAAGTTACTTACTTGCTCCGGAAGCCGAGTTCTGTCATGAGGTTTTAGACCCCATTCCCATTCCTCGGTCATCGTCGTTCGGGCAATTGCCTTGACGCGTCTTCTGACCTCGGGTTTGGTCAGCTCGTGGGTGCTGATCCGGGTTGGATCATATGGGCCACTCATGTGGCAAATCTTGTGAACCCGGGCTTGGAGGGGGGAAACTCGGCGGCTGATGAAGGTCCTCAAGAGATCATCGCTAGTTATACCCGCCCCCACAAGCTGCTCGACGATCTTGTGAATTTGATTGATCTCGAGGTTCGTGTCTTTCGGGTTAAAGTTCCATTGGAATTGCTCAGTGGGGGACACCGAGGCTGAATGTCGGCAGGTTCAGGAGATCGACATTGTCCGGGCTCTTCACGTAGAAGAACGTGCGCTGCCACATCCGGCATGACTCCAGGCCTTGAACCCGAGGAAAGATGGAGGCTTTCCGAGGTATAATTGTGGCAGCGCCGCAAGGAGTCATTTCTTTGGGGAGGGTCTTATCCGGATTCGGGACACTCTGCTTCCGGAGTTGGAAGTACTTGGCCCAGAGCTCAACGGTGGGCCAGAGTCCGAGGTATCCCTCGGAGAAAGAAACGCACGCCGAGAGGGTGGTGATGGCGTTCGCTGGGAGATGGTGGGGTTGAAGATGGAACTTGTTGAGGAAAGCCCGGAAGAATGAGCTCACCAGGAGTCCGAAGCAGCACTCGAAGTGCGCGACGAAGACCACGCGTTCATTGGCTTGCAGATCCGGCTCGGCCTCTGTGCCGGGAATCCGGCATATCACTTGTGCCGGGATTCGCTTGGTCCGGACCAGCCAAACTATCTCGGCTTGGGAGACATCCGAGCCTTCCCATCCGGCGCGCTCGCTTTCCTCGACGGGAATGTCGGCAGGTTCCGGAGTATTGCTAGCCGACATCTCGGCGGTGCGGCGAGGAAGTGAGAATCTAGTGCCCGTGCCGGCGGCGGAATCTGCAAAATAGGACACAAGTTCACCGGCGGTGAGCATCTCACAGTGTTTGCGCGGTGGAGGAAAAGAAGCAAGCAAGAGAAACAAAAATCTACGGAGAGAAACAAGAATCTATAAACAAGAAGCTAACAAGAAGATCTACGGAGAAGATCTAAAATATAAGGAAAAGATCTAAAGAAGATCTGAGGAGGAACTAATGAAGAACTAGGCGCTAGCCGCGGGAAGTGTTGCGGTGAAGAACTCGCCGGAGTTGCGGCGGCGATGCAAGGCGAGGAGCGCAGGGCGTGCCGGCGAAGAACTTGGATCGGCGGAGGCGTGAGGAACTCCGGTGGGCGGTGGCTCGCGAGGTCCGGCGTCGTGCGGTGGCGGAGCGCACTGCGCGGTGGAGGTGCTCTGCGCAGAGGGATGGAGAAGAAGGAGAGGAGGAAGAGCGGCGAAGAAGACGATGAGGGTTGCCCCGCTCCCCTATTTATGGGCGTGGGGTGTGTGCGGTTAGCAATATTACCGCGCACATTCCCCGTAACCGTCGCGCGGATTAACCGCGCACGATCTGCGCGGTTGCGGTAATCGCGGCCGCACGATCGGCCGCACGGTGGGCCGCAAAGTGGCAACCGCCCGTGGCACGGTTAGTGGCGCAGTTAATGGCGCGAAAATCGAGGGGCCGCGCTGCGGTCAAAGCACTCAAGTGCCCAGATGAAGTGACAACTCGTGGGCGGCGTGTGCAGAGGCATGTATGTCCACGCGCGGGAACCGAGGCGACGCACAACGTTTCCTTGCCACGTGCTGTGGCCAAATCTTAGAAGAGATCGAGGGAATCTTCTTGTGTCGGAGAAACCGACACAGGAGCGGATGTCGGAAGGAATTGGAGATTGGATGCTTGTTGATTTGACTTGGTCCGACATAGTTATGTCGGATACTTTGGTCAAATTGGTTTGGTTTTGTAAACCTGGTGTGGCCCTTCATCCGAGGTTGCAGGACCGCACTAGCTTCGGGGACTAATGTCGGGGGGCTACCCCGGGTAGGGTCATGGTATGGTATAAGATGTGTCCAAGAATGGATCGAGGTACAAAAAACCGACATACCCGAGCCTAGAGGAGGCCGAGTTATGATATTGGCGGGAACCGACGTATACTCACCCTGTTATACTGACCGAGATATGGGATCCGAGGTAAGCGATCCGAGACATGCTGACCGACATATATATGTCGGTATCCCATTTGTTTTCTTATGTGCAGGGGAGGCTATTCAGGAAAGGGAATCCGACATATCCATGCCGGATTATAGAGATGAGGCATCTTGTGTCGGATTGGAAGTCAATGCATGTCACATCCCGTCTGACACGGGAGCGTGGCGTGCAGTGTGACGCGGGTACGAGATGACCGGTCACGCACGTCGCTGACCACGAGTGTACGTGGGAGCAGAGATATGGGACAGGGTATGGGCAAGTCACGTCCTGTCCATAGCAGAGGACACAATCATGACCGAGTTACTGATACAGAGGAGCGTGGCTACAGCGTAGCGTACGGCACCACTCCGGTGACCCGGGGTACCAGTATATAAGGTGCCCCAGGCCCTCCTGCGTGAGGGACGACGAGCGAGACCTTGAGTTACTTTGAGAGAGACAGAGAGAGAAAGGTGCAGAGAGATCTTTTCCCTCACTGCTTGGTTCTTCTTTCTTGAGAGCTTCACCATAGCTGAGAGCATACAGCTCGAGGAGCCCCTTTGTATTCATGATATCCTGATATATAGAGAGAGACAGGCAGGAGTAGGGGTTTTACCTCCTCATGAGGGCCCTGAACCTGGCTAGATCGAGGTGTGATTTGTGTCTTCCGTGTGCGCTCCTTAGCGCGCTAGCCCTCCCCGGTTCCACCAGCGTCCATCGGCCCCAACATAAGCCATCCCATGGCATCTGCCGTGATACTACCACGACAACCGTCTTATTGATGTCACCATCACGTTGGAAGAAAAGAATGTCAACATAATGTAACAACATGAAAAACAAAAGTTTTAATCTTTACCTCAAGCGATTTCGTCGAATCAAGAACGTGATGTAAGTTTCACACAATATTCCACCACTTTGCTGCCAAGTAAGCAAGCTATTGTTGCGAATTGCATGAGGTGAAGTAGGAGTAAGTATTACAGGTATTCTAGATAATGTGAACCATAAGATCGGCCATGAAGTTAACCTAACTGTGTTGTTTTGCATGGAGTCAGTGGCAAAGGTGATGTGGATTCATCCTCTAATCCAGCAAAAAGATCAACTTCGTCGTTCCGGTCAAAAGATTTTTACTCCTCTCATTTTCCCCTTTCCGAAGGGAGCAAGATCTCTAGATTGGTTTGATGAGGTTTGTCACTAGTAAAAAGTTTCTAGTGAACAATTAGGTTGCTGCCTCGCCTAATCATCAAAGCTTATCACCTCTAGAAAACCATTTTCTTTCTTGACTTGGCTATGGCCAAGTGTGATTTTTTAACTTGACTATTGACTCCATATGCCTCGTATAATCCCTTGATCCTAACACTTTCCTAGCTCGGTGACACTACACGGATTTGTTCTTAAGAAAATCTTCATGACATTAGTCACTCTACTAGCTAGTGGTACCGCCTTTTGTTTGTGCTAGTCCAAACAAGTTATTAACTGCTGATTTATCCTGGGTTAATCGATCAACCATGTAAGAGATCAGATTCATTTGCTGTCTGTATTATAGGATTGTTGGTTTGCTCATATTTTTAGGCGGCAACTTCGATTTTTTGGCGTATTTTCGAGCCTCGTCGTCTATCTTGGCACCGAACCGGTGTTCTGATTACACAACTACACAGTGACAAAAAGTAAGCATCATCATAACTTTCGGCAACTTCGATTTTTTGGCGTATTTTCGAGCCTCGTCGTCTGTCTTGGCACCGAACCGGTGTTCTGATTACACAACTACACAGTGACAAAAAGTAAGCATCATCATAACTTTAGTTGCACATAAGTTAAAAGTAACCATGTTTACTGTACTTTACCCTTTTTGATTAGTCAAAGATCTTCTCCCTAACCTTCCCGGCCAAAATCTCATTGATTGGTCAAATAAATGTAAATAAAAGGTTGAGTACGTCAGTAAAATAAATTTTCTCTAATGTGATCTCAGTTTCTTGGATGAGAACGTGACAGCTTACACTGTTTGTATGTGATTGCAACCCTGAATTAATTAACCTCATTTGTGATCTACGTGCAGTTGACCTTAACCTAAATAGTATTATCCAAGGATTAATTAAGGATAGATGATCGGACGAATATGTGCAATGTGATAATCTTAGTTTGCATGGACTTAGAACTCGGATAAGAACTGCAAATCATGAGTTTGATTAGCATGATCATGCATGGTGAACTGGTGATTAGGATGAACTTTGTTCCGTAGTTTCTGTTTTTTGAAACGGGGCAAGAGATCTGCCTTTTCATTGATTAAGGAGTAAACAGGGTGGACTAAACCAAAGACAAAAAAAGGTCACATCACGACACAGGGAGGTGCCCCAAGGAGCACCTCGCACCCTCTAAGGGACTAGCTGAGCAAAGTGCTTGGCTCCGGCTGCAATTCAAGCGCGCCCCTCCTCCTTTATCTTGTCAGTCAACACAGAAGTCATAGTGGACTTGTTGTTGAAGACTCTGGCGTAGTTTCTCATGCATGCTACATGGATTTTGTTTAGGATTTCTCTCTAGAGAGATTTTGGACTGCTATTTCGACACGAAGTGTAACCCAAGTTGTCACGCATGCACACTGTGAACATGTTAAGAGGCATGGACCAGTCCATTTCCTACTAGAACATGACAAAAATTACTACCCAGTCCAAGAAATTAACAGGCGAGGAGTAACAAACAAGCTAGAATTCCTGGGTTCGGATCCGTCCTCCAGAGGCGGACAGCTCTTGCGGCCTTCTACATGGTGGGGTGGCGACTTCTTCTTCGCGGCGAGTGGTACGGCGGCGGCGCCGTCGCCTAGCTTCTTGGGGATAGTTTGTGGATCTGGTTGTGAACTTTTCAGGCAGCTCGGGGTGCTCCGTGCAAATTCCTGGGTGCTTTTGTGTTTTCTTTGTTTCTGTTGGACCTAGCTGTAATTTGTACTGAGTTTCCTGTTTTATAAATCAGATCCTCCTCAAAAAAAAAAAACAAGCTAGAATCGTTGGAAGGAGG
This sequence comes from Poa pratensis, assembly GCA_947311845.1. NCBI lineage: Eukaryota > Viridiplantae > Streptophyta > Magnoliopsida > Poales > Poaceae > Poa > Poa pratensis. The sequence continues at coordinate 45,819,172 of CAMZMU010000036.1, forward strand.
TTAGAAATCTCTCGACAAAGCCACTGAGGCATATAAATCTGCCGATCGATCCTGCGGTGAGACATATGGATGCTGAGTAGCTAGCTAGCTAGTGATCTTTGTCAGGCGGACATGCAGGCATGGGGTAGCTTCTTTTCTATGTGCACCTGGGCAGGAAACTAAGTCCAACGACAACTTATATGTTAGTCACACTGAGATTTAGTGACATGGTTTACACATCAGCACATTACTAGATATAAATTAATTAATGTGGGCGGATGTAGAGATAAATCAAAGGTATGTGTGCATCATGCACACACCGATATATTAGCTGACACTAGATGACCATTACAATGCGGTTTACAAGCCCTAAATTAACTTGCAACTAGTTTCCACTTGTGGCAGTACAAACGGCTGGAGGTGCATGGTCAGCTTAACTTGCAACGAGTATTTCTACTCCAGTCCAGTACAATACTAGTACCACTGTACCAGTCGTACTCTAGAACAAAAAAAAAATCGTTCGTCAGCAGAGTGGCGTCACCGTTGTGTGCGCACATTTGATCGCTCCACCAAGTTTCGATCGAACAGCCTTGGTTTGCTGGTTGTTTTCGCTCGGACGCAGGAGTCAAACCTGCAATTGCTTGGTGCCTAGCCTCCTGCCATTGACTTGACTCAGATGGTTTTGATGGTAATACGGTACGATCGATTGGCATCTTAAATCCTAACTGCTCCAGATAGAGAGGACTTTATAGTCGTCCACTGTCTCATTCGTCGACAGTAAAGCCAAGCTTGAAAGCTCGTTTGAGTCAAGTGTCGCAGGATGTTTATCCATATTCCTAAAATTTGAAAACCTAATTTGCTCCTTTTTTTCCTTCCCGTAACCAATGCGATATTCCAGTTGTGCAAGACTAGCTACTACTCCCTCCGTTCCAAATTAATTGACTTCCATTTACCCACATGTGGATGTATCTAGACATGTTAAAAGTATAGATACATCAACATTTGAACAAATAGAAATCAATTAATTTGGAACGGATGGAGTATATGCAACGCAGGAGTGACGGGAAACGGATGACGTACTACGTACACATTGCATTCGATCGGTGTCTGCTCAGCAGCAAACATGGACAAATTGAATACCATATGTCCATATGGTCGACCAGGCTGGCAATTCCGATGCACGGCCTCTCAAATCATTCAGTGTTTTAAATGATAGCCCACGATTTTAAGTAGTCACTTTCTTGAAATTGCCCAGACTAGCTGGGAGATACCAGTACAACATGGCTTCGAATGTCCAAACTTGTAGAAGTGGTGTGATTATCTACTAGAAGGTTTAAAGTGGTTTCGTAATCGGCTGTGGTGCACGCGAAGGAATCCTTCCTTTTTGAATACAAAACGATGAGTACATAGTTTTCTACATAATGGGAAAGAACAGATATGAAACGCAAAGTCGATTCCGATTCCACTTGCCATACTGACAGAATACTCTCCTCGAATATTCTGTGTCATCTGGGAAGGTAGTGTCGGATATTTTTTCTACAAAATATTGTCGAACCTGCACTTTCATGATCCTTCTACATCTCGACATATATCTCATGCATTTACTCTGCTCTTGTCTTTAAAGCCCATTCAAAATGCGTGAAGTTTACCGATTCTTGCAAAATTCTATCAAATTATTTTGGGAGATTCCGTGTTTCAAAAGATGAACTTGCGTATACAGTCTTATTGATTTCACTATCACGTTGGAAGAAAAGAATGTCATCATAATGCAACAACATGGAAAAAAAGGAGTTTTCTACTTTACCTCAAGCGATTTCGTCGAATAAAGAGCGCGATGTAAGTTTCACACGATATTTCACTACTTTGCTGCCAAGTAAGCAAGATATCGTTACAAATTGCACGATGTGAAGTAGAAGCAAGTTTTACTGTTATTCTGGACTAGTGTGAACCATAAGATCGGCCATTAAGTTAACCTAACTGTGTTGTTTTTCATGGACTCAGAGACAAAAGGTGATGTGGATTCATCCTCCAATCCAGCAGAAAGATCAACTTCGTCGTTCCCCAGTCAAAGATTTTTATTCCTCTCATTTTCCCCTTTCCGAAGGGAGCAAGATCTCTTGATTGGTTTGTTGAGGTTTGTCACTAGTAAAAAGTATCTAGTGACAATTAGGTTTTGCTGCTTTGCCTAATCATCAAGGCTTATCACCTCTAGAGAACCATTGTCTTCCTTGACTTGGCCATGGCCAAGTGTGATTTTTTTAACTTGACTATTGACTCCATATGCCTCGTATAATCCCTTGCTCCTAACACTTTCCTAGCTTGGTGTCACTACACGGATTTGTTCTTAAGAAAATCTTCATGGGATTGGTCACTTTACTAGTGGTGCCGCCTTTTGTTTTGTGCTAGTCCAGACAAGTAATTAACTGCTGATTTATCCTAGGTTAATAGAGCAACCATGTAAGACATAAAATTCCTCTGTTGTCTGTATTATTGGATTGTTTCTCTGCTCATACTTTTAGGCGGCAACTTCAATTTTCTTGCTGATTTTCAAGCTGAGGAGCCTGTCTTGGCACCGAACCGGTGTTCTGATTACACAAATACACATCGACAAAAAGTAAGCATCACCATAACTTTAGTTGCACATAAGTTAAAAGTAAATTTTCTTATTGTACTTTTTACCCTTTTTTGATTAGTCAAAGATCTTCTCCCTAACCTTCCCGGCCAATATCTCATTGATTGGTCAAATAAATGTAAATAAAGGTTGAGTACGTCATGTAAAATAAATTTTCTCTAATGCGATCTCAGTTTCATGGATGAGCTGGCTAATAACGTGACAGCTTACTCTGTCTGTATGATTGAAACCCTAATTAATTAGCCTCATATGTGATCTACGTTTGGTTGACCTTAACCTAAATATTATCCAAGGGTTAATTAAGGATAGATAGATGATCATGTGCAATGTGATAATCTTAGTTTGCATGAACTTACAACCCCTGGATAAGAACTGCGAATCATGAGTTTGATTAGCATGATCATGCATGGTGAATTGGTGATTAGGATTGAACTATTCCGTAGTTCCGCATGCATGCTACATGGACTTAATTTGTTTAGGATTTCTCAATGTTTTCTAGAGATTTTGGACTACTATTTCGACACGAAGTGTAACCCAAGTTGTCACGCGTACGTACATAACATGTTAGAGGCATGAACCAGTCCAATTAATTCCTACTAGAATGTAGTTTCTCGGGGTGGTGGCTAACCTGGGAGAGATGTGCAGCCGCCAGCTTCTTAGGGTTTCTCACTAGATGTCCCATATATATACCAGCCAGGCTGAGAGAAGATGGGCCACATGGGCCAGCACCAAAACAGGCCCATTAACAGTTCAACACTCCCCCTCAAGATGGGTGATAGATATCTATCATCCCCATCTTGTCACATGCCAAATTGCATTCCTTTGCTGCCAGCCCTTTTGTTAAACAGTCTGCAATTTGTTGTCCTGTGTTCACATACTCAATCTTAATAATTCCAGCATCTAGCTTCTCCTTGATAAAGAATCTGTCAATCTCCACATGTTTAGTTCTGTCATGTTGGACTGGATTATTTGCTATGCATATGGCTGACTTGTTATCACACCAGACATTCAGATGTCCATCCTTTAGCACCTTTAACTCACTTAAGAGATTTCTTACCCATAGCATATCACTCAATCCTTGAGACATGGCCCGGTATTCTGCTTCAGCAGTTGACTTTGATACAACTGGTTGTTTTTTACTTCTCCATGACACTAAGTTACCTCCAACAAACACGCAGTATCCAGAAGTTGACCTCCTGTCATCAAGACAGTTTGCCCAATCAGCATCACTATAGCCATCAATCACTAGGTGTCCATTACTTCTGAACCACAGACCCTTTCCCGGAGTCCCCTTTAGGTATCTCAGAATCCGATATACTGCATCCAAGTGACCAGTCCTAGGCTCATGCATATATCTACTTACAATGCTCACAGCAAAAGCAATATCTGGCCTTGTATGACATAGGTATAGCAGCTTTCCTACGAGTTTCTGATAATTTTCTTTTTCTACCAATTCCCCAGACTCGGATGTTATCTGATAATTTACATCTATGGGAGTTGTGGCTGCTCTGCACTGCATCATTCCTGTTTCATTTAGGAGATCGAGGACATACTTGCGTTGCATCAGTGCTATGCCTCTTGCAGATCGAGCAATTTCTATACCGAGAAAGTACTTGAGCTGGCCAAGATCCTTCACCTCAAATGTGTTGCTTAGACACCCTTTTAATCTAGCTATCTCAGCTTCATCATCACCAGTAATTATAATATCATCCACATAAACTGCCAGAATAGTAATTTTCTGATTTGAGTGCTTGTAAAACACCGTGTGATCACCATTACACTGTCCATATCCCATACCACACACAGCCCTTCTAAACCGATCAAACCACGCTCTAGGAGATTGTTTCAGACCATAAAGAGCCTTTTTTAGTTTGCACACTTTACCTCCATTTCCAGCTGCAGCCATTCCCGGTGGCACCTCCATATACACCTCTTCCTGAAGATCACCATGCAAGAAAGCATTTTTTACATCAAGCTGATGCAATGGCCATCCAAAATTTGCTGCGCATGATATCAAGATCCTCACAGTATTCATTTTCGCCACAGGAGCAAAGGTTTCATCGTAGTCAATGCCATAAACTTGACTATATCCCCTTGCAACTAGTCTTGCCTTATACCTTTCTATTTTCCCTTCAGGACTTTGTTTGACTGTAAATACCCATTTGCACCCAACTGCTCTCTTTCCCTCTGGTAAGTCAGTTAACTCCCAAGTTTGATTCTTCCTCAATGCTTCCAGCTCTTCTCTCATAGCTGCACACCACCTAGGGTCTTGTTGTGCAACTCTCCAATCAGTAGGAGTTGACACTAATTGGAGGGACGCAACAAATGATCGATAAGAGGGAGACAAACCTTCATACGAAACGTAGTTGCTAATGTCATGGGCATTAAAACCATACCTATCCACAGGTTTGCCTGTAGCTGCTCTAGTCCCCTTTCTAAGTGCAATTGGTAAGTCGATCAGCCCCTCAGTGACATTTGAGTTTGCATCTGGTGTTGCAGTAGAAGATTGTTCTTCCTCTTGCATGTGTGGCTCAACATTCTCAACATTCTCCCCCTGTTCAACATTCTCCCCCTGTTCGGCATTCTCCCCTGGTTCAACAGCCGCACGGCGCCTCCTTGAGTACACATGAAGTGGTTGTGTAGTTGTACGAGCACCACCAATTTCAGGATTTGGAATGGGGATGGGCACCGAACCAATTATCAACGGAGGAGATGTAGCAGGAGGTATGGCTGTACTCGTTGTACTCTCCCCCTCTTGACCATCAGTCGAAGGGGACAGATGATCAAGTCCTTCAAATAACATGCTCAAATCTGTTTGCTCTCCATAGAAAGGCTCAGACTCACGAAAGGTAACATCCATACTCACAAACGTTCTGCGTTCAGTCGGATTCCAGCATTTGTATCCTTGTTGTCCTGAAGGATAGCCAATGAAGATGCATTTGACAGCCTTGGGATCAAGCTTGCTCACGGAGGGTCTATGATCTCGGACAAAGCAGGTGCACCCAAATACTTTGGGAACAACATTGAACTTATTTTCGCCGAATAGAAGCTCACATGGAGATTTCATGCCAATAATCCGTGAGGGCATGCGATTAATAAGATAGGTAGCAGTTAGAACAGCCTCACCCCAAAGAAATTTAGGTACATTCATTGTGTACATGAGAGACCGAGTTACCTCCAATATGTGACGATTCTTTCTTTCAGCTACTCCATTCTGGGGAGGAGTATCTGGGCAGGAAGTCTGGTGCATGATTCCTTTCTCTGATAAGAACTCTGCAAATCTCTTGTTAACATATTCTGTCCCATTATCAGATCTGATCATTTGCACCTGCACCTTAAACTGAGTGTTCACATATGCACAGAAGTCTTGGAAGCATTGAAACACCTCATCTTTGTGGCGTAAGAGGTACACCCAAGTCATGCGAGTATAGCAATCAATGAAAGTTACAAAATATTTCATTCCACTGATAGAAATACTAGGACATGTCCAGACATCAGAGTGCACAAGAGTGAAAGGAGCTATACTCCTGAGCCCCTTACTAATATAAGATGTTCTGGTATGCTTAGCATACTCACATGCATCACATTTTAGTTTACTCATGTCTACTCCACTCATTACATCAGGAAACACTTTGATCATCTTATCAAAAGAAATGTGCCCCATACGGCAATGATGGATCATGGCCTTGGTCTCCTTGTCACCTTGAACCGCTGCAAGCACCACCGAGTATCCCAGCATCTCAGACTTCTCTCGGTACAGGTGCCATAGCCCTCTACGCCTGATTCCTGCCCCAAGCTTCCTTCCAGTCCTCCTCTCCTGGATCAAACACATATGCTTATCAATAGTAATCCGGCAATCAATCTGATCAATCAAACTACTCATTGAGATCAAGTTCACTGGAAATGCAGGCACATATAGGACAGAGGATAACTTCATGCTAGATGAACAATTGACAATTCCAACACCTTTTACAGGTTGGGCAGTACCATCTGCTGTCTGAATAGTTTCGTGATATGTTGAGGGATACTGATTGAACAATTCAAACTCACTAATGTTACCAGTAACATGCCTTGAGGCTCCACTATCTAGTATCCAATCTGAATCTAGCTTATGTGCAGCAAGGGAGGCATTTTCAGTATTACCTTTGTCGGTGTAGACAAAGTGGGCAAACTGTCCGAAGCTTGTTTCTCCTTGCTGTCCACCCTTCTTCACTTCTCGTTCAGTAGCACTTCCGTGGTTTTGAGTTTCTGTTGATTGATCTCCCTCCATGACTGTCATGTTAGCTCTGGCCCCTCCTTGTGGACCACCTGAGTTGTGATAGTAATTCCCTCCATATCTGCCTCTAGGTGCACCTCTGTAGTATCCCCTGTTGTACCTGTTGCCTCTGAAACCTCCTCTGCCTCGACGGGGTGGATCAGTACATTGGTGGATTAGGTGACCACTCACTCCACAGTTGTAGCAGTCTCTAGTCTCCTGCCTCTCAAACACATGATATGCAGGCCTTTGTGTGGATCCTCCCTTTTCGTTGCATTTCAGTCTTGTCTCCTCTTGTGTAATGGCAGCTATGGCAGCTTCAAGTGACGGTAGCTGGGTTTGGTGCATCAGACTTGCCCTTCTGTTCTCAAAGTTTTTATCCAGACCCTTTAAAAACTTCAACACCCGTCTGCCTTCAATCCAATTCTTTGCTGCCACAACACATTCAGAGTGGGCTAGCACCAAAGGATCAAGATGATCCAGATCTGCCCACAAATGCTTCAGTTCTCCAACATAGGTCATCACTGATTTCTCACCTTGAATCAAATCATGCACTTTGTCCTCAAGTTGAGAGACCAACATCACATTTCCCTTACCAGAGTACATCTGGGATAAAGCTTCCCATACCTCCTTTGAAGCAGAAAGTGCTTCAACAGATGCAGCAACCGATGGAGTTAAAGAGCTAAGCAACCACGCAAGAATACCTGAATCAGTAGTGCTCCATTTCTTCCACTCAACACCCTTTTTGTCCACTGGTTCATCGACTTCTCCCAACACATATCCTTCCACAGCCTTCATCTTCAGCAGCAACAGTCCCCTTCTTGACCAGCTCAAATAGTTACTGACCCCCTCCAGTTTTACCTCATTTGGAGTCAATTCCAGCTTCGGTACTCTCTCTGCTCGAGCTCCATCTGCTGCCAGGACAGCAGCAGCACCTTCCGCCTTGTTGGCGACGAGAACCTCCTTCAGCATGCTCAGTACCTTGGTCAGGTCGTCCCCCATGATTGAGGCGTGCTACAACACTCCCCTGATGCAGAACCACCAGATCTGATGCGGCATGCAACAGATCCAATCACTCCATCTCCATCTTCAACCTCAGCTCTGATACCATGTAGTTTCTCGGGGTGGTGGCTAACCTGGGAGAGATGTGCAGCCGCCAGCTTCTTAGGGTTTCTCACTAGATGTCCCATATATATACCAGCCAGGCTGAGAGAAGATGGGCCACATGGGCCAGCACCAAAACAGACCCATTAACAGTTCAACATAGAACATGACAAACAAAAAAAGAACTCCCCGTGAAGACTATAGTCCAAGAAATTAACAGCCGAGGAGTAACAAACAAGTTAGAGATTTAGAAATCTCTCGACAAAGCCCGTGAGACTTATGGATGCTGACTAGTGTGTACATACATCAAAATTTTAAGATAGGTAAGACATTTATTTCCAAACGGAGGGTGTACTAGATAAAACAGTAAATGTGGGCGGATGTAGAGATAAATCAAAAGTACCTAGTGTGCAGCATGCAGCGATATATTAGCTGACACTTGATGAACATCACAACGTGGTTTACAAGCGCTAAATAAACTTGCAACTAGTCGGCTGGAGGTGCATGGTCAGCTTAACTTTCAACGAGTACTCCAGTACAAGCTAATTTTTTTTTAATAATACATTTTTTTAAATAAATTCGAAAAATATTACGCAAAATAACGAAATTTCAAAAATAATACGGCCTCGGCCAGGCCTGGGCCGATTAGGTCCTGTCGGCCAGGCCTGGGCCGATATGTGCTGTCGGCCGGCTCTGTGCGTGGCAGAGAAACCGGTCGGCCAGAGCTGGGCCGACTGGGCCTATCGGCCTGAACTGGGCCGACAAGAGGCTGTCGGCCCAAGCTGGGCCGAGAGGCTCTTCTTCCATTTTTTTCCACCTCTCCCTCCTCTTTTTTAGCCACAAATGCAGACAAATTACAGATGAAATCAAACTCCAAATTTAAATCACTGATCCACACATATTACAGATAAAAACATTGTCTACAAACACTGATCCACACATATTACAGATTAAAACATAGTCCAATTTTAAAACATTGATCCTCATTATTACAAATAAAAGCACAGTCCAAATTTAAAACATCCTAGTTTCTTCCCCTTCCTCTTGGTCCTCGGCTGCCTCGCCCACGTGGAGCAGCTGCTCTAGTTGCCGGAGCAGCATTCGTAGGTGGGAATTTTGTACAAGCAGTGTCCCTGTGACCAAAATCATTGCACAAGAAACATTGCACTGTCGGGCCTCCGGCTTCAGATTCATCCATACCATTTCTGATACGCTTGCACGGTCGTCTACCTCTACCAGGACGCAGTAGCCTCCAACATCTTCCTCTTCCATCTGCTCTGTCTGACTATTTTGGCCATAGTCATAACCACCACCTCCAACATCTCCCTGATTATAATCATGTCCAGAAAAATGCATCTCCTGACTACTCTGTCCAGGATCGTGCCCTCCCTCGCCTTCAGGCAGAATCACCTCCTTCGCGACAGGTATCAGTAACGCGATAGGGGTACATCCCCTGCTTTCGCAGCCTTGCAACCATCGCACCATCTGAGAGGTCCGATCTATCGGCCTCAAATAAAAAAACACCGGTGACCTTGACTTCGTTCACAGTGCATGCACACCGACAGTGTCTGTTTGAGGATTAAGTCCTAAACACGCTGCCAACCAATCTTTCAGCTGACTTATAGACCATGTTTCTGGGTCACTCAGTTCCAACTCTGACCATCGAAACTCACCCAAATCAGCTCCATGCTCATTTACCACAACTTCGCCAGGACCATAGTAAAACAAACATTTCACTAAATTACTCATCTCAACAACCTAAAAATGTGACACCAATTAACTGTTATAACCGGGAACAACTATATACTTAATATTACTAGCGCAACAGTAAACCCTAATTAGCCAGATAAACGCAGTTATAAACGCATACCCTTGAAGCGTGCCGATTCAATGGACCAGCACTGTCACCACCACCGCTGCACCACCAGCAACACCACTGCACCACCACCACCACGCTGCACCACCACCACCCTACACGAACCTCCACCTAAACTCCATCATTGCTCCAACCAAACAACACGAAATCACACAAAAACCTAACCCATCTGTATATCTGAGCTGACTTAACTCTCTAACATTTCTAGGAGGAAGATTTGGTGGCTGGATAGACAGATCGCCGCTGAAACGCAGCAAGGAGCTGCTGGTTTTCGAGAGGAAGAAGAAAAGGAGAGAGGACGCGAGGAAGAAGATGTGGCCAGGATTGGCCTTATCCAGCATCCTATCGGCCCAGCATTGGCCGAGAGGCCTGTCGGCCAGAGCTTGGCCGATTAGTACCCCTCCCTGACGCGTGACGGCCTGTCGGACGCAGGCCTGGCCCACCATGCGACCCTGTCGGCTTAGACAGAGCCGATAAGGCCTTATCGGCCCAGGCCTGGCCGACAGGACCTAATCGGCCCAGGCCTGGCCGAGGCTGTATTATTTTTGAAATTTCGTTATTTTGCGTAATATTTTTCGAATTTATTTAAAAAAATGTATTATTAAAAAAAATTAGCCCAGTACAATACTAGTGTACCAGTCGTACTCTAGAACAAAAAAAAATCGTTCGTCAGCAGAGTGGCGTCACCGTCGTGTGCGCACATCTGATCGCTCCACCAAGTTTGGATCGAACGGCCTTGGTTTGTTGGTTGTAGTTTCGCTCGGACTAGTCTCTGGCACGCGGACGCAGGAGTCAAACCTGCAATTGCTTGGTGCCTAGCCTCCTGCCCTTGACTTGACTCAGATGGTTTTGATGGTACTACGCTACGATCGATCGGCATCTTAAATCTTAACTGCTCCAGATAGAGAGGACTTTATGGTCGTCCACTGTCTCATTCTGTCGATAGTAAAGCCAAGCTTGAAAGCTCGTTTGAGTCAAGTGTCGCATGATGTTTATCCATACGCTCGGCATATAGTGACAGAGACGCTCGGCATACAGTGCTACTTGTGCCGACCATGTACAGCACACACGTGACAGCTGCTGGTGCTCGCTAGGAAAGTTTTTGCTGAGCGTGCGTAGGTTGTATGCCGAGTGTGTATACGCGCGGCAGACATGGGACGCGCCGTCAGACGGACGTCTCCGTCAAGTCGTTTGCCGAGCGTTTGTCTGCCGACGACCAGCGGTGACGCTCGGCATATGAGAAGTTGCCGAGCGTGTTTATATGCCGAGCGCCGCCGATACGCTCGGCATATATGTATGCCGAGCGTTTTCCCGTGTTTACCGAGCGTTTGTAGCGCTCGGCATAATTTGCCAATCCTGTAGTGAAAGCCAAGCTTGAAAGCTCGTTTGAGTCAAGTGTCGCAGGATGTTTATCCATATTCCTAAAATTTGAAAACCTAATTTGCTTCTTTTTTTTTCTTCCCGTAACCAATGCGATATTCCAGTTGTGCTTGTGCAAGACTAGGTACTATATGCAACGCAGGAGTGACGGGGAAATGCCTGACGTACGTACACATTGCATTCGGTGTCTGCTCAGCAGCAAACATGGACAAATTGAATACCGTATCGGTCGACCAGGCTGGCAATTCCGATGCACGGCCTCTCAAATCATTCAGTGTTTTAAATGATAGCCCACGATTTTAAGTAGTCTCTTTCTTGAAATTGCCCAGACTAGCTGGGAGATTACAGTACAACATGGCTTCGAATGTCCAAACTTGTAGAAGTGGTGTGATTATCTACTAGAAGGTTTAAAGTGGTTTCGTAATCGGATGTGGTGCACGCGAAGGAATCCTTCCTTTGAATACAAAACGATGAGTACATAGTTTTCTACATAATGGGAAAGAACAGACTGACTGAATACTCTCCTCAAATATTCTGTGTCATCTGGGAAGGTAGTGTCGGATATTTTTTCTACAAAATATTGTCGAACCTGCACTTTCATGATCCTTCTACATCTCGACATATATCTCATGCATTTACTCTGCTCTTGTCTTTAAAGCCCATTCGAAACGCGTGAAGTTTACCGATTCTTGTAAAATTCTATCAAATTATTTTGGGAGATTCCGTGTTTCAAAAGATGAACTTGCGTATACAGTCTTATTGATGTCACTATCACGTTGGAAGAAAAAAATGTCATCATAATGTAACAACATGGGAAAAAAGGAGTTTTCTTCTTTGCCTCAAGCGATTTCGTCGAATAAAGAGTGCGATGTAAGTTTCACATGATATTTCACTACTTTGCTGCCAAGTAAGCAAGATATCGTTACAAATTGCACGATGTGAAGTAGGAGCAAGTTTTACTGTTATTCTGGACTAGTGTGAACCATAAGATCGGCCATTAAGTTAACCTAACTGTGTTGTTTTTCATGGACTCAGAGACAAAAGGTGATGTGGATTCATCCTCCAATCCAGCAGAAAGATCAGAGGTTTGTCAGTAGTAAAAAGTATCTAGTGACAATTAGGTTGCTGCTTTGCCTAATCATCAAGGCTTATCTCCTCTAGAGAACCATTGTCTTCCTTGACTTGGCCATGGCCAAGTGTGATTTTTTTAACTTGACTATTGACTCCATATGCCTCGTATAATCCCTTGCTCCTAACACTTTCCTAGCTTGGTGTCACTACACGGATTTGTTCTTAAGAAAATCTTCATGGGATTGGTCACTTTACTAGTGGTGCCGCCTTTTGTTTTGTGCTAGTCCAGACAAGTAATTAACTGCTGATTTATCCTAGGTTAATAGAGCAACCATGTAAGACATAAAATTCCTCTGTTGTCTGTATTATTGGATTGTTTCTCTGCTCATACTTTTAGGCGGAAACTTCAATTTTCTTGCTGATTTTCAAGCTGAGGAGCCTGTCTTGGCTCCGAACCGGTGTTCTGATTACACAAATACACATCGACAAAAAGTAAGCATCACCATAACTTTAGTTGCACATAAGTTAAAAGTAAATTTTCTTATTGTACTTTTTACCCTTTTTTGATTAGTCAAAGATCTTCTCCCTAACCTTCCGGGCCAATATCTCATTGATTGGTCAAATAAATGTAAATAAAGGTTGAGTACGTCAGGTAAAATAAATTTTCTCTGATAGATAGATGGACAGAGTTTGCATGAACTTACAACCCCTGGATAAGAATTGTGAATCATGAGTTTGATTAGCATGATCATGCATGGTGAATTGGTGATTAGGATTGAACTATTCCGTAGTTCCGCATGCATGCTACATGGACTTAATTTGTTTAGGATTTCTCAATGTTTTCTAGAGATTTTGGACTGCTATTTCGACACGAAGTGTAACCCAAGTTGTCACGCATACATAACATGTTAGAGGCATGAACCAGTCCAATTAATTCCTACTAGAACATGACAAACAAAAAAAGAACTCCCCGTGAAGACTATAGTCCACGAAATTAACAGCCGAGGAGTAACAAACAAGCTAGAGATCTAGAAATCTCTCGACAAAGCCCGTGAGACATATGGATGCTGACTAGCTATATATCTAGTGATCTTTGACAGGCGGATATGCAGGCATGGAGTATCTTCCAAGAAGCTCCAAAATTTTCTTGCAACTAGTCGGCTGGAGGTGCATGGTCAGCTTAACTTGCAACGAGTACTCCAGTACAATACTAGTACCAGTCGTACTCCAGAACAAAAAAAAAAATCGTTCGTCAGCAGAGTGGCGTCACCGTCGTGTGCGCACATCTGATCGCTCCACCAAGTTTGGATCGAACGGCCTTGGTTTGTTGGTTGTAGTTTCGCTCGGGCTAGTGTCTGGCACACGGACGCAGGAGTCAAACCTGCAATTGCTTGGTGCCTAGCCTTCTGCCCTTGACTTGACTCAGATGGTTTTGATGGTACTACGCTACGATCGATCGGCATCTTAAATCTTAACTGCTCCAGATAGATAGGACTTTATAGTCGTCCACTGTCTCATTCTGTCGATAGTAAAGCCAAGCTTGAAAGCTCGTTTGAGTCAAGTGTCGCGAGATGTTTATCCATATTCCTAAAATTTGAAAACGTAATTTGCTCCTTTTTTTTCTTCCCGTAATCAATGCGATGTTCAGTTGTGCAAGACTAGCTACTATATGCAACGCAGGAGTGACGGGAAACGGATGACGTGCTACCACTAGTAGAGAAAAGCTTATAGAAATATGACTTTCTGTGGCGCACCAATTTCCGTGCGCCACAGAAATATTTTTCTGTGGCGCACCAAGCCCGGTGTGGCGCACTAAACCACATGCGCCACAGAAATTAGACTTTCTGTGGCGCACATGGCCAGGTGCGCCACAGAAAGTCATCTGGTGGGGCGGGTGAAATTTGAGGAAAAAAATTCTGTGTGACATTCTGTGGCGTCACAGAATTTTCTTCTTCAGATCCCCCCGGATCGTCTTTTTAGTCTTGTAGCAAGTAAAATAAAATGATAAAAAATTCAATAAATAAAATCCTTTGCGATGTAGTTAGGTATGAGTGTCTAGTAGGTATAGAAATTTTGAAATATGAATTTTGACCTTTTCTGCAACAAATAAAAAAAATCTTGTAACGGCCATAACTTTTGCATACGACGTCGAAATAATGCAAAAAAATATGTCAAAAAAAATTAGAGAAAAATCCGAGTTCGAATCCACCGGGAATTACCCGGTCAGCAATTCACCGATTCCTCAAATTCCAAACGAAAAAAAAGTTATTTCAAACAGACGATTTTTCGCAGCAAAATCAAAAAAAGGAAAAAAAAGAAGAAAAAATTTATGTGGCGCATGGGCCAAGGATGCGCCACAGAATTGTTGGCGGGATTCGAAATTTGAATCCCGCCGGCCGGGCCCCTTCTTCTCCCTCTCTTTTCCCCTTCTCTCCTCCACTTCTCCTCTCCTTCTCCTCCACTTCTCCTCTCCCCTTTTCCTCCATCCTCCTTCTCCTCCACTTCTCCTCTCCTTCTCCTCCACTTCTTCTCTCCTCCTCCTCCTCCACCTTCTCCTCCACCTCCTCCTTCACCACCCCGGCGACCTTCTCCACCTCCGGCGACCTCCTCCACCACCTCCGGCGACCTCCTCCACCACCTCTGGCGATCTCCGGCGACCTCCGGCGACCTCCTCCTCCACCCCAGCGACATCTGGCTCCAACTCCGGCGAACTCCGGCGACCTCCGGCGACCACCATCCTCCACCAACCTCCGACGACTCCCTCCTCCACCCACCTACAGCCAAGCCGGGTGCTGCCTCCGACGAGCTCCGACGAAACGAAATTTCGGTGAAATTTGGGCGGCCAGATCGATCTGGCCGCCTTTTTTTGAAATTGAAAAAAAAATCTGTGGTGCACGGTGGGGGGTGCGCCACAGAAATATTTTTGTGGCGCACGGAGGGGGTGCGCCACAGAATAAATTTTAGTGACGACAATTCTGTGGCGCACCGAGCAAATTTGCGGGTGCGCCAAAGAATGTCAAAAAGGTGCGCCACTAGGGGTGGAATCGAGCCGAGCCGAGCCGACTCGAGGCTCGGCTCGGTCTGGCTCGGTAAATCTCGAGTCGAGCCTGGCTCGGCTTGGTACGTAAATGGTTATGAAAAATGGGCTCGTGGCTCGGCTCGGTGGGCTTGAGGCTCGGCTCGTACGGCTCGCGAGCCGGGCGTCAGATCTCAGCTCCTAGTCCCCGCGTCCATAGTGATCCCATTCTGTTCGATGCCCTCATCCTCTCTCCCACGCTAGGGTTAGCGCCGACGCTAGGCCGCCGCCAGCCCGCGACTACCCGGCCACCGCTCTCGTCTGCTCCTCCCCAGCCCCTATGATGTGTGCGGCGGCGCGTGGCAATGATTAGGGCTGGGCTGTCGGCCCTCCGCCGCCTGCCATCCATGTGCAGCGGCAGGGTCCTCGTCTTCGTCTCCTCTCCACGGCTGCTCCTCCTACTCGTGCGTGTTCTTGTCTGCAGCAATGCTATTCCCCTGATGTGCTAGCTGCTATCCCGTACTCGGTACTCTAGTCTCGCGCGTGGGCCTGAGAGCCTCGTTGTAGCAAGATTTTCCCCCTGATGTGCTACTTTGCTTGCGTGTGGACAGATGTGTTAGCTTGCATGTGATCTTCAGTTCTTGCTTGCCGACGCTCTGTACATTGGATTGGAATTGTTTGTATGTATTTCTGTTTGCATACGTGTGTTGGGATATTGCAATTATAGTACTCCGACCGCTTCTCCCTGTGTATCTTGCTTGCCGACCGCTTCTCCCTGTGTATCTTGTTTTCGTCTCTGTATCTCATATACAATTTGCATTTGGAGTCTTATATTCAGATTGCATTTGGAGACTTTGACCATCTGTTGGCATGATGTGAGACATGTTAAGACTATATTGTTATATTCATGCTATATTTTTAATTATAATTGTGAATTGTTACATTCTTAGCAAAATTCATGTCAAATTTTCATATTGCATCGAGCCTTCGAGCCGGCTTGCGAGCTTCACCAGGCCGGCTTGTCGAGCCTCGAGCCCTGCACGGTAGGTTTAGGCTTGGCTTGTCCTACCTTCGAGCCGAGCCCTGTCGAGCCCGAGCCGAGCCTCGAGCTTTGTGTCCACCCCTATGCGCCACTAAAAGCCATTTTCCTACTAGTGTACGTACACATTGCATTCGATCGGTGTCTGCTCAGCAGCAAACATGGACAAATTGAATACCATATGTCCATATCGGTCGACCATGCCGGCAATTCCGATGCACAGCCTCTCAAATGATTCAGTGTTTTAAATGATAGCCCACGATTTTAAGTAGCCGCTTTCTAGAAATTGCCCAGACTAGCTGGGAGATGTGTGACCGAATGACCTATAACAGTTTTTTATCAGAGAAAGTGGGGCAGTGCAGGGCTGCTTAAATCGTTCTTATAAATCTTATAAGTTCTATGCTCGAAAGAGATATAGGTGTTGCCCAAGTTGAGAAGCTAGCTAGATGCATGTACCACCTAAAACATCTTATATTAAAAAACGGAGAGAGTGGTTCGCTGGTTGGATGGAGTGCTTTCCTTTTCTATCCATGGAAGGAGTTGGGTACGCATACATTTTAAATTTTCCTCCACGCTCTTGTAACATTCATGTCGGATAACTGCCAGGAGGCATATTTCTTCTTTTCTGAGGTTGTTTTGTTATGGACAAAATACGAGTACCCAACTCTTTGATTGATATTTGTCTTTGAGGCGGCCCTTGACTGATATCCTAAACAAAGAATTATTCCCTTCCAACCAATCCTAGAATATCAAAATATCCTGGAAAGATGTACTTTGGATCCTGCAACCATGACATGACAGGCAACGGGTTAGACCTGTAGGACAGCCGTCTGTAAGAAACGCGTTTCAAAAAATGATAGTGTTTTTGGAAACGCGCAAGGGTAATGAGCTTAGATGGAGCAAGTAAACCAGTGCCTGGCACGAGCTCGTATACACCTCGAGCTCAAAATTAGGCTCGGAGTCAATAACTCATGCGTAAGGAGAATGTATCCAGGTGGGGAAAAAAACTATAACATGATGTAATCGGTGGAATGAGGGGAAATCTTCTGTCTCAGTTTTCGAAGACAATATCTGAGTGGAGAAAGACCTACAAAAGAATACAAGATTTCAAGCAAAAAAATGCAAGATTACTTTTTTTTAAGAATATGGATACAAAATTAGTTCCATGGCTCAGTAACGACTTTTTTTTAGAACGAGGCTCACTAAAGGACTAGAGGAAGCGGCCTGGTTCTATAGAGGAAGCGGCCCAAATCTTGTTTTATGGAAGCAGACACATCCTTATGGGCCTCCATGAGATTTCATCGGATCTCTACTGGTTGGCCCATATAGACCTATATGTCGAGTTCCTTTATTCCGACCGAAACGACCAGGAGCACAAGCCAGTGCAGTACACACCATAGTACTAACAGACAAGCAAGCCGTATGTCAATGGAACTACAAATTCGGGAGACATGGAAAAAACCAGGATATTAGGGAAGGAGCGAATAATTAAGTTTGGGAGACCCTATCAAAATTGGAGATACCTAGCAAAATTTAAAAAATTGGCTGGCGTGTTCTTCATGGTATGATACCATGTAGAGGGATTCTTGCAAATAGGCATATAGGAGATCAAAGCGGCTGCCCAATCTGTCAAATGAGCTGTGAGGATATTAAAAATATGATGTTCATGTGTCCAAGAGCAAAGGAGGTTTGGAGATGTCTTGGTATAGGACATACTATTGAACAAGCTATGGATATTGACAGGTCAGGTTCCATAATAATTGAGGAGTTCGTCAGGAGGAATGATCGAGTATCCTTAGTCGACAATATTGATCTCGCGGAATTAATCCTTACGGCTGGATGGTACATTTGGTGGGAGAGGGGACATATTGTTCATGGAGAACAGGTTCAGGTTCCGTTCAGGTCTGCCATGTCAATTGTTTTACTCTCAAGGAACTATATGATCGCAAACAAAAAACCAAATGCGAAGAGAGCAGAGGGCTGGAAGAATCCACGAGAAGGAAGGTTGATGATTAATGTGGATGCTGCTTTTGATGCGGATTCTGGGAGAGGAGCTACAAGAGTAATCATCCGAGACTATACGGGACAATTCGTTGTTGCATCACAAAAATTCCTGCCACACGTTGTTGATGCACCTATGGCTGAGGCATATGCATTTAGAGAAGGGTTAACTTTGGCCACACAGATTGGCAGTAACCAGTTTATTGTCCAAACTGATTGTGTGCAGGTGGTCGAAACTATGATGGATGGAGGTTTTTCGGCGACGTCCTCGGCGGCAATATATGATGACTGCAATTTGCTTTGGATAAGTTTTGATAATGTGTCTCTGGAATATTGCAATAGGGAAGCTAATCAAGTAGCACACGAGCTTGCTAGGAATTCTTTTATATCTGGTACTTCTTGTAATTGGGTCGATGAACCCCCCAGCTA
The DNA here is from genome assembly GCA_947311845.1 of Poa pratensis. Lineage (NCBI taxonomy): Eukaryota > Viridiplantae > Streptophyta > Magnoliopsida > Poales > Poaceae > Poa > Poa pratensis. Next base: position 45,837,954 of record CAMZMU010000036.1, read on the forward strand.
TATTCTTGGCAAGCTCGCAAACGATGTAACTTTGTTATCTGATCAATAAAGCATGCCGGATGGCTTCCCCTAAAAAAAGAGCCAATGGCTTCTATACCATTGACGAACGCTCCAATGGCTCATTTGCCATCAAACAAAGCTCCAATGCTCATATACCAAACACAAACAAATTATAGTGCTTATATACCACCGATAGTTAGTATAGTGTTATCTCGGTGTGATAAGAGGACAAAATGACTCTTTTGCCCTGAATGAGAAATGAGCAACAATTGTAACACATGTGTAGAAAAAAATGGCATCATCTTGCCTCTATTTTCAGCATTTCAGCAAAACAATAGTGACAACATATACCAATGTCAGCATACTAGTCATCAAACCTGTGCACGCACATGGGCTGGCGAAATTTTTTTTTTAATGCATGCAGAAGTTTTTAGACATAGGAAACGTATGGAAAACTTAGAGAATGATATTTTCAATCAAATACCATTAAACATGTAATGACTTCCCATTTTGGTTAGCTATAGGAAAACGAGTTAAACTACTCCGATTAGTTTGTGCTTCTATTGTCTGCATGCGTCCAGCGTATTGCGATAATTTGTGTGTATTATAATATTTTATGAAGCCCCGGACAAACTTTGTTTTCACGGAAGTGTGTACAATGCAGTTCAATATTTACTCTAAAAAATGTTTGTAATATAGCCTTTGATGAATTTTTAATAGAGCGAATCATATAATTTATTTGGACTCAGTAATGTAGAGTACCTACGTATCAACTTATATGATGATTCAAAACAAATATATTCCCGCATGTGGAGGCATGGTCAGCTGATGTTTCATGGCGTGTGTACGATGAAACGTTCCAGTGCGTTGAGTAGAGGAAAGAGTACAAGTGAGTTTTTTTTCATCGTCTTTTTTCTATTCTAAACTAAGGGTAACATTGGAATTTGTGAATAGATTGGCAGGAAAAGGGGGTCATGCTAACGGCAATGGCAAATAAGCACTAGAACTTGTTCGTCTTTGGTATATAAGAATTGAACCTTTGTTTGGTGGCAAATGAGCCATTGTGCAGGTTGTCAATGGTATAGAAGCAATTTTCTCCTAAAAAAACAGACAAGCAAGCCTGTCAAAAAGAATGAAAAACAGACAATCAAAGAAAATCAGGATTAGTGGCTACCTCCCTGCAGCTCTACTGTCACGATACCTATCTGCTGCAAGCTGCTGGTATAAGTATGACCGGACATACACATGAAGACAAGTAGACAACCGCTTCACTGTTTCGCACGTACACGCCCTGACTTTGCCCAATTATATGCCATGGCACGTTCTTCTGATATCTGAAAAGTCTCCTTGATCCTGAAAGAAACTACAGCTCCTAGGTATAGGGTATTACCAGCGGCGAAGCGAGAACGGCAAGTGCCAAGAGTTCATGGTTGCGTTGCCTATTTCTGAAGATCAGGGCATGCAGATTTGTTCTTATTTGCAGGTTTAATTCCACGTGCATTATTTCTCTACGAAACTTGGATCAGTGTGTGTAGTTCTTACTTCTTAATGAACAAAGAAATGGGTGCAGTTCCTTAATCAGCAAACTAATAAGCACCTCCTTCCCCTGAAAGAATGTGTTCACGCCAAAAAAAAAAAAATGGAGTGATTAAAAAAAATCATCCTGCATGTGGATTGGCCGAATAAAAGGAAAGTTGAAAGGACACTTTAATTAAGCCAGGCCATTAGTTAGTAACTACAGTACTAAGCTACTGGTACAACGCGGATTCTATCCACCGGCTCTGTTATTCTTATTTTTGACACATCCAACCATCCGTATATTCAACGAACAAACCACATACACCGTACATAGATTGAAAAGCAGAAGAAGAACCAACATACGGGGAGGATCCAGAGCCACCACAGAGAGTCGCAGCTTCCCGGCGACGGAGACGAAGGCCGGCAACCACCTTGCCACTGCCTGGGCACTTTTAAACCCTTAAGAGACGCCGCCTTGACTGCCCGCCGCGCCGCGACGGAGCACTTGTCGATGAACACGTAGGGCGGCGCCCCCCTGGCACCGCTTCCCCGCCAAGCCTCGGCCGCCAACAGATCCGTCGCAGGAGAAGCTCCAGCCTCCCGTCCAGCCCTGGATGAACACCACATCTCCAGCGCCGCCGCACCGCAGCAGAAGGAGAAGAAGACCACGCACGGCGGATCCGCGGATCCGCGAGCACGGCAAGGTCGACGACCACGCGACGGAGCCCCGCCGGAGCTCCACCACCGGAGAGGAAGGACGCCGACTCCAAAAACCCACCAGCCGCACCACCGCCTCCTCAGCGCCGCCGGCGGGAACCTCCACACTCCTACCCTATGTACACGAAGGGATCCGGGGATCCCCCACCCACCCGCCGCCGGAGCGGACGGGGGGAGAGAGATCCCGCGGATCCGCGACGGCGAGAGCGGCGTGCGCAGGCGATTCCAAGAAATCGCCTCCTCTGCACTGTAGCGAGGAGGAGGGGAAAGTGCGCCCTTGTGTATTGCTATCTCTCTCAACACATGTTTACACATGTTTGGTTTGCAACACGTACGTTACGCTTTTTACTGTTGCCCATTTAATATCCAGCTTGGTGTCTTCTGTAACGAAAGTTGCATGGATGGATATAAAGTAGGTATGCATTTGATCTCTGCAACATCTCTCGCCCGTTTTTTGCGCTTCAATCACTAGCTGGATGCTGCATGTAAGTGTAACGTTGTTAGTTTATCCAATCCATCACCACGTGTCGGAACGCGGATTCAAAAGCATTTCGCGTGAGAAGGAAGTATAGGATCGACTCATCTTTGTCCAGAACATGCACGCATGACGCATGGTCGATCTTCTCTGAGATGCACATCATCTAGCAGTATAATATTCCTCGTATATACTCCTATTATATACTCTGGGTGTACATACTCCCATACTCAATATACCTCACATACGAGGGTATTATACCTCTTTATATTTTTTTATATCTCATTAATTATTCTAAGATACCTCAATACAAAAAGTATGAAAAAAAAATTATCACCATAGTCCTCAATTTTTTCATATACCTTTATTTCATACAAAAAGCAGTATATGTGCAAATAATATAAAATATATAGATTCAAACGAAAATTTCCATGTAACTCACTTTGGGTATCTAATATTAAATAATGAAGTATATTAAAAATGATAAAGAGGTATATATGATTCACCTATGTGGTATATTGAACGTGAGAGTATATACACCTAGGAGTACAGAACCATTTATATATCTCTACTATATAATATTGCTACAGGTGATGGTTGATGGTTGGTACGTTTTTAAAATTGCCAATTTTACCCTCACTATATTGGTATAAATTACCCACCATGCCACCAATAAGTGAAAAAAACGATTCGAATTAGCTTTTTTTAACGATTCATGACGCGAGCAACTCGGCCGCGTAGTCACGGCAGCAACGGCGGCCGGTGGCCGGCCTCGCCTCCGCCGCAGAGTCGAGTGCGGGCGCGGCGGCGGCCTCCTCCGGCGAGGCAGCGAGTGCGGGAGCGGCGGAGGGCCTCCTCCGGCTAGGGTTTCCCGCCGCCGTCACACCTTCCCGTCGTCCTCCAGTGAATCCGCCACAGAAACGGCTCCTCCTCCTTCGGCCCCGCTCCTCCTCCGTTGGCCCTTGCTTGCCCCGCAGTCGGCCCAGTTCGTCCCGCCGTCGCACCCTGCAGCAGGGTCCCTGCTCGGACAAGCCCTGTCCCCTCCAGGCAACGAGCCAGGAAGCTGCTTATCCACATGTCTCCATCTTCTCTGTATGAAGATCAGGTAGTAAGAAGCAGCGGCAACGCGGCGTCTGCGGCATGGGAGAAAACAGGGCTCGGTTCATGTCTAATTGGAGTGACGTGCAAGAACAAGTTGCATCAACCGGATGACCTAGAAGAGATGGTGAGAACTGAGAAAGCAGTCTGCTTCTCTACAACCAGAAATTTCCTGGATAAGGGCTTCTCGTGAGGATGGCTGTTACAGAGGAGTAGCAGGAGAAGAGTGAGCTGTTGCATATGAGAGATTGAGAGAAGGGATTAGACAGAGAGATTGGTGCGACTCTTTGTCATTTGCGGCTGTTGCTGAATGCGAGTTGTGTGTGTTTGCTGCTGATTGCACAATATGAGCTAATCAATAAACAATAATGATCTGCTGATATTGTTGCCTGCTGTTGTTTGTTTTGAGATAATTACTGCTGCTTGTTGCTGAGACAGAGTTGTTTTCTTGATTGTTGCTCATGTTAGTATTTCTGTATCATAGCTAAATTAATGACAGTGATTGAAGTTCTTGAAGAGCAAGGGAGAGCTTTACCGGGTGAGCAGCAGCACAACCCATGGGCCATGGCAAGTGTTGGTTGCAAGATGGAGGAGATAATGCAGTGTATTTGTAGCCTCAGTCTGGGCATGAGATTGAATTGCTTCAAAGCAAAGGCAATGGTGGAAAGAAATGTACAGTAGTGCCTGCCTGCCATTGCCGTTGAGTATTTTTCTGAATTATGACAAGGCGTATACTGGGTACAGAGTGAGCATCTCTTCCAATTTGTGTCACTTGCAAATAGTTCAGACGAGAAATTAGTGTCTGTGAACCTCAATGGAAGAAAAATAATATAAGTCTGAACTGAAGAAAGAAATACTACCAACTTCATGGATGAACTATCAGTGTAAAGAGGTTCCCGTGAGTCCTTTCCATGCTAAGGCTTCTTGCATCAGCTAGCTGCACATAGTACGCTACAGTTGTTCCTCATTTGTTCACCACGTTGTTTCTGAAGTCGCTCAGAAGTTCTCTCAGGGTTTCACACAGTATGGTCGGGCGGCGGGATTTTTGGGTTTCTGAGTATGGGACCAAAATGGTTATACTCAACAAAAGAAAACCTCTGACCAAGGATTTGAATATTGTTATGGAAAAAAACTCGGAGTGGGCCAAACTATTCCCCAGTGTTCAGAAAACCGTTGCTGAATCTTCCTACCATGTCAATTTGCAGCTCAAGTTGGGAGCAGTACTAAGTCTGAATTCGGTGTACATCTGAACCTACAATTTTTAGTCAGTTTTCTGCAATGGCTCCTTCAGGTGTTCACCGAGGCGTCTGATGTTCATGCCACCGTTTTTGCAGTCACATCTTGACATATTTGGGAGGCTAAAAAATTTGTACTACATGAATATGGGGGGAAAGATGATGCATCCATGCCGTGTTGAGGAGCAAATTAGGCGTGAGCCCTTGCAGTCTGCTGTCCCTAAATAGACTCCACTGCCCGAGAGGTTGGCTATGCCTAACTTGGGCTCTTTCTGGTAGGTGGCAGCTAGCAGTTGCTCTTTTGGCAGAGTTGGCTATTCAAACTATGACAATCTGGCATGCACTCTCGTGTGCTTGGATAGGATGAATGCATGAGCGTTCGTGATATCAAGCAATTAGCTTTATCAGTTGTTTTTACCTACATCCCTTTTATTCATGCCAATCGTGCTTGTAATGTAGTAGTTCATTTTATCGCCAAGTATGTGATGCATGGCATTGACATTTTTTGGGTCGGCGAGATGTCGGAGCTGTTCCAAAAAAGAGTAGTAATGAAGTGGTGAAAATATCTATTCTCCAGCCTGGATCGTGCGAACATCTTCTTAGTTAGCGCATCAATAATTACAATTCGCCCGTAGCAACGCACGGGCATGTTTGCTAGTATATATATGTTCTACGGAGTACTGTAGGAACTTACCAGCTCTGCACTGCTAATAACAATGAAAAAGTTGCACGGCCGGGTTGATTGATTAGGATGGACTAATCTTGTTCGCCGATGCAGTTGATTACAATGAACGTACTGCAACGCGCGTGCAGGGGGAGGCGCTCTCGTAGGCGAATGACGTGAGCCTGTAATTAGCCTCTAATTTACTGAAATTTTTCAGATGGAGCGGTCCATGTGGACGATGGCGCCAGCAGTTTCAGGGAGAGATTCGAAGTCCCGTCATCAATGAAGAGATCTAACCCATTCGACTTGAGCTTTTGCAGACTGCAATGCGATAAGTATGGAAAAAAGTCTGGATTAAAAAGGGAAATTTGGAGATGCGGGGTATCGATCCCCGTGCCTCTCGCATGCTAAGCGAGCGCTCTACCATCTGAGCTACATCCCCTTGTATGCTTGAAAGTGAACTGCTATCTATTAAATCAAAGAGTCTACTCCTCACCACTTTTGTCTACCTCATCACGCTGCCGCATTTTCGTACCAGCTGCATTTGTGCATGCAACAAGTAGGGGAGGGGCGGTTACTCAAAATGTTAATTAAAAGCAGTGCTAGTAGAGTCCGTGTGTACGTAGGACAGTAGGAGTAGTGTTGTACTTGAAGGTAGCTTGGGCCGGGGGAGGGGCGACCTGCTTAGTCGACGTCCATGGACTATATATATATGGTCCAAAACAACATGTGTAAGAAACATATATGTTGTGTACGTATGCTGTTTTGAGTAACATAAGCTTTTTAATCAAAACCGATATATATAGCTTTAATCTGATTTAATTAATGTGGTGAAAAAGACTGCCATAATCAGCGCCCGTATAGTTGTTAATCGACGACGGCAGCCCGTGGAGGAGTGCAGCACTGCATCGATCGGTTCATTAAACTCCACACAGCAGCAAGCATGCCCACCTCTGCGTTTCGCTGTTCCAACTAGAACATGGGCAGGAGCAGGAGCAGGACCAGACCGATCGAGAGGCGGCCGATCGACGCAGACTGCTCAACCAAATTCATGTAGCTAGAGAGTAGAGATCGATCGATCTAGATTCGAGGTCGATCTCGGGCTAGCGATCGAGTTCCGTGCATGGAAATATGCATGCATGGATCGGTAGATCTGGAAGGGGACCGAGGTGGAACATGACAGATGAAAGGGCTCTCGTCAATCAGTTGCATGCCACGTCGGCCCAATGTAGGCTGGCGGTTTGCTTGTTGGGAAACCGTAAATGGCCCAACCAATCCAGATCATCAACTCTCTGCATGATGCTTCGGTTCTGTGTGTACTCTAAACACATGATCAGCGCGTATCTAAACCCAGAACAAAATATAATACGGAGTAGTAGTAGTAGTATTCCATCTCTCTTGTTTTCTGAGGGGAAATTCTAATGGAGTATCTATGCTGTATGTTTTCAGTGGGGAAAAGATGAAGGAGTAGTACTGTCAGCTGCAGTCCTGCTCTTTTAGGTTTCGTGGGGGCCCAGGTTCATCCTACGGATCTACAGAAACGGGTCCTCCTTGTGTCCGGACCACCGGCCGGGGCCCAGATGTCCGGAGTTGCGCCCGCCAAAACGGCGCATGTGTTCCGTTGCGTTTTGGCCCGAAGGGAAGGGGGACGTTTTTTTTTTAGATTGGGGACGTTGTTTTGTTGGTTGCATTTTTTTAGATAAAAAGTATATATTAATATCACGAAGATACCAAATACACCCAGCCTCTACAACAACGCAATAACCGAAGGTATTACGGACGCACACAGCCGAAAGACAATAAGAAGAAGAAACTAAAAAAGAAAAGTCCCGCTACAGAGTTGCAGTTCTTGTAGCAGCAGTACTACCACCACCAAAACAGTACCTGATGTCCAAACTCTTCAAAAGCAACGCCTTCAAGAAGGAAACAGTGCAGAAGCGCCGTCGTCGCCCGATCGAGATCTTGGGTTTTCACCCTGGAGATAGTCCCCGCTCTCAAAATAATGTCTTCAACAAGTCCATTGCCAGGCACAACCAATTAAGGCCAGACCTTGGATTTTCACCCTGAAAGGTAGAACTTTGAACTTCACCTGTGCTGTCGCCCCCACTTTCCATACCGCTGCATACGAGTCCTGAAACTCCAAGCAAGTTCCTCAACCCCGCCAAAGGATCGAATCACCATCAGTGGTCCTCCAATCTCACTTTCATGACATTCTCCGTCTCTGAGTTCATCATGGATTTGCCCAGGATGGTAACAGAAGCAGAGCTTCACGCCGCTACCTCCGACGCGACCGAATCCCTCCGATCCAGCAGTCTCCAGGCAAAAGTCCATGTGAGATCGTCAGGCAGAGCCTTCCGAAACCCGACACTCCGGTCAGATCAAAGGGGACACACGTCAATCAGATCTTCGTCTTCGCGCAATTCGAAACCCTAGGACTGCTATCCACCATTATTCTTGTCGAACCAGCAGTCCCCACACCGTCGGCCGACTCCCGGTGATCGGAACGAGTGGGTCGACCTCCGGCCCAGGCGAGCCCAAACGGCATCACCGGAAAGCCAGTAGAAGACCTCACACCGCCCCACACCGGCGCCATCACGGGCCCCAGCCGGCCATAGCCAAGCCGTGACGGATCCGCCAGATCCACGGCCACCAACGCGGCCCATCTCCGAGCACGGGAGCCCATCGGAGCACCCCGCCGTCCATGGAGCCGCCGGTTGCCGCCGCACAACCAGCAAGCCCCCTGGCCGCCGTGCCGATCACCCTACCCGAAGCGCCCCAGCCGCCTCCGGGGGTGGCCGCCACATCCTCCTGCCCTAGCACCTTTTGCGCCGGGCGCCGCCACCACCGCGGCCAACGCTGGCGGCAGCGGCGGCAGGAACAGCCGTAGTGGAGGGGAGTCGTGGCGCGGAGATCGGGTCCCTCTGGCGTCGCCCTGGGTGGCGGCGCGAGAGGGTCGGGCTATTCAATTGGCAGAGATCGAGTATATGCGTTGCGCTTTTGTTGGTTGCATGGAGGGATCGGATCATGCGAGCTCTTCTTTAGACGATGGATCGGAGCTGAGGGCGCTTTACTTCTGGGTTTGGAGGAGACGACGAGACGAGGAGCATGCATCTCCCGCGGAAAGCCGAGCGATGGACTACATGCATCACGCATGACATGTTCACGAGTTCAAGATGGGGGTCCTGCACTTTTATGGACACACATGGTCATAATAAAGCTAGCGCCACCACACGAATCATCACGCCACACTATTATGTATGCGTGTCCGGCCTCATCTACCCGATCTTCATCTTGATCTTGATATCTGTACTAGTATCTCTCTGCTAACAGACATGTGTTTACAATTCTTTTGCCCCCGCTTAAAAAAAAAATTTAAGCTCAACCTGACACAATTTGACACCATTTGCATGTGTAAACTGTTCGCCTATCAAAACTGTTCTATGATGAAACTGCTACAGTAACCCCTCTGAAATATACTATATGTTTTAGAACCATGCAGGAGCAATGCATGTATTATCGTAGATAGAAAGAGAGAAACCCAGCGGACTGGCTGTAGGTCTTACAGAACTGGCCAAAGCCAAAGGAAGAAACTAAGAAACATAAACAAAATATTTACAAACGGCCTTACAAGCTCAAACGACCAAGAGAAAGTAAACCGGCCAGTCTAAAGTTTCAGTCAAGATTTAGGCGACCTCTGAAATATGATCCTTCACTAATCGAATTATTTAAAGTAAGTAGCAAGCTCACCAAGTTTGGAGCCAATCCAAACACGTTTGAGCCGCCAAACACTAGTTTCAAGATAGACCAGTCAGCAGTTTCAATATGGACAGAAATTACCTCTCCTTTTTCTTACTCTCTTGTCACTTGGTTGTGATGTATTGGTGCTCTCTCACCCTCTCTCACAGTAGACATGTTCTAGCCACTCTCACTTACTTACACAGCAACCAAGTGTAGCTAGAGATTTTCTTCTTCTTACCTCTTTAGGAGGCAGCTCAACCAGTGGCGGTGCCAGGATTGGAAGTCTGTGATGTCATTTTAATTATGTGATGTCAAATGCACATATTTTTTTTACCAATTTTATAATTTTTTCTTCATAATTTATGCTTACATATAAAGGATTTGTAAAAAATCTGTGTGGTCAATTGACCACACGGTTCACAATGTGGCTTCGCCACTGAGTTCAACCGTGGATACGAACTTCGATATGCGTTCGATTTCTTGGGCTAGAGTTAGGTTTCCAACACACCTCCATGAGGAGAAACATGACCCAACAACATGTTGGTCCGTAGAGGTTTTGGTTCCGGCATTAGTAGCTTGCTTTTGCTGGAGTGTTATATTTCTTTGTATTCGACGTGTTAGGTATTGTTAACAGACACTCAAGGTTGGGGAGTGTGTGCTCTTTGCTTTTCTTGTACCGTGATCATAGACCTAATGATCTTGATCCTTTAAAACCCTCGTTACATTATTGGGAATTGAGTTGATACAAACAAAAAGGGGATAAGGGTATATACTCCTTTCATCGAGAGAGAGAAAACTATGAGTCAAACATTCATCAACACACTTTTATAAATCGTGTAAGATTACCTACCCATCGCCAACCCTGCACTAACGGTGACAAAGCTCGTGTAATGACGATTTTAGATGTGTGTGAAGTCTTGATCTATACTAGCGTCTCCCAAGTCTTCACCTTGATCTGGCGCACCCGCTTGTTGAATGTGTCCTCGCTCAAGAGGAGGGGAAGACTACATGCATGATTCAAACCATATCGGCAGGTAAAACCACAAAGGAACCACAAAAGGGTGTGACACTTACCGTCGAAATTCTAATTGGCAACAGTCTTGCCGATCCCAATAGAGGAGTCAGGATAATAACCCTGTGGGGGTCAAACTATGTTTTGGAACTTTTTTATGAAAATATACATGTATATGAAGGTTTTCCTACTAAGTTGCGGGGTTAGCTGATCCTACCGCCATCACATGGATCCGCCACTAACCATCGGAGCCAGCAAAGACAAAGGTGGCGGTGGAAGAAATCGGATAGCCTTTACAGCTACCTCAGTGGAGTCATCGAAAGACAGAAGAACATTCTATCATGTCTATCCTTACTTGTTTGTGTGAGCCACGAGACAATAAAAATAAACATATTCTCACGATCTTGTGACTTTGTGAGTACGGTTCCGAGGGAACTAGTTTCAACTCTTCGACATGCAGGCACATGCATAATGAAGATTCATGTGTAGATTTTTTTCAAGATTGGTAAAGCTTCACTATATGAATTTTGAGCCTTTGCATATTTGGACTCATCAGAGCCCAAGATTCAATAGTCTGCACTCATGGGGATAACGGAAAAGTGTATTTGGCTCCCAAGTTCGAGTGCTCCTGCTAAAAAAATTCGAAAAGCGTATTTACGAGTTTCAAAAAGTCTGGAAAAAAACCCGGAGGTAACCAATGGTATATCCCACAATCATGCAAAACATCAATTTCAATTACTTTGCGTTATGAGCTACATAAAAATACAAAATCTGATAAAATTTAGAGATTTAAAAAAATGCATACTCAGATCCATTTGTCATTTTGTTTAGCTCAAAATACAAAGTATTTGAAATTAAAAAAATTCACGTTTGTGGAATACACCATCTGCTACATCCGGACATTTTTAAAGAAATTTTTGAAACGCGTAAATATAATTTTCAGTTTTTATTTTAAATAACATGTCATTGGAACTCGGTAACCAAAAATCTCCACTTAGAGAGACGCCTTTTTCTCTTCGCTAAAAAAAACAACCATCTCATAAAACATAAAACTAACAAAAGCCTCGACCCCATCAATGTCGAGCTCGTGAGAAAAGCTCCTCACGTACATAGGCACATGCCTGAGGACGTACCACAAGTACATCGAGAGCACGAGGTTGATTAATTAACCAGCGACTTTGCCGTGAGTAGAAAGAAAAAAAGGGCACGGACCTGGTATTAGTTAAGCTTATCACGTACTGAAAAGGCAGGGGTCAATGTGACAAATATTCCCCTGTTGCCTGCACCGAATGATCCGTCTCTCGATCGTGATCTTGATCTCATTCTAAAAGGAGATTACTCTACGATCGATCATGTGTCCCTAATCATGTGCAGATGAAGCGGTATCTATTGTGAGTTGCGAGTGTGGGTGCCGTGTAGGCGGATCGTGTGTTGTTCTTGTATACTCTAACAAAAAAAAATTTAGTAATATTATTGTAGTAGTAGCTTTCCCAAATTGTTTGGATGGCCCTTAATTCAATTACTTTGTCTTGCAAGTTACGATCCATATCTCTTTTTTTGTGCTTGTAATTTTCTACACCTTTATTCCACATTGATGTGGACAGATTTGATACATGTAAACAATTTAAGGACACGGTGTTTCGGGTCACGGATGTGGATACACACGTTATGTAAATTTTCTTTTTGTAAAATGTCAAAAAAAATCAAATAAATTTTCGGATATACATCATGACATTTTATGTTAGCATAAAAAGTTTCACCGAAGAAAAGATATTTTTTTGACCTGTGCAAAAAAGATTAAAAACAATCGCGTACAAAATCATTTTGAAAACCCAGATTTGTCTTTTTGCATAGCTCACACAAAATGTCTTTTCTTTGCGAAACTTTTTGTGTTAACAAAAAATCATCTAGTATATCCGAAAATTTTATTTGGAATTTTTGACATTTAAAAAAATATTTTTTGAGTAGTGGGTGTATCTAGACCTATGAGCCGATATGGATTTATGACTTTTAATGTTTTTCTACCGAATATCCAACAACTTTGGACGTAAATAGATATATCTCCTCTATGTTCGAATATTGTTTTTTTTTTCGGCTACAAGCGACACAAACATCACAAAGCATGCACCTCCATTGTCTTGACCACTTCCGTTATCGTTAGGAAAAGATTACATTTCCTCTAGAAAACGACGCAATCAGAGACCATATTTGGACGGCGCACACAATTTTGAATGGATCGAATCGAGCGGCGACAAAACGGGCTGCCGTCATGTGGCGCACGGAGACCCGTTCTTCCGAGCCGCAACTTAACGACCCGCTCCTCACACGCTCCCATCCTCCGATGGAAAACTGACGGCTGCCGTTCAAAACGGGACAAGGCGTTGGCGCCGGACGTCATCTCTCCTCGCTGTCGCTGGTGTGAGAGGTCGGTGTTTGTTTACCAGCTGCTGTCGTATTATCCGGACACGTTAGGTGTGCATTTCCGGGCCTACGGATTTTCTTTCGTACCCGTAGTGTAACTGCTGAAGAGTAGGGGCTGACACGTCATTTCGCAGTGGCCGTTAGCAGTTTACGGAATGTTCAATGTTGGCATGGAAGAAGGCAGCTCTATCCCTGACGTGGTCGATGGGAGGATCGACTGTCCCTGAGAGATGTGTGATCGCTTTTCCTCTGACGCGTGGTGCCACCTGTAAAGCGACATAAAGATGCTGAACCAGTCCTTCCAGGAGCAGCAAAATTATACTACTACTGTAATTAATCTACTCGTGTATGGCGAACGCACCAACCCATCTATCGTCCAAAATATGATTTTGACGATTGGTATTTCAAAAGCGACCGCAAACATCATCGAGTTTAGCGAATATGATCATGAAAAATCAGAGCCTCTTTGAATCCAGGGTTAAAAAACACAAGAATAGGAAAACACATAGGAATCTCATATGTTTGCCCGTGCAAACACATAATTGTAAAACATAGAAAAACTAAAGGAAAACTCTTTGGATGAAACGTCGGGAAAACACAGGAAACGTGTCGATCTCGATCCTACGCACTTGAGTCTAATAAAGAGGTTGGAGTGGATTGTCATATTCCTATGGAACTAAGGCATAAGGATCTAATCCATATAATTTGGGTAGCATCATTCATTTTGATCCAAAGACAATCCATAAGAAAAGGATTAGAATCCTACATAAACCATGTGAAATGTACAATCCAAAGAGGCCCTTAGATCGACGCGACGGTGTTCGTTGTGCACTTGGTAGCGGCGGGATGGTCGAGTGCTCCTTGTGTCTGTCGTGTGTTCTGACTTATGGAGTCTTGTATGTCTTGTGGTGCTTTTGATGTGGCCTGATGTTGTTCAGGTTTTTGTCCGGTTTTTCCTATCTAACCTAGAAATGTTGATGTCTTGACTGTTTTCTTTCTTATCGATCGATTTGGCAGCTCTACTGCTAACATTTCAAAATAAAGCGACAACAAATCAATGCTTGTAGGATGAAGAGTGCTACCTTGTTGTAAGTTAAAATATTACCCCACTAGTGAGCGGATTCCGAAATAAAAAATGTGTGTGATTTTGTAAGAACACTTATTCCAACATGATTGTGAAAACGCGGGAGAACCAAAAACACATAATATAATATAAAAACATGCAAAATAGAAAAGGAACAATGAATTTTGTAAGCTTTGGTTTCTAGGAATAAGATGATTTCTAATAAATAAACCCAAATTAATGTGAGCCCACGTGTTAAACGTTATATTTTTGGTATGTTCTTATGTCCTTAAGTACCTTCGTCTTGTGCTTCGCTCGTGGGAATTCTATCGAGTAGATTGTAGAATCTTGCGGGATCAAAATATTTATTTATCACTCTTTTCCATCCTTTTAAACAACTTGGTGAATAATTCCACCAAACGGGAAAATTATATTGCTTTATTTTTTCCTCTACTTTTATGTGAACCAAAGAGCCTCCTAGCTTTACTTTCCCGAGTGTCTGAATGTGTGGAAGGCTGGAAGCTAAAAAAATCTAGAATCTCCCTTGAGAATGTGTATGTCCCCAAGAGCATATTTGTCGCCTTCGATGTCTCCATCCTCATTGAATCTTATAGGCTTATTACATAACAAAAAAAAATTACTTAAAAAAATCCAGAGCAGTAAATATGCTCAATCTCTCGATTGGATTGAAACATGTGATAGCAGTGTCCAGTAAGAAAAGTCAAGAGATACCTTTTCTTTTGCAACGGGTGTGTGTGGATATACCTCCCACCCATTTTTTCTCTTCTACCCTTATAAAAAGAAAACAATTTTTTTCACGACTCACCCTTGTTCCTGGAAACATTTCGCCATCTCGAGTAGTACAGCGGCCGTAGCCGTTATCTTGCCGTTACCACCACAGCACCCACATCGGGCCACTCGTTCCTGACTCCTATACACAGCCACACTCTTTTTTTTCTGGATCTGACGAATCCAGCTGAGCCTGAGCATGCCGAATAATTGTGTGCGCGAGTAGGGCGAGCAGCGCCATGTGGCTGGCGGATTCAAAACCTTCCCGATAACAACCCACCCGGCCACGCCATTTAAATTCCAAAACTTTTTCAAACCACCCCCACGTAATTCCCGATACTAAAAGCGACCCACCTTAATTCCATTAAAATATTTCCTCCCCCTACCACCTCTCTCTCCCTCCCTCTCCTGACTCTGTCCTTGTCGCTGCTGGCTCCGCTCTCGGGAAGAGAGAGAGAGAGAGAGAGAGGCGTACGCGAGCTGCTGCCGCGGAGGAGGAGCCACGGCCACGCATCCGGAGTCCGGGAGCGGGGCCCGTGCCGCCATTTCCCGAGACCAGATCGGCTGGTTTCTGTGGTGATTTTCTGCCCTTTTTTTGGACTTCTGCGAGCCGTTTGGCCGTGGATTGGCGCCCGGAGGAGGGGCTTGCGCGGATTTGAGGTGGTCTGGGCGGAGATCCCGCGGGAGGCCGGGAGTTTTGGGGTTCCCGGCGGCGTGATTCCGTGCCGCGCGCCGGCCAGCCATGGCGTCGGTGGAGGTGCGGTCCGTGCGGAAGTCGTCGGCGCTGCGCGCGCGCGGGCCGGCGAAGCTGCAGCCCGCCCGGTCCATGCCGCTCGACTACAGGTACTCGGCCAAGCCTGCTGCTGGCGTCGGGCCCGGCCCGGCGGCGGCGAACGGCGTGGGGCGCCGGGCTGCGGCGCCGGACGAGGAAGGGGAGGCGGTGGCGGCCGAGGGGGACGCGGACTCGCCCTACAGCTCCGTGGCGACGACAGCGGAGGAGGAGGAGGAGGAGAGTGGTGGAGGTGGCGGGAGGCTGATTCGGCGTCCTCTGAAGCTGCGGCGCCGCGGAGGGCGTCGCCGGCTGGCCCCTCGCAAAGCGACACCAGATGGGGTGACACCAGCTCCTACGGTGCTAAAAAGGTGGCTTTCTCCTGCATCTTCTTTTTCTTCCCTTTTTGTTCTCGCGCACTTCTGAAATGCCAGAATTCTTACGGATAATTCTTGAAATCTGCTCGGTTTGTTTAGTGTGCCGAGTAATATTTTGTGATTCTTGAATTACTGAACAACTGTAATTCGGAGTTGCTTTTTTTGTACTGTAACTGTGATTTCTGCAACTGTTATGTCAACCAGCTGTAGAGGTTATTTCCAACAACCAGTAAACACAACCTTTAAAAAAAAAATATATATATACACCTAAGCTTTATTACGATAACTTGGGCAAATCGCCCACTACAATTTCGTCCACATTGGCCGGAACATCAACATCCCAGATTACAGCCTCTTGGGCATTACAGTTTTTACCCAGAATAGCTATAAAGTGCTAGGCTGAGAGCCAAGGGAAGTTTTGCCTAGAGTTTTGGGAACGTGTTCTTCTGTAACGCTAGCCTTCTAGATTGTCATCGAGATATGATCCGTCATCTACATTGCCCCTCGCTAGCAACAAGAATTTCATTCCACTTCTTGAGTAGATTTCTGCATGTACTATTATGGGTCTATTAAACCATTAAATTGAGCTTCATCATTTAAAATTTTGACCCGCCAATGGTGTTTCCGTGGTTCTCACTTTGTGGGTAGTTCACCTGTTCTGTTTACCCATTATTACATAAACTTTTGTTGTTCAACTTGGTGTCACATTTAAGATGCATTAGCTAGTTATTAGATAGGCCATTTCAAATTTACCAACTTCTGGAATTATGCAATTTATGTGCTTGCGTCTGTTGTTCAACTTGGTGTACAATGCTAATTTACCTTCTGCCCTACACTTCTTGCAGAAGCATAGAGTTTTTTGCCAGCTTCCAAATGGTGATTGGGCCTTATGCACTGTGATTACAACCTCTGGTGACGAGTCTGTATTGAAGGTTTCTGAAGGGAAAGTAAGCTACCTGAAACGTGCACGGAAGATCTTATTATCACTTTGAAGTTATGCTAATTTTACTTCCATTCTTCCGATTTAAGGTACTAAGATTGAAAACCGAGAGCCTTCAACCTGCAAATCCTGAAATTCTTGATGGAGTGGATGATCTTATGCAGCTGAGTTATCTAAGTGAACCATCCGTGCTGTACAATTTGCAGTACAGATATTCTCAAGACATGATTTATGTGAGGATATATTCAGTACTTTGTCTTTTCTTATGGACTTTGATGGTTTTCTTAGTGATATGTTATTGCATTGTAGACTAAAGCAGGTCCAGTTTTGGTGGCCGTCAACCCTTTTAAGAAGGTTGCACTGTATGGTAATGAGTATATTAATGCATATAGAAATAAAACAATGGACAGTCCACATGTGTATGCAATAGCAGATTCAGCCCTTCGTGAAATGAAAAGAGGTCAGTCTGCTGCTGTTGTTGTCACATCTTTCTTCCTGGTATCATCTACTCCCTCCGTTCCATTTTAATTGACTCACATATATCTAGATATGGATGTACCTAACATTAAAACGTGTCTAGATGCATCCATATGTAGATATATGTGAGTCAATTAAAATGGAACGGAGGGAGTACATTTTTTAAGGAAAATCTTATACATTCATGCCTAACTAATTGTCATGTTCATTTTCAGATGAAGTTAACCAGTCCATTATTATAAGGTTGGTATGTTTTTCTTTTCAATAAGAAGCATCCAGTGTGATTCTTGTGCTAATAGCCTTTGCACCATAATCGATGTAGAATAGCTAATGGCGTCAAGCCAGATGAAATGTGTTTTTGGGATTGGTTCGGTTTCATTTGCTGCCACGTTCTCTGTCAGCTGAACAGAATATATAATGACTTAACCAGCCAAATGTACCCATATTAGTTGCTTCATTGATAGATAAGTACATGCATTGTCAATCATTTCAGTTCATGCCCACACCATAAGGATCCATCAGGGATATTAAAATAGTTTCTGCTGTTTTCCTTACAAAAATTGGGACTTGAGTAGTCCGCTTCCAACAGATGCAACAGTCACGCCAAACCCTATAATCTCATTTACCTGTTCCATTACTCGGTTAACTTGAAGTAAGTAATAAATGTTTTAGATATCTTTTGACACCAAAATTTCTAGTTATTTGTATCTCCTTAGATTGGAATAGACAGTGGATTAGTACACCCTGCAAAAATCTAAGAAGAAAACAATGCTGGTTAGTTCACTTCATAGGATAACTAACAGTTAAGCTTGCAGTTTCAAACTTTTTGTTCCATTGACATCATTTAAGCAATTGTCTTCCTTACTTACTTAAACATGATATGGTTAACAAATGAATGATGATGCCATTTTTGTATGTAGTGGTGAGAGTGGAGCAGGAAAAACAGAAACCGCAAAGATTGCCATGCAGTATTTGGCTTCTCTTGGAGGTGGAAGTGGCATAGAATATGAGATCCTACAGACAAACCCAATACTCGAGGCCTTTGGCAATGCAAAGACATTAAGAAATGATAATTCAAGTCGCTTTGTAAGTTTTTTTCTGGGTATAACAATACTATACTGCAGAACAAGGTTTGGCTAATATTCTTATTCGTTATTACAGGGAAAGCTCATTGAAATTCATTTCAGTGTGACTGGAAGAATATGTGGTGCCATGATTCAAACATGTACGCATATTCTATGCATATTCTACCGAGTGTACTTGCTTTATGTCGTTAGCATTTTCTGCTTTAAAATTATTTTATGACTACTATTGATGAAATTTTCTATTGATCTTGCTGCATGCACAATTGGACAGTTCTACTTGAGAAGGTAACTTTGTTCTGCGGTTTATTTCCTTGTCTAAATGCATTTTTATGATAGGTAATCTAATCCGACCTTTTTTCCACTATGGTAGTCAAGGGTTGTACAGTCTGCAGTCGGCGAACGTTCCTACCATATATTTTATCAGCTATGTGCTGGTGCTCCACCAACTCTCAGAGGTACATAATCTATTCACCCACTCTGAATTGGTTAGTTTGCTGGCTTCTTTGGTTGATACATGAGTACTTATGATGGCATCTTAGTATTTCCTCTCAAACTTCTTTTGAATATGGTTCTTGTTCTTCTGTGTATTACAAGAACCTATTTGTGCTGCTCAGTTTCCAACAGAGATTATATCTTTTATTGACAATTGACGTTGCTTTTGATGTTGCCCCACTCTTTCACATTGCACAATCCTTAATTATTCGACATGGTTTCTTACAATGTTTCAATGCAGAGAAATTAAATTTGAAGAAGGTGGATGAATACAAATATCTGAAACAAAGTTGCTGCTATTCAATTGCTGGTGTGGATGATGCTGAAATGTTCCGAACTGTAACGGTATAATATTTATTTGCTTTCTCATTCTACATATAATACTTTTTTTACATTACCACTCGCCCTATAATGCTAATTCCATGGAAGCATCTTCTTATTTGTATTTGTTCTTCTCTACTGTCATGTTTGTTGACTTCTCTTTTTCTAGGAAGCTATGAACATCGTCCATATCAGCAAGGAAGACCAAGATAATGTTTTTGCAATAGTTTCTGCTGTGCTATGGCTGGGAGACGTCTCTTTCACAATTATTGATAATGAGAATCATGTTGAGATCATTGTAGAAGAAGGTAAAAAGAACGTGCATGCTTTCAGTCAATAATATGGTCGTATGAAGTATGAACCATAACTTCCATAATAGTGTGGCCTTCGCTGATGTTTTTTAACATATTGTTACATATCTTTATTTTACATACTGACGATACAATGTTGCATTTTTCGACCAATTTGGTTCACTGTTGTATAACATACTGCAATTTTAAAGAATTGAAAACAAATTAGCATTTGCATCGCTGGCTGGTTTTACTTTATATATTAACAAAATAGGTCCTATTTCAGCTGCTGAAACGGTTTCAAGACTTCTTGGCTGCAGTATTGAAGATCTCAACTTAGTTCTGTCAAAGCGGCACATGAAAGTTAATAATGAAAATATTGTCCAGAAGCTTACCCTTACACAGGTTAGTATGGTTTCTCAACTATAGGCTAGGGAAAACAGTAGCCACGAATTGCTATTTGGTTTTGATCTCTTATGCACCCACTTCTCTTTGGATATTGCAGGCAACTGACACAAGAGATGCGCTGGCCAAAGCCCTATATGCCAGTTTGTTTGAGTGGCTTGTAGAACAAATTAACAAATCTCTTTCAGTTGGCAAGCGGCGAACTGGGAGATCAATCAGTATTCTTGACATCTACGGTTTTGAATCATTTGATGTAATGTACTTGCTTTTGACCTGCTGCCATCACATTTTCGTTGTCAAATGTATTCTCATGGCATGCTATCAATATGCAGAAGAACAGCTTTGAACAGTTCTGCATTAATTACGCCAATGAGAGGCTACAACAACATTTCAATCGCCATTTGTTTAAGCTCGAGCAAGAGGTGAGCTATTGTTATGGTTTAACTTTCAGGTGTATGTGGCAGCATTGCAATTTTTAATCAGCTAGGTACCAGCAGGTGTATATTTTAAAGTGATAATTCTTGTTCTTTAATTGACTTCAGAATACTGTAACATCATTCACTAAAGTTTATTATATAAGAACATTGTTGCTCCTGTTATTCCGTGAAGTCTTCATATTGATTACGGTTTAAAATCCTGTCACAACTGTAATGTTGAATACTAGCGGTTAAGCAAACTCTATTGTTCTTCCTTATCTGTTCAGATGAAAATGTATTGCACGTGCTTCTTGAAAATGCTATCTCTGATACTTGGTATTAGCTAAATTCAGAAAGGCAGATTGTTATAGTCCCTCCAGTATTTATCGACTTTCCTGTAGTAATTGTTTAAAAGATATATGGTTTCTGTGAACAGGAATATGTTGAGGATGGCATTGACTGGGCTAAGGTTGAGTTTGAAGATAACCAGGACTGTTTGAATCTATTCGAGAAAGTACGGGACACCACACTGTCTTCAGTTTTGGCATCATTATAATTATACTAGTCTGTGGGGGAAATGCTTTAAATTCTTCATGTGCCAATGCTTCATTAGAAAGCATGCGCCTGTTTTATTTGACATAGGTGTAGGGGTAGGGGGGAATGCCTTTGTTTTGCTGGAAAGTTGCTGACTTAGAAAATTATAAATTTGTTATAATTGCTATTTTTCCATTATCAGGTAATCATTTCTTAGCTCAAAATACACTACTAAACAATCAAAATGTTTCGATAAAAAGTCTCCATATCGCTCAAAGTAAAGCCTCCGGATTTCAGATTGTACCAATACGCATATACTTCCTTTTTTAGGAATACATAGGTTCTACAAACTTGGTAAATACTCCTTGGTTGACTCATTCATACCTTGTAGAAGTAAATGCAGTTACTGGTTTCTCAAACAATGATGATAACTAGCATTGGGAAAACAAGGGTGGAACTTATAACTGGCTTATCACAAAGGATTCTGGGTTCCCAAGAAAGGACTATATTGGGTGAATCCACTATGTTGGCCGCAAAAAGTTGCCCTTGTGGATAACCATATACATAGTGGAGGTTGACCTTAAGGGATATTTGTTAAGGGTGACCCATAAGCTTATGGGTTATGCATAAGCAATTTAAAATTGACATGTGGGTCCCAGCTTATGCCAAAGCTAATCTTATAAACATTTTAGCTGTTTCCACAAGCTATGTGGGTCCCACCATATGGCAAAACTTATACATATGTGATGCCTAACCTTGTTGGAGTTTTAATGACTTCTGTAGATATCCTGTAGCAAAATAAAAATACAAATCAAGCACATCCATATTTTTAATTGTTGTTTGAGAACTTGGTAAAAAGTACATTCTCCTGGTTTCTGCGTATCTTGTTAACTTGACATGGAATCTATTTACTAGTCAGTAATAACTGGACAGCTCATTCATTCTTGAGTGTATTGCTTCTCTTGCTGGATGCAGAAGCCACTAGGGTTGTTGTCTCTGCTCGATGAGGAATCAACATTTCCTAATGCCACAGACCTTACTTTTGCGAACAAGCTCAAGCAACATCTTGACACTAATTCTTGCTTCAGAGGAGAAAGGGGCAAGGCTTTTACTGTTCGTCACTATGCAGGAGAGGTTGGAAGTTGTTACATATGCACTGCTATGTTCACATTGATCTTTCTTTTACCAATTGTCAACTTTATTTCCATTTCTTTGATGATCAGGTGGCGTATGAGACATCAGGTTTTCTAGAGAAGAACAGAGATTTGTTGCACATGGACTCGATTCAGTTCCTTGCCAAATGCAAATTGTCTATACCACAAATGTTTGCATCCAAGATGCTTGCTCAATCTGATAATCTAGAATCTGTTCCATATAGGCCTAGTGTTGCTGATTCGCAGAAATTAAGTGTAGCAATGAAGTTTAAGGTAAAATATTTTACGCACACAAATAACAATTTTACGTGATCTTGAATGAATCTGATCAACTGTTTTATTATTTTGCAGGGACAATTGTTCCAACTTATGCAAAGACTTGAAAGTACAACACCACACTTCATACGGTGTATTAAACCAAATAATTTGCAACTCCCTGCCATCTACGGACAAGAGCTTGTGCTTCAACAACTCAAATGCTGTGGTGTTCTGGAGGTTGTACGAATTTCGAGATCTGGGTACCCAACAAGAATGACACATCAGAAGTTTGCTAGGCGGTAAATCAAATATAAATATGTATTACGCTTCTGGTTTTTTGTTATGTGCATAAGTTAACAATTCAAGTTATCAGGTATGGCTTTCTTCTTCTTGAGGATGTCGCATCTCAAGATCCACTTAGTGTTTCGGTTGCAATTCTTCATCAGTTCAACATTTTGCCTGAGATGTATCAAGTTGGCTACACAAAATTGTTCTTCCGAACTGGTCAGGTCGGTTAGGCAGTCTTTGCTTCATTTATTAACGCCCTTGTGTTGTATTCCATACATTATCCCAATACCTTGTTTACGCTCTGTATACTTATCCAATACTTCCTGATGATTGGGTTTGACTTTCAATATGAATGAATAATAATTAAATAAATATTCATTATACTCGCTGTTTCTTCACAGTAGATCCGCTTATTAATTTGCTATTCTACTGATATGCTAATGATATGCTCGTCCACTGATTTTCTATCCTACTTAGTAAGGACATTACTAAGTACATTCAGAGATATGCTAGTAGAGGTAGTAAGGCATCAAGTACAGTTTTAGTAGAGAATGATCCTACTAAGCATACACTATATGAGGAGTAAAAGGTACACAGAAATTGGGATCACAAGATCCATGTAGTACAGCAGCACTGATATACACACAACAGGGGCCGTAAAAAACATGCAACAAGATGACAGCATCAAATACGTGAGAAGTTCAGGTAGGGAATGCTTTTCAAAGAGAAAGCTAAGAGCACAGTGGCTCACACATTTTATAACTACATCTGGTGATTGGTTTTAGTGAATGACAAGTAGAAGCTCACAATCTTCTCATGTGCACGGTAGTGTCAATCCGGCTCGTCTTTTTGTCCTCTCATATTGTGTCTGTGCTGTATTATTTTTTTGAGCCTTCTCTAAAGTTATACCCGATGTATCCTTGTTTTCGAAAATGTCGCATCACTGTGTTTGTACCTCTATACCCGTATGGCGTATCGGGTGGCATACTTTGAAGTAAAACTGTTGGCCTGTGATATTTGTATGAATGAACATGACATGTTTGCAGTTCCTTTCTAAAATTCACAATTCATAATTGTTTGTCTCTGAATGGTTGTCTATACATTTTTCTACAACTATTATTTGAGCTTTTAATGACAAGTATCTTCTGTTGCTTCTGCCTGTTGATATTTGGGAATTGAAGATTGGCAAACTTGAGAATACTCGAAATCGTACTCTGCATGGTGTTTTAAGGGTTCAAAGCTGTTTCCGAGGGTATCAAGCGCGACGACATGCAATGGAACGGATTAGAGGAGTTTTGGCTCTTCAATCATGTAAGACGTCCAGCCCACTGCCTTTATGCACTTTCTATTTCTCGTTGCTGTATATTTTCCTAGACATCTTACTGTATGGGCTGGTTGCTCTTCTCATCTTGCAGTCATTCGTGGTGAGAATGCAAGACAAAGTTATTCATCTCTGGCAAGGAAACATAGGGCAGCTACTGTTCTGCAGAGAAATCTAAGAGGTTGGCTTTCAAGAAGATATTTCGTTAAGATACGGAAGGCTTCAGTGGTAATACAATCTGGTAAGATTATTTTTTTCTCATTTTTATAAGACTTTGCAAAGATAGTGGTAATATGACACACCATTTCTGGTTCCCTGTTGTCTTCGATAAATGTGAAGGCATCCGTGGTTGTCTTGTTAGAAGATGCGCCGGCAATGTTGATCTACTGAATGTGTTAAGGGAACTTGAATCGAAAAAGGTACACTATATCTGTTTCTTTGCTCTGTTACTGTTTTTCCCCTTCATATATGTAAAACATGAATTAAATTCTTCCAGGAGGCAGAGGGTGACCAAATTTTGATCAAGGCATCTTTCCTGGCTGAGCTACAAAGACGAATCCTGAGGGCGGAGGCCACAGTCCGGGAAAAGGATGAAGAGAACGAGATGTTGCATCAGCGGCTCCAGCAATACGAAAACCGATGGTTAGAATACGAGCAGAAAATGAAATCGATGGAGGAGATGTGGCAGAAGCAAATGAGATCGCTGCAGTCAAGCCTGTCCGTAGCAAAGAAGAGCCTTGCCCTGGATGACACACCTAGGATGTCAGACTCGTCTGTGGAGCAGAGCTGGGAGAGCAACGGGAACCACGTTGGCGGGGGCTCCCAGCTTGTCCCGCGGATCACCGGGCGTGAGATGAATGCCAGCATCAGCGTCATCGGCCGCCTAGCGGAGGAATTCGAGCAGCGGAGCCAGGTCTTTGCTGACGACGCCAAGTTCTTGGTGGAGGTGAAGTCTGGGCAGGCAGACGCCAGCCTGAACCCAGACATGGAGCTCCGCAGGCTGAAGCAGAACTTCGACTCGTGGAAGAAGGATTTCAGCTCCCGCATACGGGAGACGAAGGTGATCTTGAACAAGCTCGCGACTGGGAGCAGCGGGGGCAACGATTCTTCCCCCAACTCCGCCAAGCGAAAGTGGTGGGGCAGGTTGAACACCACCAAGTTTTCGTGAGTTTCTGTGCAATGATGTAGTAGACGCTCCGGCATTTTACACGTCGGTGCTAGTCCTAGAGCTTTGTGAGTGCCGCGAAGTCCAGTGTTTTGTGGACTGGATATGTGATTCGTGGAGGGCGAGTTGTATAGTTCTTCCACGCGGGGGCTTATTTGCAGAGCCCGAGAACCACTGAGTTGTGATGTAATTACTTGCTAAGGTGTATACTACTTAAAGAGGGGAGATTGGGGTTTGCTCAGCGCTTTTCTCTTTGTCATTTTTTCTGCTGCATATGCATATTTCTACGATGTTAAATTTAACTTGAGTAAATGCACCGTTGTGCTGCACTGCTGCTACAAACCTGGCTAGATGTCCTAAAGCAACCTTTGGTTGACTTGTTAATTAACTTGTGCTAACCGGCAGGTTGCAGCATACTCCCTCCGTTCGGATTTAATTGACACACATTTGGTTACACATGGATGTATCTAGACAACAAACAAGTATAGATACATCCATATTTGGACAAGACCAAGTCAATTAATTTGGAACGGAGGGAGTAGGTCCATTTGTTCGGTCTGAAACCGGTAGATCACCACCGTTAGGTTAATCAAGAAAGGCATAATTAAAGTGAGCACATTAATAATCACAAAATAAAGGTTGATTTCATTACCAATTTTATTCTTGTGTGTTGCACGCTCAAGGAAGTATTACTGAGATTAAAGGCAAAACAATTGAATTCCAAGGTGGGAATGGAGGCTTCTTCGACGCTATTGCGTTTACAACTGGAAACAAAAGCACGGCAAACGTGTGGCTAAAGGTAGTAGCATTATTGAATTTACGTTTTCCTATTTCCCAAATTTAACCCTTGTTCTGGCATATGTAATTTATGCATGAGCGTGGAATGGCGAAAGCATGTTAAATGGCAATGACTTTCCAAGGAGTTTCCAAATCATTGGAAAGGTGAAAATGGGCTGTACTGTAGTACTGTGTGTGCTGGGCTAGCGAGGAGGGATTGGCCGGTATCCTTCCAAATGCTAAGCTCACTAATGAAGAAGAGCTCTCCTGTATTGTGGCCCCACCTTTTAGGGAATTTTATTTTTTTGCCCCTTTTTATTTTAGATTTTGATTATTTGTCTTACTTTAAATTGTAATTTAATTTTTGCCCCACTTTTTTTTGGACTTTGATAATTTGCTTATGGCAGGCTGGGCCCATGTGCCAATGACGAAATTACCCTTTTTGTTGTTTTCCTTGATCAAGCCGAACAAGTAGCTTGCGACGGCCGCGCTGTTCCCCCACGATGCTCTCGCCCCAATGATCTTGTCCTCTATTCGGTGCTCAATTCTCACGACAGCAGCTGCGGACGCCTCGGTGTTGAGCGCCCGACCATCGCCCGAGCCGTCGAAGCTAGCAAAACACATCTAGGCCCCATGCTCGGGCGGCTCCGGCACCGCCCTTGAGCATGTCTCCCGGGCGGCTATGCCTCGACACCACTCACCCCCTACAACAACGTTGCCGAGAGAGGGAGCGGGAGACTGCCAGGGAGAGGACGACGCAATTGGAGTTGGAGGCTACCAGAAGCGTTCGGAGTTCGACGCTGCTGGAAGGGGTTCGGGTGTACAGATGGAAGCGGTGAGGTTCAGATAGAGACCAAGGTTGAGTGGGAGAGCGAGGAGGATCTCGCCGGACTTGGATAAGAACGCTAGATTTCGGAGAGCGGGCATCAAAGCGGTGGTAGGACGAGTAGCTCCTCTGTTGAATAGACGGGGCATTGATCGTCTGGAGATGTTGCCTCACGTGATCAGATGATGTTAAAGGGATTAAAGAAAATCCAGAAGGGCAAATGATCAAAGTCTCAAAAACAAGTGGGGTGAAAAATAAATTTTAATGCAAAAGAGGGTAAATAATCAAAGCCCAAAGTAAACAGGGGCAAAAAAAATCCCCCACTTTTTAGTTTGTGGAAAAAATCCCTAAAAATAGAGAGTTCTTGGTGCTTGTGGCCCCACGTTTCAGGTTGCGATTTTTTTCCTACCTAATATCTGGTCTCGGGCGCTTGGCAGTTGTGTAGCGTGTAGCGGGTTGCAAGGTTTTTTCAGCATGGAGACAATCGTACACCACCCTATTGTTACGATCTTTTCGCATTGAGAATACTAGTGTTGCCACGCAAAACTGCCGCGCAGCACCACGATACCCGTCGTACTTTCGTGACGACGAACGGTTCCTTTTCGAGCAAAACAAAAAAGATCTCCTCGCTTTCGTGGAGGAGAGACGACCGCTTTTCAGCGCAAAACGGCAAAGATAAGCCAAACCCTAGGGCTGCTAGGATTCGATAGAGAAGAACGATAGATAAATAAAGATACGTAAAAAGTAGATGTGTATTCTGATGAATGTCGATTGGGTGTTCAATCGGCCGTGGCCTCTATATTTATATAGAGGACGCTGGACTTGGCCTACACGAGTAGAACTCTGAATCTGAACAGAATAGAACGTATCCTCTGCTATTTCGGTTACTATAGTTTAGCAGCTCCCGATTCTAAACCCTGTCACGTACAAATACCTTTGGCCATACAAGGAAATAATAAAATATTCCGGTCGCATGCTAACCATTCCCCTATATATAAAAGTTGGTGCGATTCGCACCCCAGTTTGCCCTCCATGTCGCTCTCTAATCCTGGCCGTTCGATCACGCGTACGGACGGTCCAGATCACTTCAGAATTCGCGTGCTACAGTAATACTGTAGCACCCGAATTGCTTCCAATCGCGAGCCAACACGTCACCCCGCACGGATTTTGGCGCGACCACTTTTACAGAAAAGAACCTGAAACTTCCAGAAACGAACCCGCGTTCCACGTTTCAACACTGCGAAGGACCTATCCGCAATTCCATAGAAACACATGGACTTTTCTGTAAAAATATCCGCAGACTTCTTCTTCTCCTCTCTCTCTCGCGAACGGCACGGAGGTCGCCGTCGACGCCGCCGTGCTTCGCTGCTGCTCCGCTGTTCCCCGCTCAAATCGAAGCCCATAGGCGGCTCCACCGTCGTCGCCTCCACATCCTCCCCGAGTGCCGCCTGCCGCGACGAACGAACCGCACCGGGATCTCCGCCGCCGTGCCGCTGCCCCTCCGCCGCGTTTGGTGGTCACCGGCGACGCTCCGGTAGCCAATCTGTGGCGGCGCCGCCACCTGCACGTACCCCGCGCTCAGCCGCGTTCGATCCGCCCACCCGCGCGACCTGGGACGCCCCGCTGCGGCTCCGGCGAGGGCAACGCCGCCGCAGCAGTGCAGCAGTTCCTCTGACCCAGGGCATTGCTGACGTCACACGACGTCAGCGTATGCCCCACCTGTCAGTATTTTCTTTTTTTTCTTTTCAGATACATTTCTAAAAAAAACAAATACTATGACAAGTGGGACCTACCAATTTATTCAAATTTCAATCTATAATTCAAAATAACAATTACAAAAAATATTACAATTAAGAAATTCATATCTACAAAACTACAATGTAAAATAATATAGACAACATATTAAAATTTCATAAATTTTGTAAATTATCACAAACTACCAAATTTTCTACACAAGAAACAAAAAAAAAAAAAAACTATGACAAGTAGGACCTATCAATTTATTCAAATTCCAATCTGTGATTCAAAATAACAATTACAAATTCATATCTACAAAACTACAGTGTAAAATAATATAAACAACGTATTAAAATTTTCTAAATTTTGTAAATTACCACAAAAAAAATCATACATACAAAACTACAATGTAAAATAATATAAACAAGATATTAAAATTTCATAAATTTTGTAAATTATCACAAATTACCAAATTTTCCACACAAAAAAAAAAACTATGACAGGCAAGACCTACCAATTTATTCAAATTTCAGTCTGTGATTCAAAATAACAATTACAAATTCATATCTACAAAACTACAGTGTAAAATAATATGCTAAACATTTAACAATACTCTACAATATGTTAAAAAAAAAAGATCTATAACAAGTAGAACCTACCAATTTATTCAAATTTCAATCTACAATTAAAAAAAACAATTACAAACAATAATACAATTTGAAAAATTCATATCTGTAAAACTACAGTGTAAAATAATATAAACAACATACATAATTTTTCTAAAATTTGTAAATAACCGCAAATTATCAAATTTTCCACCGAAGAAATATTCTAAAATTCAAAAAAAAAAACATACCTTTCAATCTACAATTCAAAATAACAGTTGAAAAAAATGTTAAAACTTTAAAAAATTATACGTTCCAACCTACAACTCAAAATAACAATAAAAAAAGTACTTTCAAATCTACAATTCAGAATAATATATTTCAGCAAAATATTTAACAATTTTAATTTGCTAAACACTTAACAATACTCTACAATATGTAAAAGCACTCAAAAAATTAAAATAAAAAATAATACTAACTATTTCAAAGTATTTCCCTTTAAAAAGACTAACACATTTGAAATAAATGTCCAAATAAATGCAACACATTTGAATATTTCAAATTGCTAGAAAATTAAAAACACTCTAAAATATATCTCACACATTGCATTAACGTTAAGTATGTAATCGAAACAAATGCTTACGGTATACTTAAAATATATCCAAACATCCCAATTTTCTAAATATCTGAAAATAGACAAAGTGACAAATTGCTTCCTCTACAATTAAATATATCATAATTCTCACAGAAATAAATTACATGCAGCACATTTCACTCACATATTGTCTCACATATTACATTCTCTCTAATTATAAAGTAAAAATAAATATTTATGGCATTTAACCTCTCTAAATTAAATAATATTTGCAAAAAAACAAATGAATTTCCTCTAATTATAAATTGACTTCAACAAACGATCACGTGCTTTACATCCTCCAATTGTAAAATTCAAACAAATATTACAACAAAATACAAACATATATAACCATTTCAACTATTTCATAATATTTCCACGTAAAAAAACAAAACACATTTAAAATTGAATTACAATAATTTCCAAATTTAAGCAACCTCAAAAATCCAAACATTTTCACAACGAAGTCATTTCCAATTTCAATTATTTCCAAACTTAGACAACTTTAAAACGTCACCATTTTCAAATTCAAATTCAAAAAAACACGCGCGGCATTTGCCGCGCTCAGATACCTAGTATCACCTAATGGACGATCTCATACCATTCATGCATGACCAAACGTATTTGATTTTTCTTGCTGCACCTTTCCTTGAATGATAGCCTGAAACTTCAGTTTGGCATCCGAGAACCGTTAAGACCTGTCCTTCACATCAGCATTTTAATTCTGCATCTCTCTGAATCCATCCAGAACATCTCCTTGGTAGCTACTAGTCCATCAAATAATCCATATAATCATCCAGATTTAATAGCCTGTTACGTCTGATCAGCTGCTGCAATATCTGCACCGGACTACAACCAAGGCAGTATTCTCAAAGTAATCAGCTAGTTCAAATATATATGTCAGTTAATAATCCAACCACCATCATTTAAATTAATTTTGCTTATAAAATACGTAGGAGCCAAATTATACCTTCAACACATGCCCCCCCCCCCCCCCCCCCCTGTTTTTGGTATAATTGTATTTATCAAAAACACTATAACAATACCTTAGGTCGATGTTGATAACCTCACCGGCCATATACTTCAAAGAACACATCGGCCAGATATTCTGCTTAGGACGATGTCTAAATATCACATCGGCCAATGCTTCTGCTTAGGACGATGTCAAAACTCGTCGGTCAAAATTTCTCAAGGCAATATTTTGAATATTATATCGGCCACCATATTTTCAAGCATCGGGCGTTCGAAATTCAGCAGGCAAAGCAAACACCATATTAACATCCATATCAGTAGGTATATCCCTGCTATTTTCTGAACTATCATCATCAATCACGTCATGTACGCGGTCATCAACCATGTCATCTGCAAGGTCCTTAACCGTGTCGTCTCCATGGTCATCAGCTGGGTTATCTACAGGATCATTAGCCGTGTCATCCGCGAGATCGTCAGTCTCATCATCTTCGGCTTCATTCTCTTCCGCTACATTGCGCTTCTCCTTCCAAATTTTTGTAAGCACCATTGGTCTTTCTCGATTGAACAATTCATCGCGCATCTTCTCCTTTATTTCCAAAGCTCGCAGCCGCTGTATACGCCGTTTCTGAGTGCGCGTAAGCCCCGTCGGGCACCACCGAGGTCCCGGTTTAGTTCCTGGTGTGACAGACCTAATTCTGCTGCCCCCCAAGTCTCTCGGCCTGTACTGATGTACTGTCGTTTCTGGGACAAATATTCTGTCCTTGGCCGAAATATTTTCCTGCTGACCGAATGCAGCTCCAGCTGCAATTTTCCGGCTTCCACTATCACTTGGATTCCCGTATTGATCAAACGCACCAAAAATAATTGGAGACCAACTTCTGGATGTACGTGATCTGCTGTTTTCCATAGATCGATCGGTATGCATGTTGGCTGGTTCAATTTTCTGACCCGTACTGGAGCTTGCAGCATACGTACTATCCAACTGTCTCGCTTCTGTATTAGCATCTTTCTTCTGCACCGATCCACTCCTTGCAAATATTTTTGCTCCACTACTATTCTCGGTACCTCCAGTGAATATACCAGAACATGCATCGGCCGAATCAGTACTACTAGCAAGTACAACTTCTTTCTCTGAACGTGTGTGCACATTAGGCTCCAAGCTAGCATGTATGCTCATGTCTTCTGCTGCATTATCGTTGCTACAGCTATGTTCAGGTTCATTAGGTGTGACAACTTCTTTTATATGGCTTTCACGGCGTACCGACATCCACACATATTTTTGACCACCTCTGTAAACTATGCCACCTGTGGTGCGTCTCTCACGCGGATTTGAACTTCCCAAAACTGACTTCTCATCATTACCATGGATTACAATAGCATCCTGTGGTCTACCTGCCTGATTAAACTGAGCTCCTTTTTTACGCCATGGTTCTCTGTACATAGGCCCTGATGGCACCCACTATGGCTGAAAATAACCTCCTACCTCTGTTGGGTATGGCAACCAAGGATAAAATACCCTCGGAGAAAATTGTGGATACATAGGAGGTGTACAGCCCCAATAAGCCGACTTCATTGGATAGTACGGCTGCTGATCATATGAATTTTTTCTCCATCGCTCATGACCACCAAGTTCATAAGGAGACCTAGGACGCCTAACGCTTCCAAACCGACTAAGCACATTGCTAGTCTTGCGTGAAGTATATTTTTCCAACAATATGCTAACTGTCGGCTTTATTCTTGGAGTTTGTCTCTTTTTGCCATTGACTTTCCATGCCCCCACTTTTGAATTTTTTGGTTTGATCATCCTTGGTGCAGCATTATCATCAACAAGAACATTTTTTCCTTTTGTAGACTCGGTGAATAAGCACTTTCTTTTTTTCAAACTTGATCACATTGATAGGAGAAGAATTACTCTCGAGTTTCATGTTAGTATTCTTTGTAAATGTCAATCGTCCGTCATTAATGGCCGATTGCACCTGTGGTCGAAACACATGACAATCATTAGTAGAGTGAGAAAACGAATTGTGCAACTTACAGTAAACTCCTTTGCCCAATTCTCCTGAAGGTGGAATAATATGACCTTCTCTCACTCTAATTAATTTTCCTTGCAGCAATATGTCAAAGATTATATCACACTTACTGACATCAAAAGTATACTTAATTTCCTCTATTCTATCAGATGTGAGCTTCGGAGCAGAACATGCAAAAGGATTAGACTTTGGCACTTGAACCCATTCGGCTACACATAGGTCAATGTTGTCTTCACTAGCCGAACCACTACCATTATCTAAAGAACTAACAGCGTGCTTCTCCTCTTTATTTTTTATCACTAAACCGGCTATATTGTTTAATTTCCTTAGCCCGGTTTTCTTGCGCCAAAGCTTTTTTGCAAAACTTGATTAATATCCAAAAATTCTTACCCTTCTAATTTATCCTTAATATGAGTGAGCAGACCCGAAAAGGCAAGATCAGCTAAATCCTTTTCGGCTATAATTAAGCTAAAACATCGGTTTTTGACATCTTAAACCTCCAAATATAGTCATGAACATCCTCATTATATTTCTGCTTAATCATAGATAAATCTTAAAGCCGAAACTCAGTTTTACTACTGTAAAAATACTCATGAAAATTTTGCTTTAGCTGTTCCCACGTTGAAATAGAGTTAGGAGCAAGCGATGTAAACCAAGTAAATGCAGTGCCGGACAAAGACAACGAAAATAATTTAACTCTATAAACATCTGATGTGCCGACCTCACTACATTGTGCTCAAAATTGTCCTACATGCTCAAAAGTGGATTTACCAGCATCCCTGTGAACTTAACAAAATCTGGAATTTTAAAACCAGGAGGATATGGCGCCGACTCAAAGTAATCAGGGTATGGTTTTTGATTTGCACGTGCTCTACCCTTAGGTTCTAAACCAAATTCTCTCAGTTTACTATCAAGCTGATCTTTAAAACTACCATTGGGCTGTGGAGAATTGGTTTGTCGAGTAGGTGGAACACAAGCACGCGATTGAATCTCCGGCAAAGAAATTTGAGCATGCGACATTTGCAACGGAGATCCACTAAAATAGGTATCGTGTACCGGCCCGTATGGAACCCCGATACCGACAGCCGGCAACGGTGTTGAGTTGTATGCCGCTGTCCCATAAAAATGTTGTTGTAAATTAGAATTTAATCCAACACTTCGGTTATGGCTGCTGTAATTTTGTGAAACCGAAGTTGAAAGAATAGGAGAAGCAACACTAGAAATAAAATTGTTACCCGAATTAACATAGTTCCGGCCACTTTGATCGTTGCTTAAAGGGACATGAGGCTGCAGCGTAACATTAGCCGACGCGCCAGAAACATGGATATGATTAGGAAAATTAATTAACCTGCTGCTTTCGGCCGGAGGCATCGGCTTCATACCCGAATTTTCAACATAAATCGGCAGCTCTACCGAGCAAACATGACGAGATAGACTAATTTCTAGCTGTTCAAATTTACTAGCTACAGCTCTAATTGTGCGTGACATCTCTGTTATGTCCGAACCATATTTACTAGCTACAGACACATCAATAAGATGAGCAATTCCATCAGCTGGCTTTTTTACCTCAGCACCGAGTAGATCGGAAGGACTCGGCACAGCTCGCCGTTCCTTGTCTTCTGGAATCCAGCCAACATCAGTTTTATCTTCTCAGCTTGCTCTTTCTCAATCTCCCTTTCAAGTTCGCGCCGATCATCTTCCGACAGATTGTCGAGTGTAACGACGATGGCGTTGTCCGGGTCGACGTCGCTCGTGTTGTTGAGGTCGGTGTTCATAGTGTGTATGTCCTTGTTCTTCGTTCCCAGCGGAGTCGCCAATTGTGTTGCCACGCAAAACTGCCGCGGAGCACCACGATACCCGTCGTACTTTCGTGACGATGAACGGTTGCTTTCCGAGCAAAACAACAAAACGGCAAAGACGACCGCTTTTCAGCGCAAAACGGCA
Organism: Poa pratensis; assembly: GCA_947311845.1. Classification (NCBI taxonomy): domain Eukaryota; kingdom Viridiplantae; phylum Streptophyta; class Magnoliopsida; order Poales; family Poaceae; genus Poa; species Poa pratensis. The sequence continues at coordinate 45,872,501 of CAMZMU010000036.1, forward strand.
AAGATAAGCCAAATCCTAGGCCTGATAGGATTCGACAGAGAAGAACGATAGATAGATAAAGATACGTAAAAAGTAGATATGTGTATTCTGATGAATGTCGATTGGGTGTTCAATCGGTCGTGGCCTCAAGAGTAGAACTCTGAATCTGAATCGAATAGAACATATCCTCTGCTATTTTGGTTACTACAGTTTAGCAGCTCCCGATTCTAAACCCTGTCACGTACAAATACCTTTGGCCATACAAGGAAATAATAAAATATTCTGGCCGCATGTTAACCATATCAGCTAATGGACGATCTCATACCATTCGTGCATGACCAAACATATTTGATTTTTCTTGCTGCACCTTTCCTTGTATGATAGCCTGAAACTTTAGCTTGGCATCCGAGAACTGTTAAGACCTGTCCTTCGCATCAGCATTTTAATTCTGCATCTCTCTGAATCCATCCAGAACTTCTCCTTGGTAGCTACTAGTCCATCAAATAATCCATATAATCGTCCAGATTTAATAGCCTGTTACGTCTGATCGGCTGCTGCAATATCCACCGGACTACAACCAAGGCAGTATTCTCAAAGTAATCAGCTAGTTCAAATATATATGTCAGTTAATAATCCAGCCACCATCATTTAAATTAATTTGGCTTATAAAATATCTAGGAGCCAAATTATACCTTCAACAACTAGATATACGTTATGTTCATGACATGAATTTGCAGGGCATAAAAATGAGCATACATCTTTTTTATTATATTATTCAAAAGTCTAACAAAACAAATACATTAGTCGATCAAAGCCATCTTCCTGGTGATATCTGTCACAACACCAAAAAATGATAATAGGATGGTCTTGATGGCTTCCAAGTACCCTAACCTCACACCAACACATGCCATCTACACCGGAGGCCTCACGAAACCAACCAACGGCGAGCCGGGAACATAAAACGGTCTAGTAAACTATCAGTGCGCACAGTATGCGTACGCTCTACAAGTCGCCACCTCTCTGTTTTGCCTACCCATTTTCAGGAGAGATGAACGCGTTGACCTTGCCAGGCATGTCGTCGACGTCACTGCGCCACGCCGTCCTGCGCGCGTCCATCAGCACGGGTCCGCTGTCGAGACACCACTGCGCCACACCGTCGAGACTTGCTGTAATCGACGTGCGTCTCGACACAGTTCTCCCTCCTAGCGCCGCGTACCACCATCGTCTGATATGAGAGACTTAGATCAAGGGTTTTCCTCGGAACATCGTGGGCGAGAAAACGAGCGTTGCTGCAACGGTGTCTTCTACAAGTTTTGCTAATTCTCAGTTTATTATTTTCGGACACATGTCCACTATTTGTTAATGGTTTTGTGGAGAATGGGACAGTAGCCGAGTGGTTAGGGTGACAGTGGTGCATCCTAGCGACCAGAGTTCAACTCCTGTCGGGAGCAGAATTTCTGGAATTCTCACAAAGGTGGGATTCTACTTATTAAAATACCACCAAGGCTAGTCCTGGTAGGGTTCGTTTATTTAATGGATTTGCTAATTCTCAATCTATTATAATTTTTTAAAGAGCGTTCCAAAGGAAGTACCATGCAGTTCTTTGTTTTGTTTCACAGCTTGGTAGTGGCCCATCAAGGCAATTATTTTTACAGTCCAACATTTTCTTATTCTAACTTTTGGGAATGACATTAGAATTTCTTATAGTAATAGTTGTTTTCTGTATCTTTTTGGTACCAAAACAATTTTTTCTATAAGATAGTTGAATGTGCGTGCTTGTGCACCAGTGACGAATGATACACTTGTGGCGTCATGACTTTGTTATCTATATTCAAATTATTTTATTTAATCTAATGTTTTGTGTGAAATGAATTTGGTTTGTGACAGAAAAAACATTGTTAAACAATAAAGATGATAAAGCAATAACAAATACGCTTATAGATAATGAAGTTATTCACACACATTGAGTACCAAAACAAGTTATACTCCAATATCAAATTACCCTTCTAGTTCTGGCTAAATTACCTTATGTTTCTTCTACTAGGTGAAGAGTGTTAGACATTGGTATTCTTACAACATCCATCTATAGTTTGATCTGATATTGTAAATTTAGCTCATGTGAAGGTACTACGTAGTAGAGTATCAACTCTAGTGCTGCATCGTCGTAGTCAACTTTCGGCTGTGTACAAGTTTCTCAATTTTGCTGAATTAATTGAAAGTTCTATACCTGACCGTAATGATGTCGGAACTATGGAGTCTTTTTTTTTGCGTTCTCTAGCCAGTAACCTTATACCAACAGGCAAAATTAACAACCCTCACAATTACCTCAAAGACCTCTAAAAAAATTGAGACGATTACTGATTTTTGCCGACCGACAACATACACACCCTCCGCAGTGGCGGAGATGGGACCAAATATCTGAGGGGGCAAATAGGCTTAGAAGGCAGACATGTCATAACTACTGACACTCTCACTGGGCAGAGACCCAGGGGTCGCCTTTTGAGTAGATTGCTTAATCACATTTTCCTTGGAAGACGTTTCAATTTGTGATTTTTGGCGTGTGTAGACTGCATCAGCGTTTAGCGAAAACAACGGATGGGGGGCGGTGGCCCCCCTCACCGGCCTACACTAAGCTCCACCGGAAAACGACGGCGTTGGTGGAGGAATGGCTAAATCTTAGGCAAACCCACCAATACCGGAGGAGAAACCGGTGGAGCGCTGGCTCAAACCGGATGTTGGGTGGCATAAGGTGAATGCTGATGCCTCTTTCAGCTCTTCCAAGGGATGTGGCGGAGGTGGGGTGGTTCTTCGAGACCAACATGGAGTCTTCATGGCGAGCGAAGCCCGTTTTTTCCCTCACGCCGTGGATGCGGAAGGCGCAGAGCTGCTGGCATGTCATCGGGCTTTACTGCTCGCACAGGAGATGCAGATTCCACGGGTTGTGCTGGAGACGGACTGCAAGACGGTGGTGCTGAAGCTTCTGAAGGAGGACAAGGATCGATCTCTACACGGTCCGTTGATAGAAGACATCAAGTCTCTCTTCCGAAGCTTTGCCGAGGTCAAGGTGGTTGCGGTTAGAAGAACGGCGAACGAGGTGGCGCATGTGCTAGCTAAAGAAGGCAACGTCAAGAAGCTGTGTCAAGGGTGGAGGTTGGAACCACCGTTGGTCATCGTAAGCAAGCTAGAGCGGGACCTGATGGGGTCGTAAGTGGTTAAGTAGCATGTAAATCTAAAAAAAAAAAAGCTCGACCAGTGCCCTCGGCCGCTAAATATAATACGTTCAAATAATGCATATCATCAAACAAATAACTCATATTCAGATAAATTAGGTCGTGTGTAGAACTACCAGCCTTTCTCTCAATTAACCTTCGCCGCCACAAGAGAACGTAGCTGGATCTTCGCCGCCACCTCCATACGGTTCTCCCTCCTACGACTGGCCTCTCCAGCGTCGGGAGGGGTGGGGAACCCGATCTATGATTGGAGTTTTTATTAAAAGTAGTGTCTTCAATAGATTAGGTTAGGATTTTGGTAGCTTTCTTTTTCATCAATGGAGATGACATCGTCTATAATAAGTAGCTTCGGCCCTTTATTCGGCAATGAGATCTCCTTCTCGATGTCAATGGTGGTGTTGGAAGATTAAATTCGTCTAGGTATGATCCTTCAGATATTGTTTCGCCAGATCGATTTGGATATGTTCTCATGATTGCGGCGAGGAGGTTTGTCCCGGCTGCTATGTCCTTTACTATGGTGTTTCGTATGCGACGTCGACCACTGTTCGGTTGCTTTTCCATGTAACACCGGTGTTGGTTCTCTTGCCGATGTTGGTTGATTAGTTTAATGGTTGGATCGTGCGAGACTTAGCATTGCGGCTCAAAATTAGAATCATGGGAGAACTCTCGTTTGTATTTACAGGTATGTATTTTGATATCCATGTTAGTTTTCTACGCCTGCCTTCACAAAAGTACAAATTTGTGTCATCAAAAAAGAAAGAATTTAAAAATCTTGAATTTTTCTCGTTTCTTTCAGAATTTACTCCGTATTTTGTAATAGCTGGAATCAACTAATATATAAATATATATATATACGATGTACTATTCACTACTATAAATATGTCATGATATTGATTGTAAAAGAACAAACAAATCAGGTCGTGTGCGTAGACATATCAAATCCAGCCAGGATGTGTGCTTATCTACCTTCTCTTTACAAAACTAATAAGTAAACAAGAGCGGACAAATGGCTCCCGAGTTTCAGGGTACTAGTTGGTCAGAAAATTTTGAAAAGGTCTTTTAAAATGTGAAAAGTCAGCAAACAAATTCTAGATATAGATAATGGTGAACTCTACTAGTGTGCAAAAATCAATCGAAAATTCATTTTAGGTTGTGAAAAAATGATAAATGTGTAGATCTGGGTGTGGTGAACATTGCACATTTTCAAAACATCAAAATTTATCAGTATTTTTCATTTTTGTGTAGGCTAGAGTATAACGATTTTTGAAATGATATTTTGCATGCTGGTAGGGTTCAAAATTCTAAAATTAATCTATTTTTTCTATAACTGCCGATTTTGAAATTTTCAAAAAAATCGACGATCTCGGGCTCCATTTATGGTTTTTTTTTTTGCGAACTCCATTTATGGTTTCTGTTAAGTAAACTCAATACATAAATAAAGGAAAAACATCAAGTTTTACGTGCCAGTACAAATTGCAGCATAAGACAAAAAGAAAGAAAATATCCAGGTACAACATTGATGGCCGGTGAATGACGACCGAAGATAAATACTTGAACACTGGAATATAGTTTTACTTTTTGGCGATTTGAGAAGTGGGTAAAGGGAATGAATTAACCGAACGGATATAGGGCGGGAGAACGGTGACGCTGAAACTGAACTTGGGTAGAGAGGGGCAGCAGCCAGCAGAGCACTGCAAATGAGGGCAAAACTAACCGTGGCAGCTACAGAAGAGTCCGCCCCAAAAAGCATCGGGGCCCACAAGCAGCCGAGCCGCATGGGGAAATTCCCGGGCCAGCACTCCCGCCCACCGGACACCCACACCTCGCTCCGCCTCGCCGCCCCGCTCCAGTCATGCGGCCGCGCCGGCGACCTCCGCCTCGGCCGCCGCCTCCACGCGCACCTCGTGCTCTCCGGTGCTGCCGCCGCCTCGGCCTTCCTCACCAACCACCTCATCACCATGTACTCCCACTGCGCCGACGTCCCCTCCGCGCTCCGCCTCTTCCGCGCCATGCCCCGCCCCAACCTCGTCTCCTGGACCACCCTCATCTCCGTCCTCGCCCACAACTCCATGCACCGCGACGCGCTCGCCGCCTTCGCCTCCATGCGCCGCGCGGGCCTCGCGCCCTCCCAGTTCGCGCTCTCCAGCGCCGCGCGCGCCGCGGCCGCCCTCGCCGCCCCGCGCCCCGGCGCGCAGCTGCACTGCATCGGCGTCAGGCTCGGCTTCGACGCCGAGCTCTTCGTCGCCAGCAACCTCGCGGATATGTACTCCAAGTCCGGGCTCTTGGCTGACGCGTGCAGGGTGTTTGACCAAATGCCGCACAAGGATGCTGTTGCGTGGACTGCCATGATCGATGGGTACGCCAAGAACGGGAGCCTTAAGGAGGCCGCCCTAGCTTTCCGGGATATGAAACGAGAGGGACTGGTTGGAGCTGACCAGCATGTGTTCTGCACTGTTTTGAGTGCGTCGGGAGGGCTCAAAGATGGACGGCTTGGCCGAACCATCCACTGTAGTGTAATGAAGGCGGGTTTGAGCTGGAGGTTGCTGTGAGGAATGCACTCACTGACATGTACGCTAAGGCTGCCGATATGGAGAATGCTGCTCGTGTGCTCAAGATTGACCCTCAAGGTTGGACTGTTGTGTCAGCCACCTCGCTCATCGATGGATACGTAGAGACTGACCGTGTTGAGGAGGCCCTTAGAGTGTTTATTGAACTGCGGAGGCAAGGAGTTGAGCCCAATGAATTTACTTTCTCGAGCATGATCAAGGGCTGTGCTATGCAGGCTCTGCTTGACCAAGGTGCTCAGTTGCATGCTCAAGTGATCAAGACAAATATTATCACTGACTCCTTTGTTGGTTCCACCCTTTTGGATATGTATGGTAAATGTGGCCTCATAAGTCTGTCCATTCAGTTATTTAATGAGATCGAACAACATACTGATATTGCTTGGAATGCGATAATCAATGTACTAGCACAACATGGTCATGGTAGGGAAGCAATCCAAGCTTTCGATAAGATGACCACAAGTGGTATCAGGCCAAATCACATTACGTTTGTCAGCCTGCTTACAGCATGCAGTCATGCTGGGTTAGTGGATGAAGGACTGCAATATTTCAACTCCATGAAGGATGCCCATGGTATTGAGCCTATAGAGGAGCACTATTCATGTATCATTGATATGTATGGTCGAGCTGGGAGACTAGACGAAGCAGAGAAATTCATACACGAGATGCCTGTCAAGCCGAATGCCTATGCTTGGTGCTCCTTGCTTAGGGCTTGCCGGATGAGAGGAAACAAGGAGCTGGGGGAGGCTGCAGCACAGAACATAATGGAGCTTGAGCCAGATAACACTGGTGTTCATGTGTCCCTTTCTGGGATCTATGCATCACTGGGCCAATGGGAGGATGTGAAGGCAATCAGGAAGTTGATGAGGGATAACAGGATTAAGAAGTTGCCTGGATTTAGCTGGGTGGATGCTAACAACAAAACTCACGTTTTTGCATCCGAAGATCGGTCACACCCACAGCAGGAGAAGATATATCAAAAACTTGAGGAACTCTATGAGAGGATAAAGAAGGAAGGTTATGTCCCGGACACCCGCTTCTTACCATGTAATTTAGAAGATGCTGCAAAGGAGAGGATTCTCCATTATCACAGTGAGCGCATTGCCGTAGCTTTTGCTTTGATAAGCATGCCTGCGACAAAACCAATCATTGTGAAGAAAAATTTGCGCATCTGCGTAGACTGCCATTCTGCACTGAAGTTCATTTCTAAGGTAGAAAGCAGAGATATTATTGTTAGAGATAACTCCAGGTTCCACCATTTTGGGAAAGGGAGGTGTTCTTGTGAAGATTACTGGTGATTAACTCGTATCTCTTCTTTTGCATTAGAAAGAACATTCTTGAATTGCTGTCTTCTGTCAATTCACGGTGCTTCAGTTTTATCTCACTATATTTCAATGCACACACTCAAAGCAATATTGATTCTGTGGAGAAATATGGACTAAAGGAGTGAAAAAATAAATGCAAGACCATAGCTCATTGGTGCATGCCATTAACTGCCTCATGCTTAACAGGCACATGCTTGCCAATGCTTCTACCTGCGTATGCCATTAATCACGCTAGTCTTCAATATAGAAGGAAACAATAGTGGTTGCTTAAACCTTAAACAGCACCGTAGCTACAGTTGATAGGTAGAATTGAGAAATCTTCAACAGCTTTTCAGCTCTCCCAATATGTGTTTCGAAGACCATACTACAACATTAGTGGCCTATGCCACATTAGAAACCCTGAAACGCGCGATCATCCCTTCTTCAACTGCTCCTTTTAGATTCACTTGCTGGCACAAATTGGGACTTCACTGGGAGATTTCAACGGATGCAGCATCCTCCATATCCCCTTCTTCATGGAGATCTTTATTATAGCAGCATGACACATCTGGAAAGAAAGGAATGGCAAGATCTTTGACAATATATCACCTAGCATTACGCCTTGGGAACACCTCTTTAGGATAGAGAGATCATTTTTCAGTCAGTTAAATGGAAAGAGGAATCTATGACCGCCCTCCGAGGCTGGGCAGATTGTATAACTTCACTCTTCCTTCTAACTTAGCTTGGCCAGTGTCCTTGTACATAGTTTCTTGTGCATTCCTGTCCCTCCTCTTCTATTGTAATATTTACCTTTATTGAAAAACTTATACACGGCTATGGTTTCCCCTATTTTTTCTGTCAATTGTTTTTTACTTCCGGCTTGAAGAATCCCTGCACTCATTTTTTTCCGCCTTAAGAGCTTAGAAGTGCAGTCCTGAAGCTGCCGAAACATTAGTCATTAATAAGTGTTCAAAACTAATAACACGGCTAAATAATAGTATAAAATAAGCAGAATGACAGAAGAAGTTTAAGTTTTTCACCAACACCTATTGTGCATTCTTTTACGTAAATGTGAGAACCTTCTGTATGTACAACAGCTAACTGTTCTGCAGTCAGTACCAACATGGGTACAACATTCTTCCTTAGGCCTTGTTTACCTCTAGTGTATTTTAGGGGATGGGAGGGGATTATCCCGGATCCCGGAAAATCCCCACTAGTCTGTTTACTTCTAGTGTATTTTAGGGGATGGGAGGGGATAATCACCAAATATCCCCTACCAACCATCTCATTTTTGCCTAACACAAAAACTCTAGTCCATGCTAGCGTATTGTAGGGGAAGAATATTTGTGGGGATTTGTGGGGATTGGGTGTTCACCAAATCCCCTCTCATCCCCACTCTTCCCATCCCCTAAAAAACTCTTGGAGTAAACAAGGCCTTAGGAATGAAATAGAGAATTGCGTTTTACTGTTCTTATGACAAGATGAAGCTAAATATGACTTTCTTTGCGTGTCTTCGTTTGAATAGGCACCTGTAGCGCTTAAAATATAGTTATGCATCCTAGCTAAAATGCTTCATTCTTTTGAGTATTTTTTCTTTGCCTCTTCGCTCAAGATTTAATTTTACATGGAAAAGTGGTACCAGACCAGTTCTTATGCCGTATATCCCTTAGTTCTTGGGATACTGTCTGAGGTTGATCAGCATGGGAAGCCTCTCATTGTCTGCCTCATGAACTGAAAGTCATTTCCTTCTGTACATTTTCTGTTGACGTTTGCATGAACTTTTAACCACAACATATGAACCTGGTAAATACCAAGTTAACTTCTTAGGTGAATCATGAATATTATCTTCTTGAGACACGTATTTTTTTTGTAAGGGAGAATGGACGCAAGGTGTTATCGCTTGAAACTTGTTTCCTGGCTCTTGAATGGGAAAAGCATTCTTGGTTGGTGATCTGTTAATCGTTGTCATGCTACCTGTATGTGTAACTTTAACATGCTCTGCATAACCTTCATGACCTGGCTATATTTTTCCGCAAACTTCCTTTTGTTGTAAGAAATGATCCCTGCTTCTATCCCTTTAAATAAGGTGAGATAGCTTAAGAATTAAGAATGTCTTTCTTTTATAGAATAAACTAGCATGATTAAGTCAGCACTGGTCAGTGGTCACCATGAGCATATGATATGCAGTGCTTTATTTAACCTCAGCAGAAAGGTTTTCTTCGAATATAGTACTATACGATGAGCTTCAATTGTTGGTACCTTGGAAATTGTCGATGGTCCTAACCAATGCTGCATATTCAAGTCCTAATCTCCATCGGTGGTACAAAGTAGCTCCTTTTTCCTTACTGGGAATTAGTCAACACAAGGTGTCAACCATCATCCATGCATGTACAACTGAATTTGCAAACATATGCTACCAATTCCAGAATCCATTAAGTGTGTCTGTTGATCGCAGGGAGTATTTATTAGGCTTTTGGAGGAGGTTTATTAGTTTACTGGAATGGAACTGTCGTTTTTTATATAAACACATATTTTGATGTATATTTTCCATCCATTTTGCAAGAATGTACGGCTAGAATGTGCGAAGTATGTGCTAGTGATTACCTCCTAACTCATGCAAATATATCAGTGAGTCTCAGTTTCTGTTCCCTGTTGTTGAAAACGAGACAATTACTGCTATTGTCAAGTGACAACATATAACTCATATTCAGATAATGCAGGTCCTGTGTACAAACATATAATGCATGCCGTATGTGCAGACATAAAAATTCAGGCATGCTTTTCATTTCAATAAGATTGTTCAATTCTATTTGTCCAATGTATATATACCATTTCAACATGGTACACAGTATAGCTGAGATTACAGAAGTACAGAGTGTCATCTCAACTCTGAAATTACATGCTGAATATATTTGAATGATTTTGTGTAACTGATGAAACCCATAAACCAAAAATCGAAGCCATCAACAGTAACTACATCAATGTATTTCTCATCAGGATTATACAAATTTTCCCTCACTGCAGCACTCTTTATTCTCTTTGTAGGGATCATGACCTGTGGAAGTACACAAATTTCATCAGCTTCGACATCAAGTGAATGTCCAAATAATTCTTAACCAGTAAACTTCATCTATTAACCAGGGGATTTCTCTTTAGTTACCTTGTAGGGCACCCTTGTGATGCGTCCCTTAGGCGATGTTAAATCCAAAGGCCTGTCACTGTGGAAGGCAATCTTCTCAGTTGAGATGAAAAGCATTCCAGCTATTGGGCCAGCTGTTGTTGAAAGATAACACTGGAAAGCCTTCAATAGCTTTTCTTCTTTCTCGACTGGAAAGTATTGCCTGAAGACTTTGTCCATGCTACCAGCTTGGAGAACCTTTGCACCCAAGCTCAGTTTCCCTTTCACAGTTTCTGAAATTTTTGGTCCGAGTGCTACTGCAAGGCAAAAACATTTATTAGTGATGAGAATTCTTGCCCGATTTTTGTAGTGTATGACCGTATATCAACTTCTTGTTGGCAAAAGTAGATATTAGATAGCATACTTACTGTGTTCCTTGAAGCCCTGCACATAGCTATCTGTTTTCTGGCTTAGCTTGCTTATCCGACAGATGATGGAATTCTTCTTATCTGCACCAAGGAAGGGACAGAATTCAGTATTGACATACACAGTACTGTAGGTGGGAAAAGAGAAACGGGAAAGAAGATCGTGAGATCATTACCCTTCTTGCGAACCAAAGGTGAACATGATGGTTTTCTTTGTGTTGTCTCATCAGCATATCTTAAGGAAGACAAAGGAATTCCAATGACATGCTCCTGGCTGAAACCCTCCATTGTTGTGTGCTGAAAGTGCTTGGTGCTAGTTAGGTTCTTTCCCTTGAGAAGTTGGCTCCTGCTCCAAGGCATCTGTGGGGGTTTTATAAGGCGAAGCTGTGTTATGGGGTTGCTTTATTCCAAGGAGCAAAGTGGTCGAACTGAATCAGCACTTTATTCTGCATACTCACCATCACCTCATCAGGGTGAAAAGCAAGGCACACTTTTCTTGACTAAAGGAACGGGTGTGAGCAGAACTCCTGCGAACGAGAAGGAGGTACCAGTGTTTTCCTTTCCTAGTGCACTTTCTGTTGTTTACAGTTTGTTCGATGATAAGAGGACTTGATGAGTTAGTTGATGACATGCTTACAGTTAGCTTTATAAGTTATTGATAGGTGAACATGTAGGTTTTTCCTACTTATCATGATTCATGAAGTAGTTTGTGGCGCCTTCTTCAGCAGCGGTTCTTCCTTTTCCGTTTCAGGGAAAGAAATGTGTTAGCAAGTGTGGATTGGAGAGTGAACAGGAAGGTAAGGTAAACACGTTGGTTGGTTTGTGCCATATTACCGGTAAACATACTTTTTATGTGCATGGTAGTTTGGTACACATCTTCTTTACACTTGCATTTGGTTCACGTTTTTTGTGAGGATTGTTGTTCAGGAATCTTGACCAAACTAGCAAAATGCCACATGTGAAGTTTCCATACGACTGAGAAAATGCTGGTGAATGTTGATGTAGGTATGTTGAAACCCACGTGAACAGTGTGAAGAAATTAGTAACAAATGAAAAAAAAAGATGTCAGTCATTGGATCACCACCATGTAATCAGGTTCAGAATCAAACTAGACTCTGCATTTAGAAATGGGTTATAAGGAACAATTATACAAAAGAGGTTATTATATTTCACTTTTCTCTAGCCCATTGTTTATCCATGGTATGAGTAGTTGACAAATTAATGTCGCCATTTGGCTACTTCGTAATGGCAATGATGACATGCATAAGAGCATAAGCAAGATCCAAATATGCCGAAGTTATATCATGCATTACTTTACTGCACCTACTGCTTAAAAATAATATACCTTGCTACCTTATTGATCAAAGCAAAACAAAAACAAAAACAAAAACTATTCTCATGTGCCTTTCGGCCATTTATTCTGGTAAACATAAAATGGGGAAAGGCATACATGATACAAGTAGTTTGTTCGTTCAGGCTCAAGATCTTCTTTTAGTTGTGGTGGCGCCACATGGTTGTGTGCTTTTCATTTGTGCTGGTAATCGTCTTGAATCTTAAACAAACGAAACCAATAAAAGTCTTCCTGCCAGATTCAAGGTCCAAGAACGTGGTGCCCATACCCAGCCCAGGTGATGGCTGGGACCTGTGTGATGTGGAGCGAGGCTGATCTGATGTGTAAAACCGCCTACTTTCCGCTAATCTGGACTTGATTTAGGGACATCATAATTCTGCATTTTTTCCGCATTGCTTCTCCATGTCCACGCCAAGTGTTGATTTGATGTGCGTGGCACCTATGCAGAACCTCGTCAGAAAGCAGGTGATCATGGTTGATTGCTAGCCATCGGCGTGAGCTGTGTTTCGTGACATCGTTAAGTTTAGTTTAGTTTTACATATGGTGATTACTGGGATATAGTGATGTTCTGGTTTTGACGTGGTCATTTGTTTGTTATTGAACTTTAGCTTAGACGGAGTTAGACCCATCACGCATTCATCAAAAGAGAAAAACTATTTAGATGCTCTATGACGCAAAGGAATTTCGTAGCCAATTTATAGGATTCTATTTCTTACAAAAATAAATATTAATACTTTTTATTCCTATGATTGAAAATCATGTGAACTTTTCGTATGGATTAATCTGCACGCAATCCTAAGAAATCTGAGCGCAACCTCATGGAATTTCTCTTTCTTTTTGTGAGAGCTATTGCAAGTACTTGATTCTTCAAGAAAATTTATGTGCTTTTCATGCGGAGCAATCAAACAACTTATCTTACACATTTCAGTATTTTGTTATCCATATAGAATTATACCCATCAGCATTGCGAGTCTCAAACATGTGGTATAAAATCGACACAAATTGTACGGATTCGTTTGGAAAAGTGATTATGTGGGAAACTCCAATGGAACCCTCCAAAATGTGTCCGTTTAAAAAAATGCGTTCGTCTGGGATTGTCCAGACGTGAACATATCCATTTTTATTTCATATATTTATATTTGACATATTAGATGATACAAACCTGCAGCTAGAACATTTTAACACACAAATTAATAATAATAAAACTATTCAAACTATTTGGTTAACGCCATTTTACACATAGCAAGTCTCTCCAAATCATGGTAGGGGGAGACATATTGGCTGTGTGTCGTGTCTCAAACAGAGGAATAAATATCTGACTCTATTTGAGGAAGGAATAAACATCTGACTCCATTTGAGCAATGGTAAAAGAAAATGATAAAAATCTCCTACTCACGGATTTGGAGTTGCTTGGCCAAAATCAATGTGCCAATTCTGGAGAAGCAGAAATTTGGACCAAACAGCCTGGATTATGTTTTCTTGACTATACTTTTCATGGCTTTATAAAAAGATCTTTTATAGTAAAATCTGAGCTATCCGACATGCATGTCGGTACACTTATGGAGCCGAGGATGTTTTAATAGGGTATCTTTTCTATGAAAGGTATTCCTAACTTATCAAGTCAGGAGATGCTTATTTCATCTAGTTAAGAATTAGCTATAATTGAGGAACCCACCATTTCGATGGAACACTATGAAAATCCTGTGGATATGAAACCCATAAAAAGACTAAGAGACATGACTGCAAAATGCTTTGGTGTTAATTTTATCGTGTACCTCGTGGAGGACACATATTGTTCTATTTTAGAAACTTATGCATCGACTCGAAAGAATATGTCCGCAGCGAGTGGATTTCATCTTGTTTAAGGAACTTGGGAGATTACTGATCCTCCTTATGGGTCAAAATATTTAGGCTGTAAGTGGGTGTACAAGAAGAACGTTAGCACCGATGGTACTATTGAGAAGTTTGTGGTCAAGAGTTATACAAAAATATAAGGCAAAGACTTCTTTGATACATAATCACATGTGACCATATTGACCATAATTTGAGTGCCACTATCAATCTATGCCCCACATGGTTTTCTTTTTCATCAAATGAATGTTCAAACGGACTTTCCTAAATGAAGAGTTGGACGAGAAAATTTGCATGTAACAACTAGATGAATTTGTAATAGATGGTCAAGAACAAAAGGTGTGCAAGTTTTATATTCTTTGTATGGTCTTAAACATGCCTCTAATAAGTGGCATTAAAGTTTGAAAGAACTTTAACTGTTGCAGACTTAGTAAATGAAGCCGACATTGTTTATTATCACCATGAGGGGGGAGTTATCCTTTGTATGTATGTTCATGACATACTTATCTAAGAACCGTGATTAAGGAGGTCAATAATTACTTGTCTCACTACTTTTAGATGAAGGATCTAGAAGTAGTTGATGATGTATTAAACATCAAGCCGTTGAGGGATGAAAATGGTGAAATTACCCTGCTTCAATCTCACTATAAGGAAAAGTTCTTGAGTCACATTGGTTATAGGAGACTGCAAGTCTTCTCCAACACCGTATGATCCTAGTGTCCCTCTTCAAATGAATCAGAGGGTTGTTACAGATCAATTGAGATACTCTAAACTCATTGGCTCGCTTGTGCATCTAGCTAGGACTGACATCTCATTTGATGTGAGCAAACTTAGTCGATTTGTTTTAGATCCAGGTTATATTCCGGATGGGCCCAATAGAGCGTCTGACGACCCCGCTTCGTGCCCCGTCTGTAGAGAGGCAACCGGGAGTGTCAATGACGTGGGGTTACCACGGCAAATCTCATGGTCGAGATACCTAGGGTTTCGTATGAGGGGGGAGAAAGATGGCACTGGTGATTTCGTTGGTTGACAAGAGGAGAATTTACCTAGGTTCAGGCCCCCGGAGGGTAACACCCTACTTCCTGCTTATCTGGTATTCATGATGATGGTGTTACAATGGCGATCTCGGTGAGATGTGATCTCGGTAGGGTTTGGTGTATGGATGAAAGCGTACCCTAAATCGGCGGCCCTCCCAGCCTTTATATAAGAGGCTGGGTTTCGGGAGTTCGCAACCAACTGGGTTTATAGGTAAAGAAAATCCTAACCGCCATGGACTACGCTTCCTTGGGACACACTCTAGGCACTGGGCCTCCATGCTGGGCTGTCTTTGTGGGCTTCATACGGGCCATCCGGTGCACCGTAGGCTGAATCGTACCAGGTATATGCACGGTGGGGCACCCGGAGGGTAGGCCCACGTCAGTCGACAACCGCGGCAACGCGTGTCATGTCGGATCCTGATGGGCGGGACCGGCACGTCAGCGACTCAGCGTCGCTAGTAGAGTTATTGTGGTGCCACACACGTCGTCGACGTCAATGCGTGGTGGTCGAGCCGGTGCTCGCGTAAATGTGGTGCCACCCTCCTCCAATCCTCTGCCGGCTTTAAAACGGCGTGTGGGGCGCCTCTCCTCTCCCCCATACACTCCACTCTCCTCTCACACCAAGCCCCACCATGTCTGGCCGCCACAAGACGACGGGAAGATCGATGAGCGACGAGGAGCAGCTCTTCCTCGGGCGCCGCCCCGAGCGGCACCACCTCTGGCATACCCTCTGCCGCCGTATGTGCCCGGTGAGGCCAGCTCCTCCCGCGTGCCTCCAAATGTCAAGACAGTCGAGGAGGCGCGGCACCACCTCCGCCACAACATCCTAGTGTCGGCCGACCGTCAGCTACCGGACAGGTGTAGGTGACGAATATCGTCAACGTGCTGGTGGGGCCGCGGCTCAGCGGGCAGGCGCGCCTCGACTACATCATGCGGGAGTGGAGGGACATGTTGTGGCACAGCAGGTCGACCCCTTCTACTCCATCGCAGAGCCGTACTGGCACACCGTGGTGGACTAGGAGTACGAGGCACGCCGCGGCAGCTTCTTCCTCCCTCGCGGCATGTCATCACCACCTAGGGAGTGGTTCGCATCGGATGACGAGCTGGCTGGCTCTGACGACGACGAGCTTCCCTTACCACCAGCACCAGCACCGGCACCAGAGGAGGATGGCGCATGATGATAACAGCGATGACGATTGGCTAGAGCCGGAGTGGGAGGGCATGCAGGCGGCCATCGAGGCTTTCCCTCGCCACCGCTAGATCAAACCCCACCACACTCCGGCAAGGGCGTCGACCCAGAGGCATGCAGGTTCCTCAAGGCCGCCGCCGCCACCTCTGACGACACTTCCGTCTTCCGGCGACGGGGATCGACGTGGGCGGCGAACCAACAACATCCAGGTTCTCCACGCCGGAGCCGGAAGCGACTCTAGATTTAGGGCTAGATCTAGGTTTTAGTTTAAATTGCATTTAAGTTTATTAAATGTTGTTTGTTAAATTTTGTTTAAGTTTATTAAATGTCCTTCAAATTTCAAATCGTTGGTTTGTCCGTATTCTAGATCAAAAAAATGTTTGGATAAACCTATTGGGAGCGGCCGGTTTGGGAAGTCTGAAAGGACAAGGATGTCGCTGATAATCCCCAAGAGCAAGGAATCACTGTAGCACAATTCGATAAGTATTTGAGTGTCGAACCCACGAGGAGCTGAAGGTAAACTATCTATTCTCGAAAGCCCTATAACCCTCTTATATGGCCGTTTGTGCAAAGCAATAAGTTTAAATATGAAAAGAACTAACTAATGAAAGCAAGTGATGTGGAATGGGTTTATCTAGTAACAAGTTTCTCAATCAAGTTTCAAACGCAAGTTTCTTAGAGCAAGTTTCTCAAAGTAGCAAGTAGCAAATATCTCAAGGGAGCAAATGTTCTAGCAATTGTTATTTCATTCGTGTGGTTGTCACAATTAGTGAAGCACATGTTTCAGTCTTAATTGTTTCTTCTAGGAAGGAGCCATAAATAGGTGTAGCCAAGTAAATGAACTAAAACCCCTTATGATGGATCTCATGGCCAAGTAAATGAGCACACAAGAATTATTAAGACATAAAAGTCCCACCATAGCCTTAAGTTCTAAGGTCCCCTATATATATCCCCCAATAAAGTAACTTCATGACTCGGTCTCAGGTTTACATGTCGTCCCAAGTCTCCCTCACTCCATTACATTAGCGGTGATCACCTTACATGCATTCCCCAACATATGTGTGCACTCATATATTGTACATAAAGACAATCATAAAAGATAACAAAACTTGTATGCAACCAATCAACGAACTATTTCACTATTGCCATGAACAAATCACTTCTCAAACATAGATGGAGAGACACAATAGATCAAGAGAATAGTATATTGCATCATATATCATGTTTGCCAAGAGTTTACAGTGGAGAGATGGAGATGATCTTGCTGTAGATGTTGATGATGAACACGCCGGAGGGGGGATGGAGCCCTCCGGAGGTGATTCCGGCGGCGTTTCCCCCCTCCGATCTTCTCCGGCGGCAGCCTTCTGACTCTATGTTTCGTGGTTTTGTGTTTCTCCGCCGCCTCCTCCCGAAACTCCCCGGGGACTATTTTTATAGCCAGTTTTAGGTCAAGACGAAGCCACGGAGACGAAAACGGACGGCATCGGAGCCACGAGGGGGAAAAGAGGGGTCCTCACGCGGCCAGGGAATCTGACCGCGTGGGGCCCTCTAGTTTCCAGCTGGTTGGGCTTCTGGTCTTCATTTTCAGCCCATTACGTTCGTCTCGAAAATTCTGAACCGTGCTCTTTGGCCTTGCCCTTTTTGGAGTCCCGAAGCTCCCGGAAAGTCTGAAACACTAAAAAAGACGTTTTCTGGAAAACGGAGTTAGAACCAAAAGAGGGGGGATTGTTTAGAAAATCCCCGAAATCATTATAAAACATGATATAACATCATATAAGTTGCAAATATGTAGGAATATCTAGTAATAACATGCAAAGTTCATGTATGCATTTTACATGCATCAGTCGCCTAGAGGGGGGGTGAATAGGCAATTAAAACTTTTCCGGTTTAGGCTTGCTAATTGCGGAATAAAACTAGGTGTTTAAAATAACAAGCCAACAACCTAAGTAAACTAGGCTCACCTATGTGCACCAACAACTTATGCTAAGCAAGACAAGCAACAAGGTGATAGCAATATAGAATACTTCAAGCACGAAGGCTATCACAATGTAAAGTGCATAAGTAAAGAGCTCTGGTATAGAAATAACCGAGCCACGCGGAGACGAGGATTTATTCCCCAGTTCCTCATTTTTAGGGTGTACGTCTCGTTGGAGAGGTGTGAACCAACACAATGGTTCAACAACCACAAAGGTTTCACCTTCTTCTCCGATGAACCGCACCACAAAGGTTTGGTTCACCTTCCATTATCGGAATTCCTTCGAGGCGGAATCCGGAGCCTTTCAACAACAATCCGGGGCACAACCCACAACGGGATTGGGGGCTCCCGAACGGCTACAAGTGACCACCAAGGGTCTCAACCACCACACGGTCATCTAGGGTCCAAAGACCCAAGAGTAACAAGTTCACAAGCTTTCAACTTCCACGAATCCTCGTGGAGAGCACAAACCGATGCAACGAAGCAATGACAAGAGCACAAATGCTCAAATCCTTCACTCTCAAATCCCACCAAAAGTAACTAATGCTTATGGGGGGAGAAGAGAGGAAGAACAAAGAAGAACCCAACAAATGGAAATCCAAGATCTAGATCAAGAGACTTTCCCTCACTTAGAGGAGAGATGGATTGGTGGAAATGTAGATCTAGATCTCCTCTCTCAAATCCCTCAAAGATATGCAAGAATCATGAGAGAAATTGGGAGAGGGGCAAGCTTTCCATGGTCAACAATGGAGGAGAGAGAGGGGGAAAACGTGCTTGGAAGAGCTGGCTGGCTGAAGGTAGGTGGAGGGGTATTTATACCCCTCCCAGAAAAAGAGCCGTTACAGTCCACTTAGACCGGAGTTTCCGGTCTGGGAGGGCGAAAACTCCGGCCTGGACGAAAACTCCGGACTGACTGGGGGCGGAAACTCCGGCCTTCATCCGGAAACTCCGGGGTAACTCCGGGGTCACTCCGGCCTCAATACAGCGACTGCCGCCGCGTTGCTCTCTTCTCAGCAAATCCAGATGGGCCGGAAACTCCGGCCACTGAGGGCGGAAACTCCGAGGAAACTCCGGACCTACTCCGGCCTCGATGCAGCGACTGCCGCCGTGAGGCTCCAAAGCTCGGTGGGCCGGAGACTTCGGCCCCTGAGCACCCTCAGGCTGGAAACTCCGGCCTGGCCAGACAAACTGCAAACTGCAAAACCTGAAATGCAATAACTTTTGCAAGGAAGCTCCAAACGAGATGAAACCAACGAGGTTGGAAAGGTAGCGAAATATTAAGGGTCACAAATATAGAGGAGATATCACACATGGGAGGTGTGGACCTTATCTCGAGGAGGACCAGTAATATTTCCAACACCGAGAACGCAACAAGTTTTCCATCCAGACTCCGTTTTCAATGATCTTGAGCTTGCTCCGAAAATAATCACAAGCACTACAAGATCATGCATATACACATCATAGTCCAACATGTGAGGAGGATAACACAAGAGGAGAGTTTGACCTCTCTACAAGAGACGAACCGGTAAAACCTCCAACATCAAAAACACCACAAGATATCCAAATGAAATCCGTTTTTGATGAACTAGATCTTGGTATGGAGATGAACACAAGCTCTAAATTCTCACATGGATAAAAGCCAAATAAGAACCAAGAAAGATGATATGCCAAAAATGCAAAGGTTTGAGCTCTCCATAAGGATGCGATCAAGTTACTCACTTGAGAGCCCCTCTTGATAGTACGCCGTCTATCCTATAACCCGGTCTCCCACTAACACCATGAGACCGGTAAAATAGAAACCCTATCAAGATCATATCTTTGCCTTGCGCATTCCACTTGAGCTAGATGATGACGATCTTGATCTCTTCAAGTTGGAACACCTTTCTTGATTGTGCTTGCTAGCACATGCTTGATGAAGACTTCTCCAAATACTCCCCCATACACCATTATGGGAGAGCCTCGCTTAGCTCCGTCTTCATGTATCCACTTGCACTTCATCTTCTTCTCTTCATATAGATGATGGCTTGGAGATAAACATGAATGTTCACTCAAACTTCTTTTTCAAGCCATGCTTGTAATAAGCTCAACTCTAGATGACAATTCTTCATATGAACCCATTGGGTTCATCATATAATCTTGTAGAGTCCAACACATGAAGTCCAATCTTTTTCATGGACAAGATCTATAAAGATATCTCAATACAAACATTAGTCCATAGGAATTGTCATTAATTACCAAAACCACGCATGGGGCAACACATGCACTTTCAAAGTCGCGCACAAATCCCAGCAGAGCGTCAATGTGTGCCGGCGATCCCAATAGCACTTGTCCGTCACAGTTGTCGGACGATCTATTAGAAGTGCCCGTGGAGGTGCTCTAATAGCGTATTCGTTGATTAAAAGATTTGTATACAGAAAACAAATACACACGTATTTCGAAACGGTAGATGGAGCACAATTAAACATAATTTCTGAGATCAATTTTAGCGGAAGAAACTGGGCCTGAACTGATCCGCCGGTCAAAGTGCTGCTTCTCTCCCATCATCAATACTGCAGCCTACGCTGAACACCTAAAAAGGGAACCTACACAGCTTGTCCAGTCCCATCGACCGGCGGCGGCGCAGAGTGCACAGCAGCATTCATTTCACACCGCCCATCCAAGACTTTCCTCCTCAACTTGCATCCGGATTTTCGCTCCCAAGTCCCAAGAGCACGGCTCATAGCTTTGCTTGTCTTCCTGTCCAGAGACGCCGGGAACACCGTCGCGACGCCGCTGGAAGCCGACGCCCTCGCTCGACCCTCCTCCAGGGTAATCCTCTCGGTTCAGTCTTTCCGTTCTCTCCTTTAAGCCGATAGATCGCCGGAGCAGCTCTTTCTTTCGCCAAATCCGTCGCCCCATCTGTTTATTTATGCTCGTACTGATGTTTCATTCTTTTTGTTCTTACCACTACTGGCGAGCAGTTAGCATGCCGGACAGCAGCGGCGCGACCGTCTTCGACGACCTGCCCGAGTGGCTCGTCGTCGACGAGATCCTCACGCGGTTGCCAACAAAGGACATACTCCGCTGCCGCGCCGTCCGCAAGTCGTGGCGCAGCGGCACTTCCACCGACAAGTTCATCCTCGACCACCACCGCCGCCAACCCTCGCTCCCCATCATTGAACACCACGAGGAGGGTATCGGCCGCCTCCCCGTCCTCAGTGGCGCCGGAGCCGGTGCCGGTGCCTCCAGTGATAAAAAGATAGAGCTCTTTGTCCAGTATCGGTACCCCAACACCGGCGGTATCAGAATCTCCGTTATACACCATGCCGCCTGTGATGGCCTCCTCATCCTGTCACAGCAAGATGACTTCTACATTTGCAACCCGGCCACCCGCAGGTGTGCTTCCTTGCCACATCCTCCACGGCGACCAGGCATCAGCGCCGTCACCGTAGTCGGCTTCTACCGGCATCACACATCTGGAGAACACCGGGTGCTCTGGGCGGTATACTCGGTATCCATCATGGGTAACGTCCCAGCTGAGTTGCCTGGTTACTTCGTCCTCACAGTGGGATCGGACCAGCCAAGACTCATCCAGTGGCCGGCAGTTTCAGAACAAGGGTTTCCTGCCACTGAGTCCTCCTACCGTCCACCAGTTCACCATCGTGGTAGCCTGCACTGGGCAACAGGCCTCGACATAACGGTATTTGACACCGTAGCCGAGACATTCCGGCGGATGAGCCGTCCGGCACAGTTGGGTGATTGGGTGTCATTGTTGGACATGGGCGGCGCCCTTGCTTTGAGCAGCACCACAGGTGAATGCGTCACTTTAGATGTTTGGGTGTTGCAGGACTATGATGCCGAGACCTGGGGTTTTCAATACCGGATTAACTTGCTAGCAATGGTGGCATCGCCACCGGTTGATTTTAGACTGAAATATTTCCCGATGATGGTTGTGATCAATGAGCATGAGCTGTTGATCGAGATCGGTTGTCAGCGGCTGCTGCATTGTGACATTGATGGTGTGTTTTTAGGAAATGTGGAAAGCGAAGAGGGTGCAAACATCCTGAAACTAACCAGGCATCGCCTCCAGGAGAGCTTGATTTCACTTCCATCGTTTGAGACGCACAAAGAAGATGCTGTGAACAAGGAGCCTCCATTCATCATGGTGCTATGAGATGCCGTGCAATATCATCTTAATGCGTTGGACTCCTTGTTTGATGTGCCCTTGGAGCAGCTATCTATCCAATAGTATGAGCCATGTCGTTTGTTCTTACTTTCTAGTAGTACTAGTAGAACTGAACAATTTGGATGGCAGCAATAGCACTTCTGCTGTCATCATTTGGTGCTTGTTATGCTATCTTCAGGATCATGTTACTGTCTTAAAAGAATGTATTATCTATGGTAATAGAACTAGTCTACTATTCTCCCCTGTTTACTTTCAGTTTGGGTTGTTGAAAAGCACGAAAGGCATGGTCTCAGTTTGAAATGCTTATTCCTTCATGAGAAGTTGGATATTTTAGTTGTTGAAATGCTTGGTTGAGGATCTCCTTATGCAGCTTAATATTTTGATCGTTTTCAGTAACACACTTAGGTCTTATTGCTCCTGGCAAGTTCTCCTGCTTTTCGTGTTGAGATTTTTTTTTCCACGCATACTTTGGGAAGCTGGCTGTGATTTGGTGCTCGTTTTTTGTCTGATTATTACTTCAGACACATGTAATTTGATAACTACCACAGTTTTGTGTCTGATTGATGCTACTTCAATACAGCTATTGTTAACAAAATTTGGCTTCTACTTTTGTGTCCCCGATTTTTTCTATTGCTAGAAATAAGTCCACCGAATGCTCTATTTCTTGGTATCAGATTGTCAGGAACAGAAGTTTTCACGAGAACAAAGTGATTACTATGATACCTGGGTTGAGAAGAAGACTTCAGTGAGAGCCATGAATATTACTATGAAACTAGTTTTCAACACCCGTGCATTCACACGATCTAGCTAAAAATATATGCAAGCTAAACAATCCTTAGTAATAGGATATATACTTATTAGGGACATGATAATTTTCTGGAAGAACACATTAGCAACACCGTGACTAATGTATATTTAAAGGTTCTTTATGGTGGTAAAAATAATAACTTGAAATCATGATAACTTTTAAAATCGTTACTTCTAACACTGTGATATTGTATCCGTGTGTTTGAGTGAGAAAAAGGTTTAGTTACTTAATTTTATCTATATAGTATTCTTTGTTAGTAAACAGACCACTTCCTTCAAAGTTTGCAGTCAACCTTTCCCTCTCCTGACTGCCACTACTAATAGATAATGTATAATTTAGTCCGGTAAGGTGAAAATATGACCATCTCATTTTTCATGAAAAGCTTACACAACTCAAATGTTAGAGAGTGTGGATTAGGGGGGTTCATGAGAGAAGGATTTTTACGACTTTCTTCTAGGTATGTGAGATGAAATGATAATAAGAAATATTAACATTTTTATAAGATAATATATTGCGTATCTTTTTAAATCATTATGATAGCAAGGATAATTTAAAATAGTGTCCCAAGCATAAGTGTGTCTATCTTGTCTAAGAATAAAGCGGAGCCGCATTGCATATACATATGAACATTTAAACATGTAGCCATACCAAACTTAATTTTATCTATATAGTATTCTTTGTTCGTAAACAGACCACTTCCTTCAAAGTTTGCTGTCAACCTTTCCCTCTCCTGACGGCCACTACTAATAGATAATGTATAATGTAGTCTGGTAAGGTGAAAATATTACCATCTCATGAAAAGCTTACACAACTCAAATGCCAGTTAGAGAGTGTGGATTAGGGGGGTTCATGAGAGAACGTTTTTACGACTTTCTTCTAGGTATGTGAGATGAAATGATAATAAGAACTAAAATATTAACATTTTATAAGATAATATATTGAGTATTTTTTAAATCATTATGATAGCAAGGATAATTTAAAATATTGTCCCAAGCATAAGTTTGTCTATCTTGTCTAAGAATAAAGTCGAGCCGCATTGCATATACATATGAACATTTTAGCATGTAACCATATCAAACTTATTTGGCGTGGATCAAGCCTTTTTTATTCCTTTTTCCTAAAATGTATTCTTAAGAAATGTATCGTCAAATGATTAGACCTAAATGCAGATTTTCGATGTCTTACCTTTTCTTGAGAAATGCTTTTCCATGTTTGGCAAAAGAGGCTATTAATTCTCATAACTAAATAGAGTTGCATAGATATTCGCCTTATTGCATAGACTCCATGTATTCCTTGAACCTATTCCAAGCAAAACAATAAATAATCAATGTATGCCACAATAGAGAACTAGCCCCCGTTTCAAAAAAAAAAAAAACACATGAAAGAGATTATCGGTTGAGGACTTCACTACATACGCAAAAATGTTCGAAGTAATTGCTTTCGGCTGCTCACAATGGGGAGCAATTTAGACTAGTAACATAGATATGTTACTACTCTAAGTTACTACCTCCATAGTGGGGAGTAACATGTGTGTAGTGTCATATTTATTAAGTTGTACACTCATCTTGCATTGAAATGTGTGATGTTACGGTAACATAGCTAGTTACCACAAACATCTCTCTCCTCATTAATTACCCGCCACGTCAGATTTTTTGCCTACATGGCATTGATGTTACTACTCATGTTAGAAAAAATCAACAGCTTGCACAACATGATATTTTACCTCACATGTTGCTATGAGCAGGCATGCTGACAAATCACCGACAACACACTGTAATTAATTTGACTCAAAGCGCCATGTAACAAAATTAATCGGACGAAATAACTTCTGAAACGATGAAGTTACAGGTCACACATAACTGTAGAAAAGGAATATAGATGCAAACTTCGTCCAGCAATAAATAATCTTGCCGACAACTGCATCTCCTAAAGCAACAGACCACCCTGGCACTTCTCCGTTTCAGAGCTCAGTCAGCATATTTATATCATGAATCAATCTATAAAATCTAACTGCTGTCTGAGCCAAAAAAAAAAAGTACTCGTTATAATCTTTTCCTCAACACCTAGTTCTATTTGTGATAAAACAAATAAGTCTACATAACATAAAAATATATTGCTAACAGAGTAAGAGTCAGAATATCCACCTGAAATAAAACAAAGTAATCAAGAACAGATGACTAAATATAAGATGTTTTAGTCATTTTTAGTTTCAATGTATCTACATGTTTTGAGACATATTTTAGTGTATATGTTCAATCACATCAGTCCGCATCTAATCAAAATGCGAAATACGTAAAACATCTTATATTTAAAAACGGAGCGGGTAGCTATCATCGGTCAGGCTCAACCGTTGCTTGTTTTTTCTCGGAGAGGAGGAAGCCCCAGCGTCTCCTTGCGAGTTGTTAGCATAGAACCATCACATTCCCAGCTAAAATTCAAAAAAATCACCACTTTTCGCTTGGATTAAAAAACCAGCGGTATTCGTGAAATTTCTTGCAATGTGCGCTAAATTAGAACTGAACACGAATTTGACGGGGAAAACTAACAGCTGGGGCCCACCCAACAGGCTGATGTGGCTCCGTTGGGCAAAAAGCCACGTTGCCAATTCCAGCACCCCTCGAGCTCGCAGACGAGCGCCGCCGTGAGACCCTCCGTCGCGCCCCCATGTTCGCTCCTAGCAGTGCTGCTGCGCCGCCGGCCGCGCCCTCGTTCGTGCGCGGCTCTAGCGACGCCGTCACGCCCCTGGAGCTCGCGGACGAGCGACGCCGTCACGCCCTTGGAGCTCGCGGACGAGCGCCGCCGTGAGCCGAGGAAGAGGGCGACGAGCAGGAGGATTTCCGACAAAAGGGCAAGGTCTTCGTGGGCAACCTCCCACTTCAGGCACGGAAGGCCGAGGTGGTCTAGCTCGTGCGCGCCCACGACGACCCCGAGCGCAACGCGCGTTCTGCTTCCTCTACTACGCGAGGCGCAGACCGGGGCGCGAGCAGCGGTGACCACCGACGGCGGCACGGACGGAACCGGCGAAGGAAGGCGCCCAAAGCAATATACGTGGCGCTTACGACGCGCGGGACTACGGCTAACCTAAGGGGCGGCGAAGCTACCTATTGGTCACCAAAGCGAGCACGGCGACGACGGCGCGCGGCGGCGCTGCGCGGGGCGCGGCTCTCCATGGGACGGCGAACCAGAGAGAGAAGAGGAGGACGAGGATGTCTAGGAGGAAGGCTCCCTCACCTTAGACGCTTAAGTGTGCTCGGCTGGGATGGAGGAGGTCAGAGACGGGGAATCGACGACGGTGGAGCTTCGGCACCAATGTGCTCGGCTGGGTCCGGTGTCTTGGACAGGCCACCAATGTGCATTTTTTGATATTTATTTATTTATTATTGGGTTGAAAAATCAATAGTGCCATGTCAGCAAGTTGGGGTGGAACCCGATGTCAGAATCGCTGTCAATTTAAGTTTAGACCAAGATTTGCGCACATTGTAAGAAATCTCACGAATACTGTAGTTTTTTTTTTTTTGCATCCAAGCAAAAAATGGTGGTTTTTCGAATTTTAATTGGGAATATGGTGGTTCTATACTAACAACTCTGCTTGCTCCTACCATGTGTTTTGTTTTATGCCTCCACGGCTACATCCAATCCCCCATCGTGCTGCACAAAGTGACCCTACCACGGGCTTAACAACACTCCTGCTGCGAGAAGAACCGCTGAATCAAAGATCGGTCGCTGTCCATTCCTTTTTGAGATGTTGCTTTACTTGCTCCCAGTGGATCTGTAACCCTGAATCTTGTAAGACTTTGTTTTTTTCTCCCCCTTAATACAAAAGAAGGCAGCTCTGCTGTTTTCGCCAAAAAGAAGAACCGCGAGGAGAGTGGTGGAGCGAGGAGGTGTAAAACCGTAGTTCATCTTATTCTCTGACAAGTGTACAAGCTCGGCGTCATATGAAATATAGACAATTTTTGAAGTGTCTCAAAAGGTGTTTGAACTCATGTGAAACCTTGGGCTGCCCGTTCCGGATGGAAGAATGAACAGAGAAAGGCTCGAGTCACTACAAGCAAAACTCAGCAAGAGGTTGGACGATTGGAGCGAGTGTACATGTCCATGGCAACTGGTAAGTGGTAAGTAAGGAAGTGCTTATTGGCTCAAGCAGTCCCAACTTATGTCATCAGTGTATTTAAACTCCCTGCGGTGATGTGTGATGGCTTATCTCGCATGATAAGGCAATACCGGTGGGGAGTTGACAGGGCAAACGGAAAATAGCGTGGTTTGCTTCATTGCTTGGGACAAAATGGTTCTCCAAAACCATGGGTGGCATGGGATTCAGAGATGTGAGAAATCAAGCTCTTCTTCGAACAAGCATGGAGGCTCCTAGACTCTCCACAAAAAAAATGACAAATTATGTCAAATCAGTTTTTTTCTTCAAAATTTGCATTGTTCACATCTTAGGTCCAGAAATTTTTCATTTTTGCTCAGCCCAAAATACATAATATTTGGCGTTGAACTTTTGCACACCGATAGAAATAATCATTGTATATATTTCGAATTTTTTAACATTTTTTTGAAACTTAGAAATGTCCTTTCTTAATTTTCAAAAAAATAAGGCTCCATGGAGCCTGTCCTCCAAAATACCGCACTTGACTCTCCTACCACTTGTATGAGTATGAGAAGAGAATACCTACATAAATACTCCTACTCCTCCGCCGCCTACCTAGCCACGCCACACCTCGCTTCTTGTCATGTGACGTCACGACACGTGTCGTGTTTCGTGGATGAGTCGAGCTGAACTAGGAAAATTCTCTAAGGTTGCTTGGCTTCAACTTCTCGCACACTAGTGGCCTCCTACCGCCAAGCATAGTAACACATGAGATTGCGACCCGATTCTGGATTATTGCGCCGCCACCCCGGTTATAGAAGATTGCGTTGATGCTCAAGTTTTCCCCATTATGTATCCTGGTGTGCACACAGAGACGGGACAGTAGCCTTCTAAAAGCTCGACTCTTATGATCTTATACGGGAGATGGGTGAGCAAGTTCTCCGACACTTACGACTATTTCCCCGATATCAACAACATCTTGAAAGAAAGGGATGCTTCTGTAACACTGCCAACGCCAATGGATTTTCCTTCTGCGCACCATACATGTCTCTACCCCTTATGTTAGGGATTATGTTATGTCTCCTAGTCTTGGGGATCGATATGTATATTTTATCTTTATCTTATTTACCAAATCGCACCCATAGTTCCATGTTTGCTATATGCTATCAGGCCCACACCCATGGGAGCGAGACCAGTGCGGCCGCACAAGGCCCCAAAATTTTTGGGGCCCAAAATGTGAATTTGTAGTTATGATGTAACACAATAATAAAAATTCGTTCCCAATAATGTACACAATAAATAAATTTACCCAACGAGTCTGTGAAATGAGCCCCCACCTCCGCCCCGGATCAATTAGCGACCCGAGAAAGGCAAGACGAGAACCGTCCGTCAAGCCCCAATTCATATTATGTTCCAACCTGAATTTTTTCTATTTTTTAGGCGAAAAACAAAAAGTAGAGGGAAATTGATGCCATGACCTCGGATGCTAACTAGAGATGTCTTCGATACAGGAATATACATTGTCCATTGTAGGTTGTATTAAATTTAAAATATTTATCTTTATTTAGAACTAACGTATACAATGCGGTTAGTGGGAAATTTGAGGTCCTCACTTGGGTGCCTGAACACGATATCATGGAGTCGTACCAGTCCGTGAAGCGAGCCCCCCCTCCCCCACCGGTCGATTGATCATGCTAGCGACGCGAGAAAGCCGAGACGAACTGTCGAGCGATAGGCTGCCAGTTCATCTTCTATTCCTTCCAATCTTTCTCCGCATTTCCGATCGTCAATCACCGAATCTCGATCGGCACTTCGGGAGGTATCGGTCGTGGATTTTGATACGGAAGGGGTAGAGTCCCATTTCTTCGCACATGCCTCGTATTTTGAGTGATTTCTCTTTCGTATTTTTGAATGAAATCATATACTTTTTTTTGCGTGGGTTCCTTTTTTTTTACCTCTGATCCGAATTAATTGTCGCAAGTTGTATACCTCGTCTACGATTGTACTATACGGGCATGCACAATGGGGTGACATCAACCTTTTCTTAGCGTTGACATGTAGGATATTTGTCTAGTTGGAGGAGAGAAAATGAGAAAAAATGAGACTGTCTTCCCTTACCTAAGAGATGATCTTTTACGAAATAAGGTAAGACTAATTTCACCATTATACCATTTGTTTTCCGTAGAAATACAAATTCCTACTGAAATATAATTAATTCTCATTAATTGCTAGAGATGGCAATAAGAGATAATGCATTGTACAACTTATAGTTTTGACTTCTCTATATGATTTTGATGGCTAAGAGAAGTCACGAGTTCTCTACCATTGCACATGCCCTACTAATTGTCCGTCCGCGAGAAGTAAAACAATCGTGTTAAAAAAAGCTACGGCAATGAGTTACCCTAACAAATCGGCCGACGTGGAGACTGATCCCTCGTCCCTGTCAGTGTGTCCGCCGTCCTCGCCCCCGTTCGTGGAGAACAAGTCCTTGCACAGATCGCCGTAGTACCGGCAGACGAGATCGACAAACACCGGCGACTTGAGCCGCTCCCAGCACTGCAGTAGATCCTCCACGTCCTGCCGGTCCCGCGCCTTCCCTTCCTCGGTCAGAATCTCCATCAGACAGCTCTCGAAGCTATGGCATGCCTCCTCCTTCTCCTCTCCAATGCACGTGCTCGTCCTGGACCGAAGCCGCTCCACCATCTTCACGTAAGCTGGCGTCTCTGGCGACGGCACCGGCGCGTGCACCGGCACCTCAGGCACTTCCCTGAGCGCGGTAGGGCTCCCCGTCGAGGTTGCCGCCGTCACCGTGGAGGAGGAACGTATGAGCGGCCAGAACACCGCGCGGACGGACTGGAAACTCCGGCTTGAGCGGCGGCGCCGCCGGCTACGGGGGCTCATCTTGGCGGTGGACTTGCGGAAGTTGCGGAACCGGAAGGCCCTGATGGAGGCAGGTATGCGGAAGAACCGCCTGAGAGCACGCTTGCATGGCGCTAGAAGGCTGCACGCCATGGTTGTGATCGCCGGGGACGCGCGGGCGCGGCGTTGAAGATAACACAAATTGGTCTGTTGGTTTCTTGGATTATCGCTACGGAATTGGTCATCGACGGTAGCCATTAATACTAGAGACGGTGCAGATTGTTTGGTTGCTCGATCAATGCATGGTTGTGGACTTGTGGCATGCACGTTCAGTCTTTAGTGGGATGGCACTACTATATATGATCGTGTCGTGCGTCGGACTAAGCTAGTCAGCCTACTTTTATCATGGGATGCCTAGGCACCTATGACCTTTTCGTGATGTATTTCTACAGGGAAAAAACAACTGATCCAGAAATTCAAAAGTTCACATTTTTGTAAATTATTTTCAGCAAATGTCATTGTTCAGAAAAAAAGTTAGATATGTTTTAAAAACAGGCACATAAATTGAATTATTTCAGAAATATTTCATTCATATTTCACATATATTTGGATTATTTCAGTTCCACTTTTTAATTATTTTCAGCGATATGTATCAAAACAAATTAAAAATAGGACCGATTCAAAAGATAAGGATGATAAAAAATGAGAATCAAACTGAAAGAGATGAATGGGTAGCAAAATAAAATTTGTCAATACAAACATACCCGATGCGCACTTACATGCGGATGTACCCACATGTCAAATAGTGAAGGTAGGTGTGTAGTTTGGTGGAGATAAAATATGTTTGGTGACATCTAAAAGGTACAATATAGAACTACCGATTTGCCTAGTTTTATACTAATAAAAAGATAATGTAAAATACTCTGAAAGCAAAACCAATCACAATGCACCAACCAACGGTCGATTATTATCCGGTAGGGGGCGGAACCATTAGAAAATCAGTGTTCCAACATAGACACACACTAAATGTGAAGTAGACACTACTACTCCAAGAAGTACACACCTTATAGTGAGTACACTTCACATAAAAAAGAGTTCACTAAATTATATCAATGTTTGATCTAATTTCAAAAATCGATGTGAGGAATGCAATAGTAAAAAGGCCAAAATTTGGACGAACGGCTCAAAATATATTATAGTTTTAATTTTGTTAAAAACATGCCTAAAAATGATTGACCGTTTCTCCACTCATGCAAATATCGGGAAATCCCGAGCACTCCTCCCATGCTCCTCCTCATAATTGGGCCATGTTGGTAAGTACAGAGAGTGTTACTCTTCCCTAAAGTTTGAAAAGAGTAACCACATTTTAACAATTACCTTTTTACTCTGAGCTGAAGCCACCTTTTATTTAAGGAAAGTGGCCGAAAATTCAAGCCACTTGATTTTGTTTATGATGGACTAAAGCCAAAAGAATTCATATTCCTAGTCTAACACTAGTAGTCGAGAAATTTAAACCCCCCACATCGTCCCACATGGATAGAGCGTTCGGGGTGTGCTATAACCTATCGTTTATGGTACAGTTTCAAAGTCGTTAGCAATTTCTATAGCCGTGTGCAATGTCCTATACATCTCACAAGATTAGTTACAAGAAAACCGTTTGATCATTGTTGTTTGACAGCTGAGATGGTTTGAATCACCCATTTTGATATTTTTATGTTAGTGATATTAGTGATGATGAAATGACGGGTAAACATGCTTGCGTGTTCTAAAAAATAAATGAGTTTGTTACTTGTTTCCGTTTGTTTAGAAAATCTTATCTCGGTCATGAAGAGCATCATTTGTGATTTTCTTTAAAAACGGTGGCCATTATATAATATCTTTAAGTTGTGTTGATTTTATTTACTTCATAAGTGTGTCGCCCCCGCGACGGCTCCCCGGCGTCACCCTCCGTGTAACATTTGTTTTTCGAGGTTCGGTGTGATGTTATTTCCGTATTTCCATCTTTTGTACAAAAATAAGTGCATTTCAGACTTTCGGTGATGTTTTATCTTAAAAACAACAAGTCTTAGTTTGCTTGGTTTGCCATAACAAAAAACAACATTGCCTTCCTAAACTTAGGCCCTCTTTGGTTTGGTTTAATTTTGACTTTTGGCTTTTAACTTATAAGCTACAAAAGCATCTAAATAGGTGCTTTTAATTTTGGATTTTGGCTTATACCATCATATAACAATGTCCAGTCACATTTCTTAGGATTTAAGATTTATGAATATTTGTTTGATCAGTAAATGGTTATGGAAACAAAATGAAGAAGGGTTGTGGCAGAGTATGATACTTAGGAAATATTGTAAAAAAGAATTACTAGTTGCAAGTAAAAGAAAACCTACTCAGTCACATTTCTTACAGAGCATTGTGGGCGTTAGAGATTCCTTTTATAAGTATTGTAGAGAAATGGTAGAAGATGGCTTAAATACTCATTTCTGGGAAGAATTATGGATTGGAATTGGACCTTTGAGTGTGAATTTTGCCCGGCTCTATAATCTAACTTTTAGTGATGGGATAAAAGTATCAAAGTATTTACGGAAGGATGGTCTTGTGTTAGATTTCGTTGAACCCTATCTGGGGATACCTTTTTTTTTAGAAATGGAGAGTATGCCCCCAGCCTCTGCATCCAAAGGATGCACACAACCGAGTTTATTAATATGGAAAAAAAGTAAGCACTGGGCTTTACAGAGAAATACATCGATCAACCAGAAGAACCACCGTCCAGGCGAAAACTCGCCACACGTACAAGCCTGATGAAGGGGGTGAACCAATCAGAGCCGATGCCCTGACCTCACGCACCTACGCACATCATCTAAATCCGGAGGCTTCAATCAGGCCGCCCGACAGCGCGCCAGAAGCACAAACCGGTTCAGCCGATCCTCAGCGCACGCCGCATGCGCACAACAGAAGCCGCTGCCACCATCTTCCGCCATCCCATTTTCAGGAGCGATCAACGCAATGACCTTGCAAAGCCTGTCGTCGACGCCTCGACGACGCCAAACAGCTCCACCGTCCTGCGCGAGTCCATCATCATACGCTTGTCGCCGAGACTCCGCTGCACCACGCCACCGAGACTCGCCATCGTCAACGTGGAAGATGTACACCGCTCCACTTCTGGGGATACTTTCTGTATGTGAAATACGTAATATGTGTAGATATGTGGCACTGAACGAACAAAATTAAGGACTGCTGTAAGTGGCTTTTAACCAAATCGGGTAAATTTGTTGGGGATCGTAGATAGAAAACAAAAAAATTCCTGTCGACGATAATCATAAACTAGCCAAGAACTATACTATGCAGATATACTATACGGAGGAGAACGGCATACATACCCTTGTAGACCGTAAGCGTCGACGATCAAAAGATCTGTTTTGATGACGACGCGTGATGAAGACGACGTAGCCGACCTCAAGGTCGTGTAGAGGAAGAAGACAGCTCCCAGCACCAAACAATGGTGCCTCGCGGTTCCACACACGTACGGTGTAGATGACGACCTCCGCGCTCCAGATCCAGCAGAGCAACGGAAGCGGAAGACTTGGACCCAGCAGCACGGCGGTGTGCGTATGGCGGAGAGAACTCTCTCAACCGTGCGTGGCCTCATTTGCGGAGTCACGTCTAAACGGATGAGAGAAAGAGAGAGGAAGGCGCAATTTCAAAGGCATGGAGTGCACCTCTATATAAAGGAGGAGGGAGGCTGCCAGACCTGCTGGCCGGGCGGTGTGGGACTATTCCCACACCAGCCACGCCCCAACCAGGTGCGCCGGCCCTAGGTGGGCCCCATGTGTCCCACCTAGGCCGGCTGGCCCTCCCCACCCTTTTTCTTTTGGGGTTTTTCCCCTAATGGGGCTCTAAGGCCCATGTAGTGAAAAATGCCTTTAAAATTCGAAATTAATTAAGTAAAAATATATTTAACCATTAATTACACTAATTAATATTAAATACATTTTATCTAATTTATTCCAACTCCGAAGAACCTTTCTCCGACCCCTAAACTCCGTCGGATATCACCCGGAACACTTCCGGTGTTTTTCTCTCTATTTTCTTCTCTACGTCCAATCTAAATAAACCGTCATCCACCCTTAAGTGTGTTACCCCACGGTTTGGGATCACTCCAGACATGATCGAGACACGCTCTCCGATCAATGACTAACAGCGGGGTCTGGATACCCATGATAGCCCCTGTGTCCACGAATGTCTTTCTATCGTTTGAACCTTTAGACGTCCAGTCTCATCCTCTTGCCTAGCGATACTTAGATTGTCCGAGCGTCGTTCTCCGGTATCACGATTACCGAGCATGACCTCGTCATCGACAAATCTATCTTTACTCGTCTGTGATATTACATCCCCGTGACCTAGTCACATGCTTGCAAGCTCATTGATGTAATCTCACCGAGTGGGCCCAGAGTATCTATCCTGCTATGTGGATTGGCAATTCCCGCTCTTGATCACTCGCTTCTACTGCTTCCTTCCGATACCCGAAAGTGTCACCTTTATTGTCACGCTATATAAGTCATGCCGTTTGATGCGATCAGCCGTATCTTTCAGAAGCAGAGATTTGATATGATCTCACAGTCGAAGGTATGAACACTACGTTTCTATATTTTGGGTATGTCCATCAAATCATTCACCTAATGATATGACTCCGTTGTTAACCGACGCCATTGTCCATGATCAGGAAACCTTGATCATCTGTTACCCAACGAACTAGTTAAATAGAGGCTACTAGGGACCTGGTTGTTTTCATACCACACGTGTATTAATGTTTCCGCGTAATACAGTTATAGCATGGTATTAAAACATATTATGAACAATTGAGATATGACAAATAAAATCACTTTATTAATTGCCTCTAGGGCATATCTCCAACAGTCTCCCACTTGCACTAGAGTACAATTAATCTAGTTTACAACTTGGTAAAAGCTTAACACCTATAGCAATATGGTGCATGCTTGTCTCGTGGAAGAGGAGTCAACAGATCTGAGATCTGTATGTGCTTTGCAACACTTCTATGTCACCTAGTTTGACATCATCCCGTATCTATGATAACGGTGAAATATATGTTTGTCGATGGAGTGAGACTCAAAATTTCGCAGCATGAGCCTTAAAAGTCTAAGAGATCTATTAAGGGAAACCAGTCATGCTCGGAAAAAACACAGTCCAATCACACTTGCTACTTCCGAAATAGCCATATATTCCTATACCTATGTAGATCATGCGACAGTGCATTCATATGCAATTTCGCAAGCTAACCCTTCTACGATAGTGCATTCATATGCAACTTCGCAATCTAACCCTTTCTTCAAAACAAAGGACTTCTCCTGTATGAGATTTCTAGCCGTATGGGTCAGTGTCATAACTTGCATCATCGTAACCCTTTTACGGCAAGTTGTCTCTTCACTCTTACCCATACAAGAAACATATCTTCAGTTCTCTTAGACACTGAAGGATATACTTAACATTTGTTCATTGATCCATCCAGGGATCACTCTAGAACCCGTTCTTCAACCAAGAACTTGGGTCACACAAGTCGAGCTTTCAGTATGATAGAATCTATGTCTAGGCATAGAGGATGTCGGACATCCTTTTCTTTCAATAACTATCACTGAAATGCCAAGATAATCTTAATATTTTACCTAGTCATACAAGTAAGAACCTTTCTTCGCTTGTTCTATTCTGAAACATTTCAGAATTTTAACCTAGGAAAATATTCCGACCTAATGTTATTAAGCCCCTTATGATCTATACGAATTATAGATTTAAAGCCTAATACTCTTAACTTCATTCATAGAAAATTTAATCACTTAAATAATCATTTATACTTTACTAGAGGATCTGTATCATTCTCAATATGTCGTTACATATAAAATTTGGAATGACACCTAGCTCCCACTCAAATATGCCTTCCGCATATAAGACAAGGGAATTTCCTTTTAGCTCCCACTCAAATATGCCATTCACATATAAGATCAAGAAAAGCTACTTAGCTCCCACTCACTTCTTTATAAATGCAGGTTTCTTCAACTATTTTGGACGACTCCAAAATCCTTTGATCACATTATCAAAGTGAAGATTCCAGCTCCGATATGCTTACTTCAGCCCATGAATGGACAACTGAAGTTTGCATACGTGTCTAGCATCCTTAGGATCAACAAACCATCTCATTGTACTAGTTACAACTCTTTTCTTAATGCTACCATTAAGAAACATGGCTTCTTTATCCATCTATCAATTTCTCAATTCGAAATTATAGTAATTGCTAAAACAATCCTAAATAGACTTAATTAGGCATCGCCACTTGAGACAAATTCTCGTTGTGGTCAACTTTTGAATTTGTTGAAATGTTTTACGACAAATCGATCCTAATAAACGGTTGCCTTTCCGTCAGTGTCTATTTTGTCATAAAATTCCATTTACTCTCAACGGCTTGGAGCCCATCAAGAAGATTTACCCAAGTCTTTACTTGGTAATCGTGCATGGATTTTATCTCGGATTATATATGGCTCATAGCCATTTCTCGGACTTAGGTTCACCATCACTTCTTCGTAGTTCGTAGGTTTGTCATGTTCCATTAACATGACGTTCATAACAAGATTGTCGTACCACACAGTGCGGAACACATTCTCATACCCTACGACTTAGTATGAGCTCAGAGCATCATGATCACTTATCATCAGCTTCCTTCCAGTTGTGGAGGACGGTACCGGAACGGTTTCCGTTGCGCCACTCTGATGTCTGGAGAGGAAGTTCATTAACTCGTCTTGCTCTACTTTCTTTCCCACTTATACCTTCGGACAAGAAACTATTTCTTAGTAAGGTATATTTCGGCAACGATTTTGCCTCTGTCGTGAGACATGTATCCAACTGATTTCTTAGATACACTACAAAGATGAATTTATCCGTTTTAGGTTTGATCATATCAAAACACTAAAATATCAAAACGACAATCTAGGCTAAAAGCCATGCCATAACTCATATGGTATTGTCTCCATGGATTTAGATGGTTTCCCTATTACTAAAGTGAATGTTTTGTTCCTACCATACGACTCTAATGATCACAAAAATTCGATAAGAGATTTTATTTACATACACAATCCAATAGCGTGTGATTACGACGTCTAACACACCATAACATTGTGGTGTTCCATGCGGCGTAATTTGTGGAACTCTTTTCACAAGTCTTCCAATGATATGCCAAACTCATAACTCAAATCATGTTTCCTCGATCTGTATCGCAGGAATTTGATTTTCTTGTTAAGTTTATCTCTCTTACTTCACTCCGAACTTGTTTGATCTTATCAAACTTTTCAGACCAGCATTTCATTAAGTGGATATGCCCATATCTACTCAAATCATTGGTGAAGTTTACAAATAATGATTTCCACTACACGTTGAAGTACTTCATTGATTCACACACATCGATATGTATGATTCTCAACAAGTTAAATGCCCGTTTTCCGAAACGGTGTCTTAGTTATCTTGCAAGTGTCAAAAGATCAAATCTAAGGACTTGGAGATCCATGTGAATGGAGCTTCTCAATGCATATAACTCAAAACGTTAGTGCCACAATATTGTGGTGTCATTATTAAGTTTGTATCTTTGGCATTAATGTTATAAATGTGAGCTACTACCATCTAGATTCAAATAACAACATTTCATCGGTGTATGATCATTAAAGATATCACTCATAAATGTAGGACAACGATTTGTCACTTACAAATATGAATAATTGTCTCGCTAGAGGCAAGACACACTTATAATGATCATGCTAACAAGCGATCTAATGGAATTTGTTCAAATCAAATTTAATCTAAATGGTAGATGCAGAGAGAGTGTCTATGGCCATCACAACATATTCACAACATATTGCCTGCCATTATCAACACACATTGTCTCTTCATCCTTCCAAGCTACTCAAGCAGAAAATCTTGTTTTCATAAAACATGACTAGTATCAAATCTTAGTCACTACTGCAAGTACTTGTTTAGGTAAAACATTCATAACTTGTATATCATATATACCATCATCATTGATGACTTCCCGGTGATTCGTTTCATCTTCTTGATTCTTAAACGTAATCAAGAATTCATGAAGGTGAATGATTCCCCTTGCATGACATAGTCTATGACAAAACATTTGCATCAGGCAACATTTTCCATCTTGGTTGAGAAGAAAACCCGATTTACGGTGGATACAGATCATCAGTCTTAGCGACCATTCCAAATGTCCGCGATCTGTCAACACGCACCCACAGTTCATTCTCTATGGCAGAGATCATAGCATACACTGGACTATGATGGATTATCCGCACAAAACTTGATAATCTAAATTATCCTTTTGTTTAGCGGAATCTCCGGGTCTATCTCCTATCGGGTTTTGTATCAAATAGAGCAAATGGTTTAAACAAGGAGTATCCTCAAGTTACGGTATAAAAATATGAAGTTTGGACCCACCTTTTAAGTTTCTCAATCGCAAGAATGCACCTAAGTTTAAAAGGTCTATAGAAGAGGTTATCATCTACAAAGGTTTTGCAAAGCATAAAGATTTTTGTTCATAATAAAATATGGGTTCAAGTTTTCAAAATAAAACTAAGTTTTCAAAGTAAAACTAAGTTTTCAAAATAAAACTACTAGAACTCCCACTCAAAACGAGTATCCCTCGCATCGTCTTAGTGATTACACAACCCCCATCCATTATACTACCCCCATCGATCAGGCAGATAGCATAACTTCAAAGGTAGACATCGTATATCGATCACATCACCGCATGTGACTCCTGCTTAACCTTTCGGTACTTGTGTTCCGAGTCCATGTCTGTACATGCTAGGCTCGCCATAACACCCTCTGACGTATTTGCGCGTGCAACGTGGCTTACACCCACTGTATGCGAACGAAGAGACGAGTGTAACCGCAATGCGGCGTACCCCGTAACGTAGAACTTTATTGGTGGTGCACGACAGAGGGAGAACACTATTATCGAAATTTTGGGAGGGATCATCTTATATTACTACCGCCGTGTAACTAATATATAAACATATATATACATACACAATATAAGATGCACTCAATCTACATAACATCTATAATGAAATGCAATGCGACATGGCGCCGACAGTTTATAAACAATTTAATAAACCTACCTTGACCATATCATATTGCCCCTGCAAAATAAAGTTAGACGCTTTCTACTTTATCTTTTGCATGTTTTACGTGGCTGCTAGGGATTCCGCACAAGAACCGTTTCTTACCTACGAAAACAACCACAACAGCGATAATATAATTGTCTCTATTACACCTCTTTCGGGGCCCTCCATTGCAAATGATATATCAACTATTGTAAAAGATACAGACACCCGCCAGCCACATATACGGTACAAGCCGTATGTCAAGTGTGGAACCAGTCTCGCGTAAGAGTACGCGTAAAGTCGGTCCGGGCCGCTTCATCCGACAATACCGCGATATAAACAAGAACAAGCGAGAGGGTAACAAATGTAGAATCGATGCCCACATTCAACAAGTGTTCTAACCGTACAGATATATCTATGCATAGATCGGCTCTGATACCACTGTTGGGGATCGTAGACAGAAAACAAAAAATTTCCTACCGACGATAACCATAAACTAGACAAGAACTATACTATGCAGATATACTCTACGGAGGAGAACGGAATACATACCCTTGTAGACCGTAAGCGTCGACGATCAAAAGATCTGTTTTGATGACGACGCGTGATGAAGACGACGTAGCCGACCTCAAGGTCGTGTAGAGGAAGAAGACAGCTCCCAGCACCAAACAATGGTGCCTCGCGGTTCCACACACGTACGGTGTAGATGACGACCTCCGGGCTCCAGATCCAGCAGAGCAGCGGAAGCGGAAGACTTGGACCCAGCAGTACGGCGGTGTGCGTATGGTGGAGAGAACTCTCTCAACCGTGCGTGGCCTCATTTGCGGAGTCACGTCTAAACAGATGAGAGAAAGAGAGAGGAAGGTGCAATTTCAAAGGCATGGGGTGCACCTCTTTATAAAGGTGGAGGGAGGCTGCCAGACCTGCTGGCCGGGCGGTGTGGGACTATTCCCACACTAGCCACGCCCCAACCAGGTGCGCCGGCCCTAGGTGGGCCCTCCCCACCCTTTTTCTTTTGGGGTTTTCCCCCTAATGGGCCTCTAAGACCCATGTAGTGAAAAATGCCTTTAAAAATCAAAATTAATTAAAAAAAATAACCATTAATTACACTAATTAATATTAAATACATTTTATCTAATTTATTCCGACTCCGAAGAACCTTTTTCCGGCCCCCGAACTCCGTCGGATATCACCCGGAACACTTCCGGAGTGCCCGGAACACTTTCGGTGTTTTTCTCTCTATTTTCTTCTCTACGTCCAATCTAAATAAACCGTCATCCATCCTTAAGTGTGTTACCCCATGGTTCGGGATCACTCCAGACATGATCGAGAGACGCTCTCCGATCAATGACTAACAGCGGGGTCTGGATACCCATGATAGCCCCCTGTGTGTCCACGAATGTCTTTCTATCGTTTGAATCTTTAGACGTCCAGTCTCATCCTCTTGCCTAGCGATACTTAGATGGTCCGAGCGTCGTTCTCCGGTATCACGATTACCGAGCATGACCTCGTCATCGACAAATCTATCTTTACTCGTCTGTGATATTACATCCCCGTGACCTAGTCACATGCTTGCAAGCTCATTGATGTAATCTCACCGAGTGGGCCCAGAGTATCTATCCTGCTATGTGGATCGGCAATTCTCGCTCTTGATCACTCGCCTCTACTGCTTCTTTCCGATACCCGAAAGTGTCACTTTTATTGTCACGCTATATAAGTCATGCCGTTTGATGCGATCAGCCATATCTTTCAGAAGCAGAGATTTGATATGATCTCACAGTTGAAAGTATGAACACTACGTTTTTATATTTTGGGTATGTCCATCAAATCATTCACCTAATGATATGACTCCGTTGTTAACCGACGCCATTGTCCATGATCAGGAAATCTTGATCATATGTTACCCAACGAACTAGTTAAATAGAGGCTACTAGGGACCTGGTTGTTTTCATACCACACGTGTATTAATGTTTCCGCGTAATACAGTTATAGCATGGTATTAAAACATATTATGAACAATTGAGATATGACAAATAAAATCACTTTATTAATTGCCTCTAGGGCATATCTCCAACAAAATTTACAGTAGAATCTTTGTATAATGTTCTTAAGTTGAGTCAGACCGGTTGTCCTTTTAGGAAAATGTGGTTCGTTAAGATTCCTGCCAAGATAAAAGTTTTTCTTTGGCTAATGTTTCAGAGGACTATCTTCACTAGGGATGTACTGAAGCATAGAGGATGGGTAGGACAAACTAATTGTCTCTTCCGTAGTAGTGAAGAAAGCATAGATCATTTGTTTATTCATTGTCCTATGGCTAAGTATGCGTGGAGTGTAGTGTAGTGTACCTTTGATATTAAGATCATGTTTAAAACTGTAGTTGAGATGTTTAG
Organism: Poa pratensis; assembly: GCA_947311845.1. NCBI lineage: Eukaryota > Viridiplantae > Streptophyta > Magnoliopsida > Poales > Poaceae > Poa > Poa pratensis. Next base: position 45,914,000 of record CAMZMU010000036.1, read on the forward strand.
TTGGGTGTTCAAGTTTCCTGTTAAGATGCGTAGTATCATTGCTATAGGAGTAGCTGCTGTGGTATGGTCACTATGGAAAAACAAGAAATGCGGCCTGTTTTGATAAAGTATTTCCATATGATCCTACACGTGTCATAGAGAAAGCTGCTTATTGGCTAAATTTGTGGGCTGATCCACAGAAACTAGATCGAGAAGAGATACAACGCCGAGGATCGAAGTCGCTGCTGCGAGTGGCGGATGAAATATTTAGCAAGAGGAAAGGATGGGCACCGATGGTGCTGAGAATCGCTGGATGAGAAATGGTAGTTGGTGCGAAGAGGGGGATTCAAAAAGCTTCAGGAAAAGAGAAAGCTCGAGAAATTAGGGTTGTTTTACTTCTTTCTATCAAAAAATGTGATGTTTTCGGTTGTAGATGGACATTAAAGGATACTGAGGATCGTATACCTGTAGAAGTTCTATTTTCTTCGTAGTGGTTATGCTTGGAGTTGGAGACCAGTAGTAGGTTTATGGATGAAAAAACGTAGGGTGCGATGTGAGGTTGGAGCCAAACATTGTATTATCGGTTTCGTTTTCCTAGAAATGAAATCGGGGGCGAGGAGCTTCTTCAATCGAAAAAAAAAAATGTCCAGTCAAAAGCCAAAACCAAAAGCAGTTATTTAGATACTTTTGTTACTTATAAGCGAAAATCTAAAAGTCATAAATAAGGCTAACCAAACAGGGCATAAATCCTGAAACGATCCATTCCTAGGCTTATTCAAGTTATAATAAATAAATAAAATTGTATGGCCACAAAATATCAATGAATTTAGCATTTGTCCGGTGGATTCGGGGGCGCTGCTCGGGCACCATCCCATTGTGTCGGATATGTGTCCGGTACCCAAAGCGGACATATTTTTTCGTGTGCCGGACAATATGCCGAGGGTGTGCTCTGTTTTGTTTTTTAGGATAAAAAAGGGTGTGCTCTGATGGTATGCATTCCGCTCATGAAGGCCCAAAGGAAATAAGCCCAAGTCTTCCCACGCGAGAGTGCGTGCGAGATAATGGGCCCAAGTCTGAGCAGGAGAGGAAACTGAATTCCTCGCCGTCTTGCACTCCCAGTGTCCTCCCCCCACTCGCGACAAGCCACAAGCGACGGACGCAGGACACCTTTCCCCCCCGATGTTCCCCGGCGGTGCCGCCGACGGCAACGGTCACCTGCCGCGCCCGCGCAGGCCGCGGCGCGTCGGCGGCATGGGCTCCCCTCCGGACCAGCCCGCCTCGGCCCCGCCGCCGCCCTGCACCGACTACGACATGGCCTACTTCAAGGCCTACTCCCACATCGGCGTCCACGAGGAAATGCTCAAGGTTACTCCCTCGCGCGCGCACACGCAAACCGCTCTCCCATTTCTCTCTGTGTGGATTCTGCCCCGTGTAGTCTTGTTGGAGGGTCGGGCGCCTGCCTGTACGGCTGTTGCATCGGTGGGCGGCGGGGTTAGGGTTTTGTTTACTGCGGGCAGCGATTTGTGGACCGGATCGTCTCTGTCGAACAAATCAAGCTGGTCTGCGGTTACTTACTGTTCTGTTACCTGCGAGGATGTGACCTAGTGTTTGCCATGGGTTCAGTTAGTGTATAAGCTCGCATGGTTGGGGCTGTTTATTGACTAAATACACAGCGTGGAAATCATGTTCCTGCACGAGTAGATGTGTAGTTTAATTATCCCGTATGGTGGTGCTGCTAACATAACACTGCTGTTGCCCAAATGCCATGCTTATTTGGTAGCATTGTTTGTCAATTGTCACGTACCTGAAAGTTTTCAGATGCTGGTGTCGGGTATGAATTATGAAGTGCAGCTGCGGGTGTGGCTTATGGAGAATGCCACACTGTATCTAATTCCTAATAAACCTAATGAAAAAGGATGTCTCAGAATCTTTTAATATAGGTGATTTCAATAGTGTCTCTGGATTGCTCAGGTCTCGAGCTAATGAAATGTCATCTTTTTTTGATTGGTGTTAATTTTGTGATTGCTAATTGCAGGATCATGTGAGGACTAATACTTACAGAAATGCTATCATGCATCACAAAGATCTAATTTCAGGCAAGGTCAGAGATTACAGTTTTTATACTTGCTGCACTACATGATATTCTTGGATAGGTACCAAACATGATACAACTTTCTGTGCACTCAATTAACTCTCATGAATGGTTGGCATGGCAATTTTCAGGTTGTGTTGGATGTTGGCTGCGGCACTGGCGTTCTTTCTATATTTTGTGCTTTTGCTGGTGCCACCCGGGTAATTCAGTTGGGCACTTATATATATTGTTGATGATATTATATCATTGGAACTTCTGCTGATTTTTCTAAGTGCTCCTCCTGACTATATAGATGTTCAGTATGTTCCTAATGTTTGCTGGTCTTCAACCTTATTACGCATTTTTCTTCTTATTTTCCTCTCTGTATAAGTTGGTCATTTGGTGAATTCGTACTTAGAAGATGTCGATCAGTGGTATATCCATGAAGTAATTAATTGTTATGTTGATCTTACATGTCTTTTTGTGATCAACATATCTGAGAAAAAAATTGATATTCTCAAGAGAGAACCAGGATCAAACTCTTTTCACCAAAAAATAGATTAGCACTAGGTAGTCATTTAGAAAGCTGCATTAATGCATGCATTGACCATGTGATATGTACAGAAAATCTACTGTACCAGTTGTTTACCACATACTAGCAGCTTCCATGCTTACACTTTTATGTGCTTTGAATCATCTTTCTTTTGATTGCAACAATTTGAATCATCTTTCTTTTGATTGCAACAATTTAATCATTTCTTCTACAAACAACAAGTAAATAAAGTCTGATGTATTGCCCTTGAATATTGTGTGTTCTTTTTGCGTGAGGATTGCAGATTGTTCTTGGTGATTTTTATCTGCTAATTCAATTCATGATTTGATGACAGATTTCCAGTTTTATTTACTTATAATTCATCTTGTTGATGAGTTTATTTTGTTCTCAGGTCTATGCAGTCGATGCAAGTGATATTGCATTGCAGGTAAATTCTCTCTTGCGTTTCCCCTTCCGGTTGAGATTGCAAAACTACAAGTGTTAATAAGCTAGTCACACTGTTGCACCTTTTTTGCTGCATAGAAATGTAACCCTGTTGTCAAATTGGATAGTGGATCTTCTATATGTCGACAAAGTCCAGCCCAGCACTCCTCCTGTGTGCTAGTTGACAACTAAATACAACATGGAGAAGCCTCTCATGATCAAATAAATAGTGATAGAATACTTCCTAGCTTGAGAACTGGTGCTACCTATAGCAAATTCCCTTGCTTGATATTTTGTTACTTTTCTATCTGCGAATAATATGTATGTTTGCAAGATGCCTTTGCAATTTTTCTCATATCAATTTTATTGTTGTTATCTTCTACAAATGATAATAGTTCTATTGTCTTTAATCTGAACTTATTTAGGCAATGGAAATTGTGAGAGAAAATGAGCTGTCTGACAAAGTCATTGTTTTGCATGGCCGAATCGAGGTACATCTTTTTGATCTAGCCTTTGCCATTTCATCACCAGTTGCATGTACCTAAATCTTTATCATACTTTTATGTGAGATTGGAGCCTTCTCTTGCTTTTGAGATTATGGCCAACTAGCACCATCCGTAAAATTATATCTTGACTGTAGTTGCGCTAGCATCCTTAAAGTTCTACTTTGAGATCTTTAGCGTTATGCAACTTGACTTTTGGAATATCCAAATGCAGGATTGCCAAATTGAAGAAAAAGTTGATGTCATCATATCTGAATGGATGGGATACATGCTTCTCTATGAGGTTCTATAAATATATTTTCCGTACAACTGAACTTATTCCGCATAGCACTTTACATCTGTCCTGTGTGGGAAATTTGAAATTTAATTATGTTGATGGTAGAGTATGCTGGGGAGCGTAATTTTTGCTAGGGATAAATGGCTTAAGCCAGGGGGTCTTATTCTTCCATCTCACGCTTCGGTAAGAGTTTGAGCAAAATGTTTTGTGGCAACTATTTGTTTGAGACATATATTGGAAATTATCAGGCTGATCTACAAGAAATTATTTGTGCTGCAGCTTTATCTTGCACCTATTACAAATTTGCGGAGATATCAGGATAGTATTTACTTCTGGCGAGATGTATATGGTATAAAAAGTGAGTTCATTGTCCTTTGATTTTGATTTGTTCTCTGTATACTAGTGTAGATTCCCAAATATGAGGAGACTTAATTAGTTGCTTGTTCATAATGTGTCAATATGGAAAATAGCTTCTGAAGTTGGCTTCACTGGGAAGCTAACTATCGTTCTCATTCTCAAATTAATCTTTAGTATCTTTGCTTGATATCAGTGTCCTCAATGATGCCTCTTGCAAAACAATGTGCATTCATGGAGCCTTCTGTTGAGACTATTAGTGGAGAGAATGTTTTGACATGGCCAGCGGTGGTGAGATATTTCTTGCTGAACTTTTGATTCTTCTCTGCTTGACATGCATTGTGTGTGCATATCACTCTTGGATCTCAGCATATAGATTAATTCCTGTCTGTGCAGCTATGCTTTGTGTATATCTACATGTGAAGTCATGTGAATTAACTTTATATAACTTGGGGTCCCTGGAGTAGGTCGCACAAGTGGATTGTTATACCATACAGGCTCCAGACCTTGAAACTATTACCGCTGCATTTAAGTTTACATCAATGTTACAAGGTCAGTTGTACTTCAATCTTTTTACATCTGAGAGAGATACGCATGGTAAACACAATTCATGATTTTATCTAGTAAATTTGTGCAGCATGGTTTTTATTGATCCTATAGCCAAACAATTTTTCTGTGGATTTCTCGTGCCATAACCGTACCAGGCCTGTTTGAGAGGGCTTAAGCTTGATCACTCTCGGCAGAGTGCTGTTGGAGAGGCTTTTAGATAAGCTGTGGTTTCCTCATCTTAGAACTTTCTAAATCTTTGTCCCACGTCAAAATGCAAGTCATAATAGGACCCCAAAGAGTGCAATATTTTTTTTTAATAAATTCATTCAGAAAAGAAGAAAGAACACCGCCTTGACCATAACTAAATAACTACAATTACCCAAATTTTAACAATCCTATCACCAATTCAACATACATCCTTAACACCAGTGTGACCTGAGGCTGCTAAGAATTGCCACCTTGCTGCAACATGTTCGCAAGCAGGTAACACATAGTTCTCCAGGAAGCAGAGTAGAGACTGACTTATTCTATCAACAGAGATAATGGCCATGGTACCCTTCCATTAAGTGCTATGGAAAAATCAGAAATGATGTTTGTGTCGGTAGAGTCATACATACGTGCAAAGATATACTAACATAAAATGTGTGTGCATAATTTGTATTTTAGGGTAGATTGAGAAATTATTGGGCCTTTTTGTTCAAGATGGAGTGTCACTTGAAATTATTAATGCAGATAATTATATATATTTTTTATAGAAAATTACCAAGACATGTGAAAACAACTTAATCTTTGGTATCATTGTAGTCCTTGAATATTTCTTGCTTATCTTCATCCGCATGGAAAAGTAATGCCAGTCCTGCTCTCTTCTGTCATCTGTTATTTTCAGCTCCATTGCATGGGTTTGCATTTTGGTTCGATGTCGAGTTTAATGGGCCAGTTCGCCAGAAAGTTAAGAAGCAAGCAAGCCAACCCTTGGATGAGAACATGCAAAATTCCAGCCCAAGCAATAAAAAGAAAAAACAAGATGTCTCGATTGTTCTGTCTACTGCTCCAGAGGATGCGCCTACCCACTGGCAGCAGGTGATTGCTTTAAACAGCACCACAGTAGTTTCCTTTTCGCTTAGTTATATGTTTAGTTTGAAATACCTAGAAATTTGCATTGCTAACATCCACAGGGATGCTCTTTCTTGTAATGCAGACTCTCTTGTACTTATTTGAACCTATCGAGCTAAAGAAAGACCAGATTCTGGAAGGTTCTGTTACCATATCTCAGAGCCAGCAACATGCTCGCTTCCTCAATATCTGCCTGAAATATTTGTGAGTTTGATTGCTCTGGTTTGGTGCTATCTAGTTTTCTCATTTCCTGTTTCCACTTCCAAATTGGATATAACTCTGAATCCCTCGTGTCTTTGCAGTACTGGAGATCAATTGTACGTTAAGGAATCCGTGATGCGATAGCATGGAAAACTTCACCAGAGTAATATTTTGCAGATAGGTGGGTGCAGATCTATTGTTCATGTGCATCATGGACTTTATTGGTTATTGCAATTTTCGAGCATTCTGATTGAAGAGGACATCATGATGTCAAACAGATCAACATATGCTGTCATTTAGTCTGTAGTTGGAAAGCTGGAGTTTCGTAGGACATGGATAAACTCCGCCATAACTCCAACAAAAATTCATTACTCCAAACCAGGCCTTAGATTTTCACTGTTGGCAGTCAAGCTTGAGTAGGTCAGTAGCCTAATGATCATCTGTCTCTGATTGATGAAGGAAGCAGTTAGAAATTTAATAATTACATGCTGGCCAAGGTAGTATAGGGTTTTCCTTATGTTAACAGTACAGTTCGTCTTATGTCATCTGATTAGTGCCTTTTTCTTACATTAGATAGCTATGCAGACTGCTTCCATTGTTTGTAAGAACATAGCATCCATCCGGCCCTTGAGAGGTTGTAATAATAACACTGAGATTTTCCATGCGGCTGTGTAATCATCATTTCTGAGAACAAATTATCAATTGCATACATATGTCAAAAAAGAAGACTGGAAGTATCAAGCTTCTTTATACCATTCTTCTGCAAAACCTTGATCGCTACAGCAGATGGAATGTATTTTGATTTTGGATGGATTTGCAGTTTCAGTATCAGTATTAGGAAGACAACAGAGTTTGGGTTTAGGTTCATCTTTTTTTTAGGGGACAGTACAGAGTAGTGTCGTGTTCTAACCAGTTCTGGAGCAAGCTATTGGCGGTGTACAACTGGAAGGAAATCTTAACTCAGTTACCGCTTCTCAAGATATGGTAAAGGTTTTGTAACTGAAACATCTTGCACTTACACTCTTATCATGGAGTGTATACTACTAACGTATACAACGTGTAGCATTTTTTTTAACAAAGTGTAGCAATTAGATATAAACATGCTATTCAACACCTGCGGTGAATAGTATTTTATTTTGCACCCATGATTTTCTTACGTTGGCATATCCAAAATTTATGTTTAATATACAAATAATTACGTTCATATTGACCCACAACAAAAATTGACATAAAAATGTAATATATGAGTTATAATAGCGTAAAAACCATAAAACATGTTTATTTTACATCGTATTTTTGCACGTCGCCCAAACCAAAATTTATATTTTTACGTTTTTCTTGACTTCCGAGATAAGATAAAATTTATGTGACGAAAACTCATGTATTGTTGAGAAGAAACATGGTGGTTGTAGAATAACTATTGTTCTCAAATAGCGTGTCCTGTGTAAGTGGCAATTATGGCAAATAATGGTGAACATGAAACTCAAGAAATATGTTGGTTCATCATGAATTTTGCAAATTTGTAAAATGCGCCCGTGAACATAATGGGCTAAGAAACTAAAGAAATATGTTGGATCTTCGTGATATTTTCCAAGTTGTTCGTGAATTTTCTCGAATGCACCGGTTTTCTAATAATACTTGTGCCTTTAAATATTTAAAATTTGTTGTTTATTTCGTTCGGACTGGATATCCACTACCACCTGCTGTATCACTTGACTAGACCACGGAGTATGACATAATCGAAACCTGGGTTTTGAAAATAGCATACCACGCGATGGTAATCTGAACGCTTGTTTAGTCTCACGGGTTTTAGATTTCCTCTCTCGGGCATCACAACATTGTTCAGGGTGTTGTTATTTGGCGGTCACCTGCGCGCGACCGAAATCTCACAGGCCCCTTCTTGTCAACATTGTTCAGGGTGTTGTTATTTGGCGGTCACCTGCGCGCGACCGAAATCTCACAGGCCCCTTCTTGTCATTTTGACGTCGAAACAAGAGGGCGAGGGGTGCACGGACGCCGACCATCCCTCTATGTCCATTCACGCTTCTTGTGTGGCACCGTCAACCCCGCCCCCACCCTAAAACCCAAAGTTTCTTCCTTGTTGGAATACGACCAACAACGTACAGCCGTGTTGGTGCCGCCGTGGCCAGGCATATCTCACTGCTTTTGTGGTTCCCGGTGTGGGAAGGCTGGGGCAAGGGAAAGGGAGGGATACAAGGGGAAAAAAAGGGTAGGGCCCATGCGGGACGCGTCACGATCATCCGCCAAGGAGAAATCTCGCGTTGTTCAATAGGATGGCGCACATATGGGTCACGCTCTAAGATATCATTTCTACCATGCTCGTGAGATAAACCAGAAAATGATGGATTGTTTTGCGAAAGAATCTTTGGACCCATAAAAAGCGGAATTTGCGCTTGTGGCAATTCTTGAGCGAGCGAAGCTGAAAACGAAGACGATTTTTTTTTGCCAAAAATGTGGGTAGAATTTGTGTATTCTCTGATACGAAGATATCAAATGTGATACATCAAACTCGCATATGTCCCGTGACTCATGTGTGGTATTTGAAAGATCTTCCTAGTTATATCGTGAATCTTTTAGATAAACCTCTTAAGAAGTTGGAGGGCCCAGTATACGGCGATTTGGTCCATGATTTTTGAACTAGACTAAACTCCCAATAGTTGATTGAAAACATTTGTTGGCGTAGAAAAACAAATAAACAAACGGATTACTCCAAATATGTTTAGTGCCAAATTTCTGTTGGTGGTAGAAAAGCGTTCAAGGCTCACGGTGATCAAATTGTTTATCCAACACAGTACAATCTCGGAAACGACGTCATTGTAAATCAACTCAAAGCACTCTGATTATAATTCACATAAAAAAGCAAAACCATGCATGCATCCACATCATTAATTGGCATTAATTGCTGCAACCTGGTTAAAAACAAAGTATGCTGCAATACCAGGTTCTAAAATCCACATCAACTAGTAACAAACGTTAGCATTCATCGATCTAGACATCTAGGGTTCCATGGGATCCAGGCAACACTGTCAACCAACTGTTGAGCATAGGTTGAGCAAGAAGAACCCAATCAGCTCAATTGTGATCAATCACGGAAATCAAGTGTTGGCCGGTTAAACAGAAGTGAGCATTTTCATCCTCAGGAGAACGTGAAAGCTAAACTAATGGCCGGGAGTGTGGATGCCACGCGCCAAGATTTCTCTTCTATATATAAACGCATGCTGTCAGCGCTAACACAGATAAATCTCGCATTGTTCTAACATACTCGTGAGCTTCTTCTTCTATGATTTTTGAACTAACTAAACTCGGTCAATAGTTAACGAAAACAAATACGTTTGCCAAGAAACTGATCACTCCAAAGTATGTTTAGTGACCAAAATTTTGTTGGCAGTAGAAAAGCGATCGTAGGCTCATGGTAATCAATTTCTTTATCCAACCCACTACAATCTCCGAAACTTCATTGTAAGCCACTCTGATTATAATTCACATCAAAAAAGTAGAACCATGCATCCACACCATTAATTGGCATGCACCAATGCTGCGATCTGGTTATAACAAATGATGCAATATACCATGTTGTAAAATCCAAATCAACCAACAAACATTAGCATTCATCGATCTAGACATCTAGTGTTCATGGAATCCAGGCAACAGCGGCAACCAACTGTTGAGCATAGAGTGTCCCAATACACGAAAGAACGCAAGAACATCCAAGAGAAACACAAGATCACGCGCGTATGTGGCAAAAGCAAGCGGCTGGCCAACAAGTATAGCGGGATCAATCAAGTCGATCCTACATTACTCCTACGGTCCTACCTACGGAACTCAGATCGATGGAGGCTTCTCAGTTGCCGCCGGCGACATCCGCGCGGGCGCCGCCGGCCAGCGCTGCGCAACCCTCCGCCAGCCCCACCGCGTGATGGCGGAGGAGATCGATGGCGCGGACGCGCTCGTCCTCGATGAAATCGTCGACGTCATCAGAGAGGCCAGGACGGTCCAGCAGGAGTCCCATCACCAGCAGGTTGGCGTGGAACATCTTCATGATCAAATAGGCTGTCTCGGCGACGTCCTTGGCCTCCAGGAGCTTCCTCACGGCGTGGCGGTGCCCGAGGTTACGGACGCGAAGGCTCTGGACGTCGGCGAGCGCCTGCGACGGGTCGGCACCGTGAGCTCCCCCGCGGCGGTCATGACGAAGTCGAGGTCGTCGGACGCCTCCCTGGTCGCCGCCTCCGCTAGCTGGATCCGGGCGCGCCCTTCCGCGGCGTTGGCATTGAGCACTGGCGAGTCGAGGTGCTGCAGCGCCGCAGCGATCGTCTGGATGATTCGGCGGCAGCGGTCATCCGCCTCGACCACCCGCTCCAGGAACCGCCTCTTCCATAGCTCCGCCGCCATCTCTCTCTCTCTCTGCCGTTGCCGGTGCCGGTGGGTTTGGGTTTGGTGCGCTTCGGATGCGCGCCGGCGTGCTCTGAAATAGCCAGGCTGGCGGTGGACCCCGCGGCCGTAACAAATTATTCACCTCTCGGCAGAAATGAGGAATGGGAATCACAGCGGTAAAAAAATTCAAGTCGCCCAGTGACACAGGAAAGACGGTGAATTTCTGTGGCCTTTATCCACAATAGCACTAGCTAGCTACGTTTGACCTAATACTAAAAAAAAAGGTGACTGGCATTTCGTCTTGTCGTTTCTGTCCGTCCGGCACACGTAATTTACGGTCGTCGGTCTAAACTCTAAACACAGCTGTCACGCTGCCTCGTCTCACTCATCTTTTCTCTCTTTACGCTTAGTGTGAATATGCTGCCATCTCGCCTCAGATCATTTTTTTTAAGTGGGTGTTCATGTGATGTACAAATCCATCACATGATGACATTTTCCCCTAAAACTGCGGTATGTGCTGAGATGAAGAACATTCATGCTTCAAAATGTAATATACACATGTGGGATGTATTTTACTTTGAACGAACATGTATAGTATAGAATAAATATACAAGCTCATTGGAAAGAGAGATAGGTATATCTGTACAGAACATGTCCGCCTCGACCACCCGCTCCAGGAACCGCCGCTTCCATAGCTCCGCCGCCATCTCTCTCTCTCTCTCTCTCTCTCTCTCTCTCTCTCTCTCTCGGTGCTTGTGGGGTTTGGTTTTCCGAATGCTTGCTCGTGGGGTTTGGGTTTCCGAATGCTTCGGTGCGCTTCGGAGGCCGGCGTGCTCTGAAATAGCCATATGGCGTGGTGGTGGACCCAGCGGCCGTAACGAATTATTCACCTCTGGGCAGAAATGAGGATGGAATCACTAGCGGTAAACAGGAAAGACGGTATATTCCTGTGGCTTATCCCAAAAATAGCATTAGCCACGTTTCACCTAATAAAAAAATTGAATGACATTTTTTCTTCTCCTTCCCGTCCGTCTAAACTCTGAACGAACTGTCATGCTGCCTCGTCGAGTAAATGGCACGGGCGGTCACACAACTCGTCCGCTATGTGCACTTAAGTCACACAACTGGAAAACGGGATTTTTTGGTCACACAACTGGACTTTTGGTGCACGCAGGTCACAAACCCCACATGTCAGTCTGTTTTCCGTTGGTAATTTTGCAAAAAAAAAACCCTGTATTTTTGGACATTTTGCAGAAAACTCCCTGTAATTGGACCCAAATTTGGGTTTTTTGCGAAATGTCCCAAAATACAGGGGGTTTTCTGCAAAATTACGTGTCCACGTCAGCACTCCTGCAACGGAAAACGGACTGACATGTGGGTTTGTGACCTGCGTGCACCAAAAATCCAGTTGTGTGACCAAAAAATCCCGTTTTCCAGTTGTGTGACCTAAGTGCACATAGCGGACGAGTTGTGTGACCGCCAGTGCCATTTACTCTGCCTCGTCTCACAGACTCACACTCTCACTCCCTTTTTCTCTCTTTTCGCTTAGGGTGAATATGCTGCCATCTCGCCTCAGATAAATTTTTAAGTTGGTGTTCATGTGATGTACAAATCGATCACATGACGACATTTTCTTCTAAAACCGCGGTATGTGCCGAGATGAAGAACATTCATGCTTCAACTTGTAATATACTCATGTGGGATGTATTTTACTTTGAACGAACATGTATAGTATAGTACAGTATAAATATACAAGCTCATAGGAAAGAGAATATTTATGTACAGAATATTTCTTACACATCTTATTGTGCTTGTCATATTTATATAGTTGATTGTACCCTTGCAAGATTGAACGTCTTAAAATTCCCAAAAAAAGAATGCATGGGTATTTTAGTGGTCTCACTTTTTATCCAAATGGTCTAGAGATGTAATGGGAACCCCCAATATCCCATTTTTACGTCATTTGGGTATATTTGTATAAACATTTCGACCAAAATTTGAACAAGAAATCCATAAATGAACCAAAACTGGGACATTGGCGGGACCCCGCTTGACACGGCTCCATATTAAGGATGGTTCAGGCCTTCTTGTGGAGGCAGATGGTAGATGTGGCATATACCAAAAGTGTGACACTTCTTTTCTTCAGGCCTTCTTGTGGAGGCAGATGGTAGATGTGGCATATACCAAAAGTGTGACACTTCTTTTTTCGAAAAGGGAGAACCTATGATCACTTCTTGTGGAGAGTATAAGTTAGATGCCACTGGACTATGCGCCACATCTCGAGAAAAAAGGAAATCCAAAAGTACATGTTTACTACTTGATCAACATATGTACCTACAAATTTAGAAACTATGCACAAAGAACTTCTTTGTACGGTTCTTGATGATCAATAAATTGGTTGACCTTTTCGCAAAAAAAAAACCAGTGGTAATATAAAATTTATAACTCCTTGTGCTCCTTATTCGGTCTTCAATCTTTGTTGGTAGCAAAAAGTGATCATAGGTTAAAAAGTGATCAGTGAGCAAGTAACCTAGCTAGTAGTACTACGATTGTCCCTCAAGAACTTCTTACTGCGATTGTCCCGTCAGCACGCTGCGTGGGCATGGCTGCATGACAGCTTGAGGAACCGATCGAACCTTACAAATAAGATACTAGCATTATCATGATTAGACTCAAACATCCATACTGTTGTGCACGGCCACACAGAACTAGCTCAAGTCCCAGCATTCAAGCAGAATTGAGAATCTAATAACAGTAATTTTGTTCTTGACGAAATATCAACCCGGTCCTAGCTTACATTAACCCATGGTCCTGACAAATGACAATACTAAGTAGTTGTAGTGTCCCAGTTAATTCAACGGACATCAACAAACAAGTGAGATATGGATCGATCTAAGAACTGTAAAAAAGTGCTTGCACCATTCATACTAGAATCCAGGTAGAAGCAGCAACGGATCATAGTTGAATCACAGTCTCAAACTCTCAACACGCAAGAACATGCAGGAAAAAACACGAAACATTTTCACGCAGGCACGTCTATATGGCAAGAGAACGCAGGCGACAGACGAAGAACAAGCGATCAAGTCGCACGGTACCCTCAGCCGGCGGCGCCGGACACAGACTCTCGGGCGCGGTCGATCAGCGCGGCGCAGTTGTCGAGCTTCTCCTTCGCAGTCGTGAGGAACCCGTGGGCGTCGGTGCGCTGGCCGTCGATGGCGTCGTCCACGCCAGGGAGAAGCGGGTAGTGCAGCAGGTGGCGTATCCACAGCAGGGAGTCGCAGCCCAGCTCCATGGCGTGGTACGCCTCAAGCACGAGCATCCTGGCGTCCCGGACATTCCGCGAAGCGCTCCGCTGCACGGCTGTCATGTCGGGGAGGCCGAGGATGCGGGGGAGCGGACCCGGCGCGTCGCCGGTGCCGGTGCCGCCGCGCCGCGCGAGCTCCTTGGCGCTCCCCAGCCAGGAGATGGCGTCGGCGAGGTCGCCGGCCGCGTTCTCCAGCGCCTGCTCCGCGAGCTGGAGGATGGCCCGCACGTCGTCGGCCGCGGCCGCGTGCATCGGCTCCACGAGGTACGCCCGCGCGTAGACAACCTTCCAGGCGGTTCGGCGGCAGCGGCCCTCCGCCTCCACCACCAACTTCCGGAACCGCGTCATCCACGCCTCCGCCGCCGCCATCTCTCTCTCTCGCTCGCTGGGTGCCGGGTGGGTTTGGATTTCTGATGAATGCTTTCGCTGCGCTTCGGAGGCCGGCGTGCTCTGAAATAGCCAGCTTGGCGAGGTGGGCCCCGCGGCCGTAACCGACTTTTTACCTCGCGGGGAGCTGAACAAAACTACAGGGAAAGTTACGAGCGGTGAAAAAATCCTGAGATCGAGGGACACGGTGTCACTGATAGAGGAAAGCGGTGAATTCACGTTGCTTCCCTCCGAAGGCACTGTAACAAGCACCACAGTTCACCTCCCAATAAATCCCCTTTCCTAATCTCAAAAAAAAAAAAAAAATCCCCTTTCCTCCAGTTCACGTTCCTTCCCGGCCGTCGTCTTTCTTCTACCTGCTTCCACAGGACGCACGCTCGTGAGGCCGAGAGAGAGATCGGCAGGCGGCGGCAATGGCCGACGAGGGGAGGGAGATATTGCGGACGGTTGCGTCCACCCTCCTGGAGGCCAGCGCCACGGGGAACCCGTCAGGCTCATCGACCTCGCCATCGCCAAGCTCCAGGCGCAGCGCGACGCGCTGAGCGCGAGGCGCGTGGGCGTGGCCGACGGCTACGTCGTGGGACCTGCCCCCGCCGGAGTCTCGGCCGCCACGCTCCTAGAGGACGCCCGCCGCCACATCACGCGCTGCAGCACGCTCCACGGCCTGGCCGATAGCGTCCTCCCCGACTACATCGAGGCCACGGACCACGTACCCAGTCCGGAATGGGCCCAGAGCTGGGACAACCACAGCAGCGACGCGCTCAGCAACGCAAACGCTGCGCAGATGAGCCTCTGCGACGCCGCGTCGCTCGCCAAGGCGGCCACGGATGCCGTCGAATTGGTCCGGGCGCTCCCGGAGGGCGACATCATCCGGATCGCTTGGTTGCTGGCGGCCGAGCAGATCCTGAACAGAGCCATCGACGAGGTACACCGGGCGCGCGACCTCGTGCGGGAGATGCGGGACGCCCTTCTTCTGCAGTTCTTGGACGCCTTGAGTTTTCTGCAGCTTGACTGAGCGCTCGCGGCATCCTAAGCCTCTGTTCGTTCCAGCAGCGACAGAATTTTGCAAGAGCTTCTGCGATTTCTTTAGGACGCTGTAGGATATGCGATTCGATCGTTTTCTGAATGAGTGCTCCGGGATGTATGGGACTCGAAACTCTTGATGATGATGATGAGTTAGTCTGTCAGATAAACACGTACTGAAGGAGTACATTGCTGCTTCGTCTAGTGTACGTAAATTGCTCTGGATTCTGGGTGACAAATTCACATTCATCTGATGTATGTAACCAGATTCGTCAACCAGCCGTCAGAGGTCAGACTCTCTGGCTGAAGAATGCACTGCGAACGTTTGTGTTTTTAGTCTATTGGCTCTGTTCCTGATATCTCAGAGCTAGCAACATCCTCGCTTTCTCAATATCTGCCTGAAATATTTGTGAGTTTGATTGCTCTGGTTTGGTGCTATCTTTTTTTAGAAATGGAGGGTGTGCCCTCGGCTGTGTGCATCCTTTGGATGCAGACAGCCGAGGTTTGGTGCTATCTAGTTGTCTCATTTCCTTTTTCCACTACCAAGTTTGATATAGCTCTGAATCCCTCGTGTCTTTGCAGTTCTGGAGATCAATTGTACGTTAAAGAATCAGTGATGCGATAGCATGGAAAATTTCACCAGAGCAATATGTTGCAGATAGGTGCAGATCTATTGTTCATGTACATCATGGACTTTGTTGGTCATTGCAATTTTCTAGCATTCTGACCGAGGAGGAAACCATCATGTCAAACAGATCAACATATGCTATCATTTAGTTTATATAGTTTGGAAGGCTGAAGTTTTCTAGGACATGGATAAATTCCGCCTGAACTCCAACAAAAATCCGTTACTCCAAACCAGGCCTTAGATTTTCACCGTTGGCAGTCAAGCTTGAGTAAGTCAGTAGCATAATGATCATGTGTATCTGATTGATGAAACAAGCACTTAGAAATTTAATTAAAAAAATAGATAAAGAAAAAAATTACAAGCTGGCCAGGGTAGTATAGGTTTTTCCTTATGTCAACAGTACAGTTCGTCTTAGCGGATCTGATTAGTGGCTTTTTATTACACTAGGTAGCCCTGCAGATTGCTTCCATTGTTTGCAAGAACATAAGATTCATCTGGTCGAGAGGTTGTAATAATAACATTGAGATTTTCCATGCGGCTGTTCAATTATCATTTCTGAAAATAAATTATCGATTGAATGAATCAAGCTTCCTTATACCATTATTTTGCAAAACCTTGATCGGTACATCACATAGATTGTATTTAGGTTTGGATGGAGTTGCAGTTTCAGTAGCAGGGAGACATAGCGTTCGGGTTCAGGTAGAACTTAAACTTCGTCACCGGCATGGAGTGTATTTAGATTTTGATGGAGTTGCAGTTTCAATATCAGGCAGACATAGCGTTCGGGTTCAGGTAGAACATAAACTCAGTCACCGCTCTCAAGATACGGTACGGTTTTATAACTGAAACATTTTGCACTTACGGTTCAGTGTATGCATCAAGATTCAAACTAATGATTACAATGTGGCAATTACGAATACTTTATCGGAGCATAGGTCACTTGGAAGTACTGAAGTTATCGTGGCAATAAAACCAGCCATGCATGTGAAAAAAGCAGCACTTCGAATCATGGCTAAAATAATTTCAAGTATTTGCAACATTGTCGGAAAGTCATTTTGCTCTTGAGGTCCAGTGATAAATTTATTTTTTTAACTCAAAAACAATATTTATAGGTTTAAAAAAAATCTGAAACAAAATCCTAGGTGTAGTCAACGATTCATCATACAAGCATGAAAAAATCCTTATATTATGTGCTACATAAAGAAATGAAAATCCTTGTATATTTTGGAGATTTGAAAGTATGAAAACTCAGATCTACACTTTTTCATTTTTGTGTATCTCACAATATAAAGTATTTTAAACTGATATTTTGTACGTTTGTGGAATACATCATTGACAACATGCACTTTTGTGACCACTCGTTTATTTGGATTGTTATTTCGATTTGAACAATTATTGTAATAGCTTGGATCATTGTTGTCATATGTGATGCTAAAAAAAAATATTTAATTTATATTATTGTTTTATTATGATTGTGTTGTTCAAAATCATGAATTGTATAAATCCTCAGAAATCAGTTTTTCGGTTTGTCGCGGGCTCAGGCAGAATAGATCCGCTAAACTTGTATCGCAAGTTGTGGTACATGTTTAGTGGATCTGTTCCGACCTAACCGGCCAAAAATTAGAAAACTGGTTTCATGTGCCCGATACGACTTCTCCGGGGTTATGTTTATTCGGGATTCGTGATGCTCTAACAATCGACGATACACAAGTGAGTTAGAGAGGGTTCTTCAAAAAAAAAGTGAGTTAGAGAGGGTGCAACACTTATGCACAATTAACCAATTGATATTTTTGTGACCGTAGCCAATTGATATTTCATAGAACAATTATAATATTAGATTAAAGATTATGGATTGTTCATATGAAAAGTATCAAATCCTTTTTCTTTTGTGAGGGATCAAACTACCAAATCCTAACACGACCACGGATGGATGCTTCCATGCGCTTCCGATCGAGGCCGGCGTGCTCTGAAATAGCCAGGCTAGCAAGATGGGCCCCACGGGCGTAACCGACTATTTACCTGTGGGGCGGCCGAACCAAAACGTATGCAAAATTGCGAGCGGTTAAATATCTGAAATCACTGAGAGGGACACGGTGTCAGTGACAGAAAAAAGCGGGGAATTCAGCGTGCGTCGTTGCTTCCCTCCGAAGCCACTGTAACAAACACCCGCCCCTCTGCGTATAAAAATCCCCTTCCTCTTTCCCCGTCTTCTTCTTCCACCGTCCCTCCTCATTCCACATCAGCACGCGAGAGAGAGAGAGAGAGAGAGAGAGAGAGAGAGATCGGCGCGCGGCGGCAATGGCGAACGAGTGGCAGGAGCTAGCGACGACGATGCGGGACACCTTCCAGGAAGCCTGCAACTCGGAGGAAGCCCTCAGGCTGATCGACCACGCCACCACCAAGCTCCTGGCGCTCGCCGAGGTGCTTCAGGCGATCAGCTTGGGCGCCACGTATGCCGCGGCGGCCGAAGCGTACGTCGACCCTGAACCCGTGGGAGTCCGCCCGGCCACGCTCCTCCAGGACGCCCGTCTCGACATCAAGCGCCGCAGCACGCTCCAAGGCCAGGCCAGCAGCGTCCTCCTCCTCTGCTGCACGGGCATGAACCTCGAAGTCGATCCCAGCGCGGAGATGGCCGAGAGCTGTGTCATCCACAGCAGCGACGCGGTCGGAAGCGCCGCCGACGCGCTGCTGAGGCTCCGCAACGCCGCGTCGTTCGCCAAGGCGGCCATTGACGCACTCGACTTGGCCGGGGCGCTCCCGGTGGACGCCCCCCTCCAGCACGCTTGGTTGCTGGCGGCCGAGCAGATGGAGAACGCCGCCATCAACGAGGTCGCGCAGGCGCGCAACCACG
Source organism: Poa pratensis (assembly GCA_947311845.1). Classification (NCBI taxonomy): domain Eukaryota; kingdom Viridiplantae; phylum Streptophyta; class Magnoliopsida; order Poales; family Poaceae; genus Poa; species Poa pratensis. The sequence goes on from CAMZMU010000036.1 coordinate 45,932,608, forward strand.
TGTTGGCGATGCGGGATGCCCTATCGCTGCAGCTCTTCGACAGCTTGAGTATTCTCGGGATGGCCTAAGAGCGCGCTCGCGGCCGAGGAAAACAACTGCACAGTAAGCCTCTGCAGCTGCAGGCCATCTAATTCGTTTTCCAGTCTCCCGTTCCTGTAGATATCTGCAACAGCTTCTGCGTTTCGTTTCTGAATGCCGTAGGTTGGATGTGAGGCACTCGTAACCCTTGATAATGAGTTTGTGTGTCAGATAAATTAGAGTTTATCTGTATGCTTATTACTTCTTGGATCAAATCCACTTCCGGATTCTATTAACAGTTTAGCAGGACATAGCCAAGGATGTATTTCCAGTGATTTGCTTCGTTGTTGCTCAAACCGATTTCGACATCTTCAGATTTGTATTCACTTCTGTAACGCTACGCAACATTTTTTTCGGTTTGTTTTCTGGTTCTTGTGATGTATCCAGGCGGTGTTTGCATGGAAGAGTTTCAGAGTTTCAGAGTGCACTGGCACAACCCAAAGATGTACATACGCTAGTTGGTGCTACTCTTCACCTGACGATTTGACGAAATAGGCCGTAGGCCCGCTATATAAATATAGCAACAACCCGATACAACCAACAGTTTTGAAATGCTGGGGCAGCAGCAAACATACGACCAAAGAAAAGAAAATGGAGACATAGGCAGATTGACTAAGCTACAGTGGCTCGTAACCGCTGCGCCCTCTCCGACAAAGTACCACCACACTCCTAGCACTGAATCAACGCTTACCAAGCAGCAAATTCAAGAAGGCACGCGCACGCTGCTGCCCGGACCAGCGCACTGATCCTAGGGTTGCCCCCGGCACACAGAGGGATGTGGACGAAGGGTAGCCACGACGCCCTTCAAGAAGGGATGATGCCACCCAGAGGCGGCATCACGTCGGTGTCGGTCGAGCCGACAAGGATATCTCCCGAAAAACCCTGTCCACAACCTTCGGATGATTCCGTCGCACCGGAGCCCCGCAAGACGAGGCTTTGCCACCACCAAACTAGCCGCCCACCAACAATCGCCACCACGGTCACAAAGCCGCCATCGCCGTCGCACCAAAGCCGTCGTCCCAAGGGCGGTAGTCGACCGGACACAGTGGCGGAACACACTTGTCCCCGTTAGGTCCGGCCGGACCCAGCGGGCCCGTAAAGCCCCCGTGGAGGCTCACCAGTCCCAACATGGTCCAGCCGGGCCCAGATTGGGCCCGTAAAGCCCGCTGCCGCGCTGCAACAGGCCGGTCGTCGACGCCGCTGCCCCTGCACCAGCTACCTCGCCGCCATCTGCAGTGCGTGCGGCAGGGAAGGCCAGCCCGCCCCAGCCCAGATGGGCCCGGCGGGCCAAGATCTGGGCCGCTGGGCTATGCCGGCCCCACCCGAGCATGCCGCCGCTGCCCCTGCACTGCCCGCAGCGGCAGGCAGCACCACCGGACCACCACTCTCCAGCCGAAGCCGGGCCACCGGCGCCCTGAATCGCACCGCCGCTGGAGGGACGCCGCCCCGCGCGGCCTCCTTCGAGCGCGGGGAGAGGAGCACCGCCGCCGCCGGCACCGCCCGAGCCTCGCTCGGGGGCTCACGCCGACAACGGCGGGAAAGGAGAGGCGGGAGGGAAGGTCTTGGGTGGAGAAGGCCGAGGCCGCGCCCGGCCGCCGCGGGGGCGGCGTGAACGCGGGAAGAAGATGGGGAAAGGAGGAGGGGAGGACGCGGCGCGGGCCGGCCGGCCGTCGGCGCGGACGTGGCTAGGGTTCCGCGGGTAGCGCGCCTTTCCCTGCAGAAGTTGCCTTCTGAATGTTCTGATGGATGCACCCCAAATTTATTTGAAACTTAGATGTTCTGATAATTTAGTTCCGTCAAGATAGCGGCGGTTAACATTGATCAGTGAATGGCGTTCTCCCCAGCGTTGCGGATCTTTCTCTATTTATCTTGAGCAATGGAATTTCAGTTAAGTAACAATTCACCATTTCAATAACAACACGGACCAACAATCGCATAGTAACGGCCACTCCAACCAATTGAGATTAGCTGACGTTGCCCCCGCTGACTTTGGCTGACTTTGAGCCACTGACTCGTGGACCCCACACATTGTGGGCCACATGTGTCATTGGCCTGACTTTGCCTTTTGCAAAGTCAACCAATCCGCACGCCCACTCCAACGTGGGGACGTATTTGGTCTGTCCATGTCCGGTTCTATGCGGACAGACATAATGCATGGCCAACACGGCACCATAAACGACCGGTGTGCGTTTTGACCCATTTTCGGACCAAATTTGGGTCCCAAATACGGTCAAATCAGATAGTGTCCGCCTTGGCCCATATGTCAGCCTCTTCACCGCCCACCCACCACCCTCTCCACTCCCTCACCGCTCGCTCCACTCCCCTACAGCCGTACTGAATCACGCTCGTCAAGCACGTGGACCTAAACTATGACGAATACTCGCCCTATTCAGACAAATGGTTCGAGACAGAACACGATATCCGGTGGTTCTCCTTCATGCCAAACTCGCCGTCGGAGATGTGGTTCGACTCCGACGACGAGCTACCGCAGGAAGGCGCCCCGGGTGCGGCCAAGTCCTACGCCGACTTCCAAAAGCGGAGGCTGGTCGACAGGAGCAAGGGGAAGTGCAGCATGGTTCCCAATGTGTGGTTTTGGTAATTAATGACAATCCATACGGACTTATGTTTGCATTGAGCTCTACTGAAGGGTTTGTCCACATGCAATGCTAGGAGTCCAAATTTTGGACATAAGGTTGAAAGAAGAAGAAAGTGAAATAATATGGAGTTCTTGTGTGGAACTCAAAAGGTTGTCTTGCTCTAGTTTATGAGTTAAGTCATGGAGGATCAAGATCTTAAAATCATGATTACAAGACAAGAGTTCAAGATATGGCTCTTGTCAGGGTCATGATGGTCTCATGTATGAGCTATGGTGGCATGGAGCATACTATAAAGTGAAGGACTCATTATGTATATCAAGATAATTAATGTCATAGAGCAATAAGAACATAAAATGATGACCAATGTGCTATTCTATCAAGGGGTTATCTGAAGAATGATCAGGAGAGTGTTGTTCCCATAATAAATATGTCTTGAAGAAGTGGATTGTGTAATCATTCATGTTTATTTTCAAGACATTACTCATTTTGAAGAGAGAAGAAAAGATAAGAGGTTGATCAAGTCAAAGTTCAAAGAATGAATTCAACTTGATCAACACACAAATCCTAGATGAAGTACCAATTGAGATAAAGTGATCTCGCGGTATGGTAAGAAACTTTCAATATAGCGTTGGAAATAACCCATGATATATATGTGTGTGGTGAATTTATGTGGGGTTAGGTATCTTTCCATGGGCATACATCAAAACAAATATTTCATTTAGCCCATGGAGGATGACGTCAACTGGTGATTGTCACAAGGTTGAGAAGTGCAAGTTTAAGTGGAACACCTCGAAGAGCTCATATGCTTGAAGCTTGCCACCCATTTGGAGATTATAGCCAAGTGGAGATGGGCCTAAGATAGGCTCTCCCATTGTGAAGAGTGTGGGGGAGTAATTCGAAAGTATTCACTGAGAAAAGCGCAATGAAGAAAGGTGATCCAACTAGAGAAGATCAAGATCATTATCATCTAGTTCAAGTGGAATATGCAGAAATAAAAGGTATAACCTTGACATTCTGTTTACTGGTCGCATGTATTGGGAGACCTAGTTATAGGATAGATTACTATACTATCAAGGGGGCTCTTGAGTGATTCGGTTGAACGTATCGTTCGTAGAGAGCTTAAATCATTGCATCATTGGCATCATGTTTATTGGTTTTTAAATAGGTTTTCTCCATGCATGTATGGTTTTATAGTTTGTAATGATCTTCAGTACAAGCTCAAATTCATCAAAAACGGGTTCAGTACGAAAAACTTGTTGCATTTTTATATGGACTTTCTATTTTCGTGCCCACTTCGTTTAGTTCTACTCGGCTTGCCCCCACTCTTTTAGTTTTCTTCACTTTTACCCTCCTCGGGTGTGTTTTCGTCAAGTCAACCCCTTTGACGGTTATTGTGTTGATAGTTTTGATGGGCCGACCCAAATTGACCGCATCCTTTCCTTTGTTGAGTCACACTGGGTGGGATGTTTGGTCCCACCTCGATAGTTTGCAGTGTGGACGTCTTGTTTATAAACCCGAATTTGACATCAGCAATGGTTATCATTGATTGAATGAGCATGGTCAGCCCCGGACCACCTGCATTTAATGTTAACTTCTTACGCTTGGTCCGTTTCTCTATATGGCCATGGAGTCACATGGGTGAAATATTTAGTCTCACCTTGCTAGTTTACAATGTGTACAACTGATACGTCCATTTTGCATCACTATTTTATAGCATAATTTATTGTTATTCAATGATATATTTCATATTAAGAGGAGTTATTTATGTTATTTTGTCTTATTTTGCATGTTTGATGATCATTGGATAATTAACTGCCGGAGTCAGATTTCAGCTGGAAAAAGCACCGTCAAGACACTATATTTCTGGAGCACTAAAAATATTTCCAAGAAGACAGATGTTCCTATTTTATCAGAAGATGGACTAAGCCAAAAGGGGAGGCTGAGATGGGCCAGGAGGGGCCCACACCACCCCTGGGCGCGGGGCCCACCTTGGTCGCGCCCTAGCCAGGTGTGGTGCCCCTGGCCCACCTCAGGCGCTCCCCCTTCGCGTACTTCATCCCCCAGAAACCCTAAGACAAGGGGAGTCCGAGAGAAAATATTCCGCCGCCTCCACGAGGCGGAAACAACAGAGAGAGAAAAAGCTCTCCGGCAAGGAGAAATCTGCCGAGGAAATTCCCTCCCGGAGGGGGAGATCATCACCATTGTAATATCCCAGCATTTAGGAGTTAACGAAGGGTAGAAATAGGAATTAGTTCATCTGCATGCATGTATTTGAAAAATCCGAATAAATTTTTCGCAAAATAAAACTTATGTTGGAATCAAGTTAAGCCTTAGATGTTAGTGTTGTGCAACTATAGAATGAAACTAGATAAATTTTAACATGACCTCTATGTGTTTTGCTTGTGTTGAGATTTGAATTTCAAATTCAAATAATTGAATTCAAATAAATTGCAATAAGTAAATAAAACAATCAAATAATGATTGAAACAATTTAAAACATCAAAACTATTTATTACAATTTATGAAATCAAATCCATACAATATCTTTATGAATCATGAGCTATAGACAAAGAAAAATTTACTTTATTGATATAATTACAGAATTACATTGTCTTGTACAAATGTTTATAAAGGAAAAGTAAAAATTACAAAGTGACTTCTAAAAACTAAATCTTGTATTTCTTCTTCTTTTTATCCTTCATCTTCTTCCTGTTGATCTTCTTTTGATTATTGTAAACCTGCAAAACAAAAACATTGACAAGGTAAAACTAAAACAGAGGGTTAGTGTTAGATTATTACCCTCAGAATAACAGTGAGTTGCACTGTTAATATCATCATAGGGTTAAAGGTTAATCAAGATTAGTATCTGTTCTTATTTGGCTAATCTAGCCTCAGCACAGCATCATGGGCTAAAACAACAACAAAATCCACTTGGCTAGTGAAAAGAATGAAAAAATCTGAAGATAACTCAAACCCACTCGATGCCCAGTTCACTGAACTGAAACGAGCAACCAAGCAGCTCAGTCATTCATGCAAATCACTGTGCTGTCACCAGCACAGAGAACACAAGCCAGGGAAGGGGATAAGAGCTAGCACAGCCGTAGCAGCAAGCAAACCATCATTTTTCACCTTCAAGCTAGCACAGCTCGAGTTCATCAAAGAACTGAACTCAGTCCACCACAAATCACTCCCCTCAACTAGTAATCGCCATTGGAACCTTGCCAAAAGCAAGATCAAGATGGGATTGAAGCACAAGGCCAAGCTGGAGCATGGAGGGAAGGCCAGAAGCTAGGAAAAGAAAGCTGGTGCTGGAGGAGCAGGCCAGCAAGGTGAACAAGGAGGAGATCCACAAGATCTGTAGATCAAGCAACTAGAAGAGCCACAAACAACACAGCAACACCACCATCACACCTGATAACAGGTCGATCCTTTATTTCTCTAGCAATACGATCTGCTAGATACACATGGGTGTGGTGGAGTGTTTTTCCCTCAGACTAGCATAGAAATGCTATGTTAGTTCATCACAGGGGATTAAAAACCAAGCATAGAATCTGTTCTTAATAAAATTGGGCCTCAGCCTATGCATCATAGGCAGGGGAGGAAAATCCACAAAATCGGGCAAAGGCACACAAGCACTTGTGCTTGGTTTCACTAATTAGTAGCACAGCTCCAACACATGGTGCTGGGCACAAATCCCTCAAGGGAAGAGCACCCCAAGCACATCTGTGCACCAACAAGAATACTGTAAGGCATAAAGATATTTCCTAAGCTGAATTTATTAGCTAGCTTCTGTGTAACTCAATTAGAGGCATCACAGCTTGCAAAGCTAAGATTAATTAGCTATAGAAATAATTCTACACTTGTATAAGGCAGAGCACCACCATAGCATCCAATTGTGGCACATCTCTGAACCCAATGGTTCAGAGTAGCACACACACACATACATCACTAGCAACAGCCAGGAAGTAAGAAGCAACCACAACATCATTTAGATGAGGATATTAACACAACCCTCTCTCCGAGTTAAGATGACAGAAACAAGCAAGTGCTAAATGACCCAACTGAATAATTCTTCAGTTAGCACAAGTGACCGAGAGAGGCACCACAAGCACATCATCTGTCGAGGGACAGAACCAGCAACTCAACACCACAGCCGCAGCCTAGCTAGATCATCTCCAACAATTTTAAAGAGGTTTTTGAGCACGTTCAGTGTTCATCACAGGAGCAGCTGAGCAAGCTCAACACCTAAGCATCAAGAAACCCTAAATCATTTGGTGGATTAAACATTCCAGAGCAAGGCACGAAGGCCTGGAGGGGGAAGAGATGAGAGAGGAGGGGAAAGCTTACCTTACGCCCATGACCGTAGCTCCCCGGCGACGGGGCAGTGCCTGTGTGGCCAGAGGAGAAGGGTCAGAGGAGGAGCAAGCCACACCACCAGCACAACGGTGGCACAGGGGTCGTAACCCTGCGCCAAGCCCGGCGGAGCATCTCCAGAAGGTAGGAGCACGGCGGAGCCGCGCAGGAACCCGAAACCCTAGCCTAGGTTGGGTCACGCACGGCTGCGACAGGCGGGGAAAAGCAAATCGAAGTAGAGGAGGAGGTTGAGCGTCGACCGGCGCGTCGATTGCGCCGCAGCACGGCGGCGGAGTTTGCCGGAGTCAGCCGGAATCAGAGGGCGACGGCGACGGCGGAAGCGAGAGAGGAGCGGGTCGAGCATGGGAGCGAGAGAGGAAGAGAGAAGGGAGAGCAGGTTGGGCTCGGTCGGTTGACCGGCCCGAGCCAAATGGTTTTGTTCAACCAAGTTTGACCAAGGGCATTTTGGTCATTTCATAAATCAAAAATTAATAAGAAAATAATTCCAGAAATATTTTAAATTGAATAAACTTTGAAAATTCATAACTATTTCATATTAAATCAGAAAATACAAATAATATACCAAAATGAACAGAAAAATAAATCTATCTGTTTGTATAAATCAAACACTTGTTTGACTAAAATTGAATCACTTTAAAATTGAAACAACAATTTACTTATTAATTTAAATATGGAGTTAATTTGAAATGCTATTTTGATGCATTCCAACTTTATTTAAAAATGCTTCACAAGTTTAAATTTCAAATTTGAAAATATGTTATAATCATTTCATGTCCTACATTGTGAGCATTTGAAAATACCATGTGTGGATATGAATAATTGATATTTCATTAAATGGTTAATTAAAATGCTATTTTCTATAAGAAAAATAATTATTAAAAAAATGTTTACATAATCTACAAATGAAATCTCTACTTAATAAAATCTGCTCATTATTATTGTTATCATTAATACTTGGATTACTTTTGTGTTATAGTTTTATTCATTCAAGACCATATCCTAAAAATAAGAATTTTATCACAAGATGATGTTAATCTAATTATTTCTTTTAAGTGTGATACTTAAATAATAAAGAAACTTAAAAGTGGTTGTTCGTAATATTTGTTAATACTTTTACATATAAATAAAAGTGATACACACTTAAAGACATGAAGGCATCACATTCTAAGTAATCACTAGACCCAATTCATAATCAAGTTAAGCATTAATAACATCACCTAAAGGTGATGAAACAATCTTAAGTCAAGTTAATACGATGTTATCGAAGTATCATTTTAAAATGAAGCTTACCTAGTTAAGCTTGGGTATGATTGGGGGTATTTTGCGATGCATTTCATTACTATGCATAATAGCATCTTGCCAGAGTTTTCTGTAGTCCTTATCGGGATTACGTTGCCTTTTTCAAAACTCGGGGTTTTACCGCAAACCCTAGAACCCCGAAGGGTTTGAACTGCTATTCCTATCCAAGGCAAGTTCACTCTTGCTCATGTCCTACTTGATTATGTTTATCAAAGTAAATGCAAAATACTATGGTTTATCATTGCATGAAAAAGTAAAACCTATCTTCGAATGATGTGAATTGCTATATATATATTGTTGGCTGGCAGATGGAACCATGGTATGATGTGGTTGGTGGAGGTTCCATTTGCACGGGAAAGTATTACCTAGGACTTAAGAACCAATGCCGTCAGTGTTCTTGCGCCGTAAATGAAGCGTTAACCATGAGACTTGGAATGGGACGGGAAAGTCATCTGTGATCTTCTCCCTTTCGCATGTCAACGGGCAGCCAGAGCCGTACGCTGTAGGTCTTGCGAGACTACATGCACATGGGTGGGACCCCTTAATGCCCACGGACTCTGGTGCCTATGATGGTCTGCAAGGGGATGCCTAGGTATCTACCGTGAGGGGTAGAGCCAGGGTGATTCTGCTATGCATGAATTGGGTGGGCATGCGGGGTTGTTGGAGAAGCACGGCGAATGGCTTGGATCAACAATCGGGCCCCACACCATAGGAAGTGTGGACAGGAAAGTACGCCTGGTTGTGCAACATGATGTTGATCTCTTATGGGTAAAGTAACGCACCTCTGCAGAGTGTAAAAAAATGTGACATGTTACTCCCTGTTCTGGGAAGGAGCTGCGAACGCTGCAGGAAAGGTGGCTCCATGAAGCCCTAGCACCTGTGAATGGATGACGGGCATAGTTTTCTGAAGATAAAATAAATCTTTTCCTAAAAATGTTTTACAAAGATATGCATGTTCATCCATGACCTTTTGGTATGGATGGTAGCTAGTGCATAAAACACCTTATTCCTGTTATATGAACTTGCTGAGTAACGCTCGTGTTGCTCACTCTTTCCTCCATTGACCCCTGCTTAGATTATTGGAGATAGCAGAGGAAGAACAGGAATCCATAACGATGTTGGTGAGATCTTCAACAAGGAGTCAAATCAACCTAGTGGAGCCTGAAGGAGTCAACCTCTACTTTGCCAACGGATGAGTGACGACAACAATGTCTATGGAGAAGACAATGAGTATTTGGAAGGAGGAGCACTACTCCAGACACAGATATTCCAGATGGATAGTTAGGGCTGTGACAACAGCAGTAGTGGATCAGAAGTTAGAGGTAGAGCTGATATTCAGCTTAGTGCTACGACTTGGATCTTTTTGAGAGTTTCATTTGCACGAGACCTACTTCTGTATGTAAAGGAGGTTCTCGAGATTTTGTACTGAATAGTGTTGTAATCCTATAGTGTTACCTTGGACCGACTATGTTTCTGTTGTACTACTCTGAAGGATGTAATATTTATGGAATGGTCCTTCCGTGAGTATTATGTCATCGACTTGTACACTACAACATGCAGTGGTGTGCTGGGTCACTACAACCATCCACATCGTCATCGCGCTGGACTTCATCGGGATCATCATCATCATCATCTCCACCGCCATCACCACCATCACCGCTGCACCATCTCGTTCCGCTGTAACATCTAGGGCTATACTTTGTTTAGTTCATAGGGGAAACTCTCCCGGTGTTAATTACTCCTTGTGGTTGATGCTATTGAGTTTTATCGGTGAATTAAAGTATATGTTCAGATCGTTATCCATCATTATATCACCTCTGATCATGATCCATATGATGTCTCGTGAGTAGTTCGATTAGTTCTTGAGGACATGGGAGAAGTCACGCTGTTAGTAGTGGAATTATGTTGAGTAATATTTAATGGTTTGATATTTAAGTTGTGGTGCTATTCTTCTAGTGGTGTCGTGTGAACGTCGACTACATGACACTTCACCTTTATGGGCCTAGAGGAATGCATTGTGTATTTGGTTGCTAATTGTGGGGTTGCCGGAGTGACAGAAACCTAAACCCCCGTTAGTATACCGGTGCACAAGGGAGCGTAGGATCTCAGAGTTTAAGGCTGTGGTTAGATTTATCTTAATTACTTTCTTGTAACTGCGGATGCTTGCAAGGGTATAATCACAAGTATGTATTAGTCCAAGTAAGGGCGGTGCATTAGCATAGGTTCACCCACACAACACTTATCAAAACAATGAAGATTAATCAACTATGTGAAGCGAAAGCACTTGACTAGAATCCCGTGTGTCCTCAAGAACATTTTGTCATCATAAGTAAACCAACCGGCTTGTCCTTTGCTCTAAAAAGGATTGGGCCACTCGCTGCAATTATTATTACTGTCTTTTACTTACTCGCATTTTATTTACCTGCTATATCAAAAACCCCTAAAAACTTGTCTGCTAGCATTTACAGTGAAACCTTTACCGAAACTCCTTGTCAGCACCTTCTGCTCCTCGTTGGGTTCGACACTCTTATTTATCGAAAGTACTACGATACACCCCCTATACTTGTGGGTCATCAAGACTATTTTCTGGCGCCGTTGCCGGGGAGTGAAGCGCTATTGGTGAGTGGAATTGGTAAGGGAAACTTTTACTGTAGGTGCTATTTTTATTTCTGCTTGCTACTTTATTTTATCATGGAGAGATCTCCATTTGAATCCCTGTTTGGAAATACTACTACCACTGCTACGGTAGTAGAAGAGGAACCACCTGATCAAGTAATTCCATTTAAAATACCTATGAAAATTGTTGAACGAGTTACGAATAACCGCTATGCAGGAGATGGAACTGTCCCTCCTGGGGATCATTTGCTATTTATTCATGAATTATGCGAGTTGTTCAAGTGTGCAGGTATTTCAATGGAAGAGGTCAAGAAGAAATTGTTTTCTATATCGTTGACTGGTAAAGCTGCAAAATGGTATAGGATGCTGAAAATGGGCGTTCTATTGGCTGGGAGGAGATTGTGCCTCTCTTTTATTCTAAATTTTATCCTCCTAGTGAAATTCATCAAGATCGGAATCATATATATAATTTTTGGCCTCATGATGGAGAAAGTATTGCCCAAGCGTGGGGGAGATTGAAATCATTAATGCTCAAATGCCCCATTCATGAGCTTCCTGGTAATGTGTTATTGATAACTTCTATGCAAGGCTTTCTCTTCAAGATAAAACTCTATTGGATACCTCTTGTGCTGGATCATTTACGCGTAATAAAGAGGAAGTTAAATGGGACCTTCTTGATCGGATTGAGGAAAATACTGAAGGATGGGAGAACGACAAAGGTAGAGAATCAGGTATAAAGTATGATTACGAATGCATTAAAACTTTTATGAATACTGATAATTTTCGTAATCTCTATGATATGTATGGTCTTGATTCTCAAGTTATTGCAAACTGTTACAAGGCTTTTGCCTCTTATCTTGATGTTCCTAAAGAAAGTTGCAATAAGTATCATTGCCTTACAAAGATAATACTAATTCTGCCAATATTAAAAACATTGAAGTTCATACAGTTGATCGTATCTTGCCAGAACCTTATATTGAGAAACCACCTTTTCCTGTTAAAATTAGGGAACATTCTATCATAGCTAGTGTGGTTAATAAAAGTGCAAAGAAAGCTTTAGAACCTGCTGAACAAATAGCGGTTGAACCCACAATAGCAATAGTAAAGGATTTGGTAACTGAAAATGTAGAAGGAGGACATATTATCTTTTGTGAAGATGCCTCTAATATTGTTTCACATCCCAGTAGAGCTAGGAAAACAAGTGTTCCTGTGCTTTCAGTCAAAATAGGAGAACATTGCTATTATGGTTTATGTGATATTGGTGCAAGTTCTAGTGCTATTCCTTTTGATCTTTATAAAGAAATTATGCATGAAATTGGTCCTTGCGAACTTGAGGAGATTGATGTGGTTATTCAGCTTGCTAATAGAGAAACTATCTCTCCAATTGGTATTGTGAGAGATGTTGAAGTTTTATGTGGTAAGACTAAATACCCTGCTGATTTTCTAGTACTTGGTTCTGTTGCTAGTAAAGCTTGTCCCATTATTTTTGGTAGGCCTTTCTTGAATACATGTGGTGCTATTATAGATTGTAAGAAAGAGAAAATTTACACTAAATTTAATGGAGAATCTTATGAGTTTAATTTCTCTAAGTTTGGTAAACAACTTTATGAAACTGATTTGCCTAATGAGACTCGAAAATGAACAACTTGCTGCTATTGCTGTTGCTCCTAACAATGCCTTGCAGCAATTCATGGAGGAACACGAAAGTGAAGTATTTATGGAGGAGAGGAATGAGATTGACAATGCCTTTCTTCGTCAACCACCAATACTTAAGCATAATTTGCCTGTGGAAGATTTGGGTACCTCAGCGCCTCCTAAGGAAGATCCTGTCTTCGATTTAAAACCTTACCTGATAATCTTAAGTATGTTTATCTTGATGAAAGGAAAGTATATCCTGTTATTATTAGTTCTAAACTTTCAGGTAATGAAGAAGCAAGGCTATTAGAAGTACTAAAGAAACATCGAGGAGCTATGGGATACACTTTGGATGATTTAAAGGGGATTTCTCCTACTATATGTCAACATGCCATCAACATTGAACCCGATGCAAAACCTGTTGTTGAGCATCAGCGTCGCTTGATCCCTAAATGAAAGAAGTGGTAAGAAATGAGGTATTAAAACTTCTTGATGCTGGTATAATTTATCCTATTGCTGATAGTAGATGGGTAAGTCCTGTGCATTGTGTCCCTAAGAAAGGAGGAGTTACTGTTGTACCAAATGAAAATGATGAACTTATTCCTCAAAGAGTAGTAGTTGGGATATAGGATGTGCATTGATTTTAGAAAGGTCAATAAAGTAACTAAGAAAGATCATTATCCTTTGCCTTTTATTGATCAAATGTTAGAAAGGTTGTCTAAGAAAACCATTTTTGTTTCCTTGATGGTTATTCTGGATTCTCACAAATTGCTGTTAAAGCACAAGATCAAGAGAAAACTACTTTTACTTGTCCTTATGGAACTTATGCTTATAGACGTATGCCTTTTGGTTTGTGTAATGCTCCTGCTACGTTCCAAAGATGCATGTCTGCTATTTTTCATGGTTTTTGTGAAGAAATTGTGGAAGTATTCATGGACGATTTTTCCGTCTACGGAACTTCCTTTGATAATTGCTTGCACAATCTTGATAAAGTTTTGCAGAGATGTGAGGAGACTAATCTTGTTCTTAATTGGGAGAAATGTCATTTCATGGTTAATGAAGGAATTGTCCTAGGGCACAAAATTTCTGAAAGAGGTATTGAAGTGGACAGAGCTAAAGTTGAAGCAATCGAGAAAATGCCCTGTCCAAGGGATGTGAAAGGTATCCGTAGTATTCTTGGTCATGCCGGTTTTTATAGGAGGTTTATTAAAGATTTCTCTAAAATTTCAAAACCCCTCACTAATCTTCTTCAAAAAGATGTACCTTTTGTTTTTGATGATGATTGCAAGGAAGCTTTTGAAACTCTAAAAAAGGCTTTAATCACAGCTCCTGTTGTTCAACCTCCTGATTGGACTTTACCTTTTGAAATAATGTGTGATGCTAGTGATTTTGCTGTAGGAGCTGTTCTTGGACAGCGGGTAGACAAGAAGTTAAATGTTATTCATTATGCTAGTAAAACACTTGATGCCGCTCAAAAGAATTATGCTACTACTGAAAAGGAATTTTTAGCAGTTGTTTTTGCTTGTGATAAATTTAGACCTTATATTGTTGATTCAAAAGTTACTATTCACACTGATCATGCTGCTATTAGATACCTTATGGAAAAGAAAGATGCTAAGCCTAGGCTCATAAGATGGGTACTTCTACTGCAAGAATTTGATTTACATATTGTAGATAGGAAAGGTGCTGAAAATCCTGTTGCTGATAATTTGTCTAGATTAGAAAACATTTCAGATGATCCTATACCTGTTAATGATAGTTTTCCAAATGAACAATTGGCTGCGATAAAGGTAAGCTCACGCGAAAGTCCTTGGTATGCTGATTATGCTAATTTTATTGTTGCCAAGTATTTGCCTCCGACCTTTACAGCTCAGCAAAGAAGAAAGTTCTTTTATGATTTGAGGCATTATTTTTGGGATGACCCACATTTGTATAAAGAAGGAGTAGATGGCATTATGCGAAGATGTGTTCCTGAGTATGAACAGAAAGAAATATTGAGCAAATGCCATGGAAGTGCTTATGGAGGACATCACGCTGGAGATAGAACTGCGCAAAAGGTTCTACAATCAGGTTTTTATTGGCCTACCCTTTTTAGAGATGCTAGAAAATTTGTTTTATCATGTGATGAATGTCAAAGAGTAGGTAACATTAGTAGACGTAATGAAATGCCTATGAATTATTCTCTTGTTATTGAACCTTTCGACTGTTGGGGATTTGACTTTATGGGTCCTTTTCCTCCTCAAATGGTTATACTCATATACTTGTTGCTGTTGATTATGTTACTAAATGGGTAGAAGCTATACCAACTTCTAGTGCTGATGGTGAGACATCATTAAAAATGCTTAAAGATATTATCTTCCAGGTTTGGTGTGCCTAGATATCTCATGACTGATGGTGGTTCTCATTTTATTCATGGTGCTTTTAGAAAAATCTAGCTAAGTATGATGTTAATCATAGAATTGCTTCACCATATCATCCCCAAACAAGTGGTCAAGTAGAATTATCAAATAGAGAGATTAAGTCTATTTTGCAAAAGACTGTTAATAAATCTAGAAAAAATTGGTCTAAAAAGCTTAACGATGCTTTGTGGGCTTATAGAACTGCTTATAAAAATCCTATGGGAATGTCTCCTTACAAAATGGTTTATGGAAAAGCTTGTCATTTGCCTCTAGAATTAGAACATAAAGCCTATTGGGCGGTGAAAGAACTTAATAGAGACTTTAAACTTGCCGGTAAAAAGAGATTGCTTAATTTGAATTCTTTAGATGAATGGAGAAATGCAGCTTATGAAAATGCTAGGCTCTTTAAAGAGAAAGTTAAGCAATGGCATGATAGAAGAATTCTTAAGAGAGAATTTAACGTAGGTGAAAAAGTTTTATTGTATAGGTCTCGTCTCAGATTTTTTGCAGGAAAATTACTTTCAAAATGGGAAGGACCTTATATCATCGAGGAGGTCTATCGCTCAGGTGCGATTAAAATCAATTCACTAGATGGGGACAGACCACAAGTGGTTAATGGTCAAAGACTCAAGCATTACATTTCTGGAGATTCTTATAATGAAGATGTTGATTTATCAAAGTGGTAACTCCAGAGGATTTTATAAAAAGTCAAATTCAGACAACTGCAAAGCTGATTTGGAATAGGTAACAGTTTCGGTAAGAAAAAGTTCGCGATTTACTTTCAACTTAAATATTTGTTGTTTTTACATAATATGGAAAATTATGAGTCGGAAAAGGGTAGGAAACGGTGCCCGAGGGCACCACACCACCCCTGGGCGCGGGCCCCACCCTGGCCGCGCCGTGGGTGCGTGTGGGCACCTCGGAGCCCGTCTCCGACCCCGTTTCGTCCTGTACCTTCCTTTTGTCGTAAAACTTTTTGCTATATAATCACCCGGATCTCCCGAGGTCCGTATATCGTGTTTTCGTCGAGTTTTGTTTTCGAGCTGTTTCTGCCAGGTTTAGCTCCAAGATTAGAAGATGTCAAGGGACCCAAGGTTGAAGGGAACATGAAGGCTAGGCTAGAAGAAGTAGAGCATGAAGTTTTCTGGTACCAGAAGATGATAGAGCTCGGAGTGGAGATCAACCACAAGATCATTGCTGAGCTTATTGATGAACACAAGAAGGGGACTGATAAGCTGTGGGATAACATCTTGCTAGCCTTAACCGCTGTACTGAGAGGGAATGCTTCTCGTGCATCCAAATCCTTGAGCCAAAACCCATGCCATTTGTGTCCACCATAACTACCTATATGTGGTATTTCTTTGCCACTCCAAGTAAATTTTTCATGTGCTACCTTTAAATTATTCAAAATGTTATTATTCCCTTTTGTGTCAATGTTTACTAGCTCATGAGGAAGTAGTGTGGTTATCCTTTATTCTACTTGTCAAACAGACTTTACACCTGGACTAGTGGCATATACATCCGCTTATCCAATAACTTGCAAAAAGAGCTGGCAACGGGATGCCCAGTCCCAATTAATTACAACTTTAACCGCTTAATTCTCTTCACACTTTTGCCCTGAATTATCAGTAAGCATTGACAAACAGTGAAATATCTGCGTGTGTAAACCAAAGAGAAAGAGGGATGATCTGCCTTGCTGGTAGAAATAACGTCCTTCATGGGAGCCGCTTTAAAAGTCTGTTTGACGGGGAGAATACTGTTTTCACCCGCTACCATTCGTTGACAATTAACAAACACCTCTCAAAACTTAATTTTTTGCTCTCTATATGATTTCAAAAACTTAAAAGCTCTAGCACATGACTTAATCCCATGCTTCCCTCTGCGAATGGCCTTTCTTTTACTTTTCATGTTGAGTCAGTACACCTATATCCTTCTTCCTTGAGCAAGCATTTGAGTTGTTGTGATTCAACCATATATATCATTAATACTGTCAATCATGTCTTTTATCCTTCCTTGTCTTAGCACAAAGACTTTTGCCTCTAGGAATATAGCTTTGCAAGTTACCAGTGACTATAAAGAAGGTGTGATAATTGAGTGTGGAAGTTCTGCAATATAAGCTCTAATATAAAGACTCCTTTGAAAGATAAGTATTGATTGCTTATTGTTCTATGACCAAGAATGAAGTGTGCCATTACTAATCTATAATTTCCTTCGTGTATTTTTTATTGTGGTTGTTTCACTACTCATGTTCAAGTTAGGTTATATGAAGAGTAGTTGCTGTTTAAAATGAGTTGTGTTGTTTAGTAATTACTGATGCTTCTTGTCCGTATTCTTTATTATCGACGCTTCACTCCATAAACTTTTGTTCTAGTTTACTGAGCTCAGCTTTCGCTTGGGGACAAGCGAGGTCTAAGCTTGGGGGGGGGGGGGGGGTGATACGTCCATTTTGCATCACTATTTATAGCATAATTTACTGTTATTCAATGATATATTTCATATTAAGAGGAGTTACTTATGTTATTTTGTCTTATTTTGCATGTTTGATGATCATTGGATAATTAACTGCCGGAGTCAGATTTCAGCTGGAAAAAGCACCGTCAAGACACTATATTTCTGGAGCACTAAAAATATTTCCAAGAAGACAGATGTTCCTATTTTATCAGAAGATGGACTAAGCCAAAAGGGGAGGCTGAGATGGGCCAGGAGGGGCCCACACCACCCCTGGGCGCGGGGCCCACCTTGGTCGCGCCCTAGCCAGGTGTGGTGCCCCTGGCCCACCTCAGGCGCTCCCCCTTCGCGTACTTCATCCCCCAGAAACCCTAAGACACGGGGAGTCCGAGAGAAAATATTCCGCCGCCTCCACGAGGCGGAAACAACAGAGATAGAAAAAGCTCTCCGGCAGGGAGAAATCTGCCGGGAAAATTCCCTCCCGGAGGGGGGAGATCATCACCATCCTCATCGTCATCGCGCTGGACTTCATCGGGATCATCATCATCATCATCTCCACCGACATCACCACCATCACCGCTGCACCATCTCGTTCCGCTGTAACATCTAGGGCTATACTTTGTTTAGTTCATAGGGGAAACTCTCCCGGTGTTAATTACTCCTTGTGGTTGATGCTATTGAGTTTTATCGGTGAATTAAAGTATATGTTCAGATCGTTATCCATCATTATATCACTCTGATCATGATCCATATGATGTCTCGTGAGTAGTTCGATTAGTTCTTGAGGACATGGGAGAAGTCACGCTGTTAGTAGTGGAATTATGTTGAGTAATATTTAATGGTTTGATATTTAAGTTGTGGTGCTATTCTTCTAGTGGTGTCGTGTGAACGTCGACTACATGACACTTCACTTTTATGGGCCTAGAGGAATGCATTGTGGATTTGGTTGCTTATTGTGGGGTTGCCGGAGTGACAGAAACCTAAACCCCGTTAGTATACCGGTGCACAAGGGAGCGTAGGATCTCAGAGTTTAAGGCCGTGGTTAGATTTATCTTAATTACTTTCTTTTAACTGCGGATGTTTGCAAGGGGTATAATCACAAGTATGTATTAGTCCAAGTAAGGGCAGTGCATTAGCATAGGTTCACCCACACAACACTTATCAAAACAATGAAGATTAATCAACTATGTGAAGCGAAAGCACTTGACTAGAATCCCGTGTGTCCTCAAGAACATTTTGTCATCATAGTAAACCAACCGGCTTGTCCTTTGCTCTAAAAAGGATTGGCCCACTCGCTGCAATTATTATTACTGTCTTTTACTTACTTGCATTTTATTTACCTGCTATATCAAAAACCACTAAAACTTGTCTGCTAGCATTTACAGTGAAACCTTTACCGAAACTCCTTGTCAGCACCTTCTGCTCCTCGTTGGGTTCGACACTCTTATTTATCGAAAGTACTACGATACACCCCCTATACTTGTGGGTCATCAACAACCGATTTATATATTCGAATGTGGGACTGGTGATTGTTAACTTTAAAGATACTTTTCAGTTGGGGCTCCTAATTAATTATTAATTTTCTTGTGCACTGATTCTTTGACTGTATGGTCATGGAGACACATTGTGGGTGGGATGTTTAGTCTCATATCGCTAGTTTACAGTGTATACGACCGGTTTATATACCCGAATGTGGCACTGGTATTATACCTCGGATCTAGGGACTGATATGAGATAAAGAGCTCTCAAATCTCCCCTAGAAACATGGATGTTTTTTCCTCCCACATTGCTAGTTTACGTCATGTACAACCCATTTATATACCCAACTGCGGCGTTCTGCTAGTCATGGAGTCACACGACAAAGTGGGGCACGAGAATAGATACAATAATATCTTTATGCTAATTTTATAGACATTATAAATACAAATCATAAAAAAGTTGTAAATCGTTGAGCCAAGAAAATTAAGGACATCTTATATTTTGGCATGGAGGGAGTATTTACCTCGCGGTCAGCCGAACTGAACGATGCGAAAAGTTACAAGCAATTAAATGTATTAATTAACTCACTAGCAGGGAGAACATGTCAGTGACATAGGAACTCCAGTGGTTTCCTCCCAAGGCATTGTAACACATCACACTTTCACCTCGTCCCGTCACACACCTCTGCCTATAAATTCCCCCTCCTCCTTCCCATCTTCTTCTCGCACCTATTATTATTTCTTGTAGCCATAGCCATATAGGTTAAATATGCGACCATTTCACGGTGATTGAATTTAGGTTCTCGACTTTGTGGCAAATCAAATCCTCATATTCCCAAATTTTTCCATTTCAGGTTTCAAATATCCTTTATTTTATAATACTTTAAAAAAAATCCCTGCTGCAACACGCGGGGTAGCTTTCTAGTATATCTTATTACCGGTCTGTTGTGTATCATTACGTAAGCAAATATTATTGAACCTGCTAATTGTTGGATCTTCTTAGTGATCATGACTTGGCTTGGTAAATAGTAGTGGTAGCTCCATGATGTTCTTGATTTTAGAAAAATTGTGCAAAAGAAAAAAGAAAATCTGAAATTTAGTGAACAGTGAAAATTTGAACTATTCAAAATCCGTCACAATTTGTTACTCCCTCTTATCCGGATTAGTATCGTAGGAAACTAACTAAAGACGTACAAATCGTAGCTCAACTGGCGACAATCTTTTAGAATCAGAGGGAGTATTTTTCTGTAGTCCAGAATATGAGTTATTTTGAGTTGATATTTTGTATGTTGGTAGAATACAACATTATCCACATCCAGAATGTTACCTAGATTTTTCTGAATCTTGAAAATATGATTTTCCAATTTTCTAAAATAAATGCCTTCATGTAGCTCGGCTCCATTTACACTTCCGTGATATTGTTTCGTTTCATTGGAAAAAAAGGCCGAGAAAAAGAACGCTCTTGGATTGGAGTTAATGTGTTTTGTCCAAACTCTCGAAACAATTTTCAGGATGTATATATACTAGGTAAATTTGGTGCGGCGGCACCGCCGCACCCGTGTGGTAAAATTCAAATTTGAAATCGTCAACGTTTAAAAATTGCGTATATTTGAGAATCGTTCGGATGCGAAGAGAGTTTGTGTTTGAAAATTGTTTAGATTGCGAAATTTTGTCGAGTTGGAAAGTTTTTTAGATTTTAATTATTTTAACGTTAATAAAATGGTTAGAATTGAAAGGCAACTGAAATTTTGAATTTAGATTTCAAAATTTTTGTAGAATTGATGTGTTTTTTTAGATTTTAATTTATGGAAAGTTTTCCATCTTCTGGTTTTTTTTAAAAAAACTGCCAAGTGGGATCCGCTGTCATGTTGTTTTTTTTGTCATATTTGTAAATACCGCAGTGTGAAGAATTCAAATTTGAAGATGCCTACATTCAAAAGTTGTTCGAATTGAGATCTATCGAAATTCAAAGGAAGGTGATATTCGTAGGTTTTTTTTCAAAATCTGTGAGTTGGTAAATTTGAGAAGATATTCACATTTTTTTTGAATTGTTTGCATATCTAGTAAATGCTCAGATTTTGCAGGCATGTTCATATTTGACTGGAATTTAGGAAATGTTTACACGTTGTCTAATATAAAAATTGGTTTAAATTTCAGTGTGAACACGGTGGTCTGGAAAGTTAAGGTTTGGAAATGTATGCATAAAAAATTGCTAAGTTTTGAATATATTGAAATTCGAGGAAATTTTACACTTAAAATTTATTTAATTTTCAGAGTTGTTCAAATTGGGAAGGCATGCATATTCGGATTTGGTAAATGCTTATTCAAATTTTTGGTTTGTATTTGAGAAGTAATAAAAGTTTTTTTTGCAAAAGAAAAGTGAAACAGAAAAAACAGGGGAAAAAAAAAGAAAAAAGAACAGAGGAAAAAAAAAGAACAGAGGGAAAAAAAAAAGAAAAGAGGGCCGAGCCCAGCATGCAGCCCAGCGAGCCCAGGCCCGCCGTGACGTCAGGCTGACGACAGCGGCGGCCGGGCTCTGCCGCGGCGGCGGCGAGCTCGCCGGCAGCGCGCCCGTGCGAGGTAGGACGCGGGAGTGGGCGCGTCCGATGCGCCTCGACGCGGGCTGCCAGAAAGTGGCGGCGCGGCCACGATTTGGTCGCCGGACCATCGCCGGCGACGCCCGGACGCGGCGGAGGAAGCAGCGGACCACGGCGTCGATTCCGGCGACGGTGCGGCCTCCCGGCAAGCGTCTCTTGGCGAGAAAGGAGAAGCGACGACGGCGGAGTCCGTGGTGTGCTTGGAATCAAGGGGGAAGGACCGGAGCGGCCGCATCGACCGCGGCGGCCGGCGGCGAACTCCGGATCGAGCGAGGAGAGAGAAGGAGAAGGGGGTTCTGCGGGTTGTTTTCCATCAAGGCCCTCGGATTTCTCTGAATTTTCATTTAGGTCCATATGTTCGATAAGCTGAGGATTGCGACGCAATTTGTAGGCTTGTGTGTCGTTTTTTGTAAAAATGCCACGCTGAACGTCTGCTGGCCGTCTGATGGAAGATCGACGGCGCGGACTGCAGGACGCACTGTAGAAGTGCAATACTGTAGCTAGCGCGCTGGGGGCGACGTGGCCGCCTCCTGGCCGTCGGATCGATCGATCGGAGGGTAGAGAAAAGGAGGTGACGTGGGCAGCGCGATAGGAGGCTGAGGAGGCCAGCTTTGATATATTGATAGATTTTCTATTAGAGGAGCCCGCGCAGCACTCGTGACTGCTCAGCCTTTTCAAGTCGCACACCGCCAACCGATTTCCGTCCAAGTGGTCGCGTCTGTGTGGCGGTGTTGTGTGAGCTGCCAAGTAGGTACTGCTAGTGGGTCCAATTTGCTTAAATAAGCGTCAAAGCTGCTAAGGAAGCGGATTTGTGCTTTGTGTAACTCATTACGCCATGATGTTTTGTGCAAAGCAAACCGTGGTTGAAAAAAAAACCAACAAGTAGTTTCTTTTATGGGTTTATTACGTGCAATTTGCTCAGCCAAC
Source organism: Poa pratensis (assembly GCA_947311845.1). Classification (NCBI taxonomy): domain Eukaryota; kingdom Viridiplantae; phylum Streptophyta; class Magnoliopsida; order Poales; family Poaceae; genus Poa; species Poa pratensis. Next base: position 45,955,056 of record CAMZMU010000036.1, read on the forward strand.
TAGGTGGGCCTGAGCAACGGCCCAAATACTTGATTAGGTGCTCTAGAAGATCGATGACGGACAATGGAAAATCTAAGGCAGAGTTATCGTTGGAATCGATCCAGGTGGAATTACTCCTTTTTTTTCTATTAAATTTCAGCATCTCAACCGAAACCAAATTGAACAACATACTAATACAATTCATCTATGTGACCTCATACATGGTCTTTCTGCTGGCTCCACTCAGAATGATAGTTTAGTACAACAAGAAATATGGTAAGCATTAGGAGGATTAATTGTGGTGGTTAACTTCAGTATAGTTAAGTGTTTCATAACTACAGACTGCAATATTAGAGTACTAACTAGCATGCCAAACTCAGCAGGACAATTGTTTAAAAAAATTAGATCTCAGTATACATTTAGTTTAACTGAAACTGAATCTGTGACCAAATGAGGTAAAAGTGACCCTAAAACTTATTTTTGATACTGACAAAAAAACAGAAGTTTCAGAATTAACTAAAGATTAATTATTGAAAACTTTGTTGTACTAGTACAGTGGAAATCCCACCCGACAAGAATCGGATCGTTATGACTTCGATTCAAATTTGGTGGAGCAACATTTGTTGAAACAGTACGCCAGTAAAACCTACTAGCAGAGTTAAAATCCCATCAGAAATGAGATCAATCCACCGCCGAGAAACTAACTCTCAAAAGCAAACAGAAAAATTAGCTAGCTAAAATCGCCTGGGCGACCATTGAACTACAATTGCTCCTATCATATTAGCTATAAACCCTTCTTGAGAACTGTTATATCTGTAATCAAACTCTAGGAAGGAGACCTAAGATTTGAATTACTGTTGCGAGACCATTTTCTAATTTACTTTTACAGAACGATGAATTCTAAATTCTACCACTACAAAGACAGAACATTGGAGTTCTATTACTTTGGGATGGGTATACTATTACCGTAACATTTTTGATCATCATTCACATCTTCTCCGCTGAATCGCAACGATACTAAATGGTGGTTGGATCCCACTAAGGAATTTCACCCGTGGAGCTTACAAACAAGCAAGCCAGTAAAAAGTTATGGAATTCACAACATCAAAAATAGTGTGTTCAAGCTCAACGGCCAATAATAAAATCACTTTGTGGGAGGTAACCCCATGTGAAATAAGGTTTTCTTAGTATATTCTTGCTTTGTTGTTGTTAAAGTGAAGTGTTTTAACAGAGCGGCATGGTCTGTCAGCAACTCGAATCTTGATATAAGAAATGTCATTTTCTTTAAAGTAAAGAGTTTTAAAGATCCCAAAAGTGAAGGAAAGAAAAGGCAACCCACTCGTTATTATAAACTAAAATTGCTGAGTATCATGACACGTTAACTTATATGTGCTTGGTTTGTGTATTGGACTAAAACTTAAGTTCCTTTGAAAAATTCCGGAGAAAAGAAGACTTTAAAAAACGTTTAAGCCATGATTCGACCTCGCCCGGTCATACTGTTCTTCGCCAGAAATACTAATTGCCACATAAATTTTAACGATGCACCGTACAAACACGGACAGTCATACACACATATATTTACTCAAAAGACTGTAATCATACTTAAAAACCATGTGCGCGCCACTTACATAGTTTATCACACTGCAAAATCAACTAGGTAGGTAACTACATTGAGATAAAAAGAAGTGCCTTAGCTAGGGAACAAACCAACTTGGTTTGGTTGAATATTCCGCGTTGTCGTTGGCCGGAGGTCTATATATGCATTCGAATTTGTTTTCTCGCGTGTCGTAGCAGTATGCTGCCGTAGTGGGTTCACGGTGCCGACCGAGAACACAGTAGATCCGAGTTCCGCTTGCAGTGTTGTTCTTGCGAAAGGCTGTGTGGTAGCCATCCAGGAACAACTCGTAATTGCCACCAATCCTGTCCCATGTTACTTTGTGCCAAGCGATACTGTCGTCGTCCTCATATTTTGACCCTAACTCAAAGACGTCGAAGCCCTCCAACCCCGATGATTTCCCGCTGGTCCTGACCAAGAGCACCTTACTCGGCAACACAACTAGATTTAAGTAATGGAACTCGCCAAGATGACCATCAAAGGGGAAGTCCAAATAGGAGGAAAGTTTGAAGGTCGCTTTTGGTACATCAATCTGGTGGAGGAACTTGAGTGTCGTGGCTTCGTACACCTTTGTGACTCCGTTGCGTTGGACACCGTAGAACTTGCCTCGGAAGTAGGCGGCATCAATGAAATCCTCGAGACACGCTGAACATCTTGCTATCTCTGTCCAAGCCGCATCTCCAGGCCGACAGAAAACCATGCCTCTTATGCCTGCTAACCACATGTGGCACATCATGATCATCATGCCATCTGTGCTTACTTCAGAAGTACTATCTTGTGGAAAATGCACGGCGAATCGGAAGGAATCCGAAAAATCGAGATAACTATCAAAGAATATCCCACAGGACGGCTCAGTCTTGATTTTGTTCCGAGGAAGCCAGTGGATTCCGCGCTCGCTTTCGTCGTCAGTATAATGCACATATCTAACATGCGTGGTGCCGGAGGTGGCGTCGGGGTCGCGGAAGGCGTTGATCATGGGCAGCACAGCGGTGGTTCCCGTGGCCAGGTGAGAGAGGCGGCAGGACGCATCACGGGCATCAACGACGACCGACCACCCGCGCGACAAAGGGAAAACGAGGGCGTGTTCTGAACCAGCACGGCGATCCAGAGCAGCAGGAAGCAGAAGACGCGGCGCTTGTCCTACTGCAGAGCGCCATGCCCGGCAGACGGAGCGGAACACGGTGTGTCCGGTGACGGCATCGCGGGATCTCTTGGCGATGGGCTCCAGGAGATCGGAGGGAAGCTCCAACCAGTCGGGTTGTTTCTGATCAGACGCCATGGTGGTATTGTCTGAAGGAGGAGGCAGATTGGTTCGGTTTATGCTGCGGCTTTTTCTAGCAGATGTGTTGCCGATCTATCGATCTATACAGCTATATTCCTGGCCTGGAAAAGCTTTAGGGGAATCCGTTAACTACACGTTTTATTCCTAGGAAACGTTGTCCTTTTTTGTGTGGAGAGGCATAAAGCGTATCCAATAGGGTGCAAGCGGCGGTCCCGCAAAGACCGGCAAGATGAGTTTAGTTCAAAACGATTAAAATCTGAGCAGTAACAGTTACAACTAACCTTTGCCTATTTTGACTGTTACGTGGGACGGATAGGGTGCCGCCCTGCAATCCTACTATCTCTCACGTATAGCTTTCTCCGCTGGGGCAAATTCTACTCTAACCCCTCCCCCGCTATTTCTACGCGGGTTATCGATGAAATATGTGCCCTCGGAGGCGAAATCCTAGCCTCCCTACCCCCCTCCTCTCCTCCCAGTCCCCTCGCCGCCACCGGAGGCGCTCCATGGCAAAGCCCACGCGGCGTCTAGGAAGGTGGCGGCGGGGCCTTCGCCGCTTCACCTTGTGTGTAGGGCTTCGGAACGCCGGGCCGGCGGCCTCGGGCGAGAGGAACGGCATTGACCCTGAGGCGTGTGACAACCGTGGTTCGTGCTGCCCCGCTTCCTCGGCCGCGTGGGCGGCGAGGGGGCATAGGTCGGAGTTCGTGGCGCGCGCGGGACCGCACCGCCAGTCCTAGCTCCAGATCTGAAGGGAAGCCTTCCCTGGTCGTCCAGCTCGGCCTCCCGCCAGATACGGAACCCCGAAGGCTTCTGCTTGAAGGATCTCCATCTCTGTCGGGCGGTTGGTGCGGGGTGGCGCGGTACCGGGCGGAAACCCTTTGGCCGGCGACTGGTCACGACGACGGCGACGCCGCGGGCGCCGTTCTCCTTCTCGAAGGCTTTGTCGAGGTATCTGTCCCACCCCTCACCCCCTCCTTTGCTTGGCGAAATCCTAGTTCCCGGTTTGGTCGGCAGCGGCGTCACGATGTCGCTCCCGTCCCTGGAGGCGCCGTCTTGGGAATGCAGAGGAGTTATTCGAGCCGTGTGCGTAGGGAAGGATGTGGTGGCGGCTTCGCTTGTTCGGCAGCGGCATCTCATTGTGATGTCGAGCTGGTGCTCCTCGCTTCCCGGTTGCCCCTGTTCGCCTGCGGATCAACGTCCATGAAAGGATCGGTATGGCCACCTAAAGGGGGGGTGAATAGGTGCTACTCAATTTTTAGTTCATTTTCACAATTAGGCTTGACACAAAGGTAAATTCTCTAGATATGCAACTACGGTGAATTTACCTATATGACAAGTTAACGCTAGACAACGCAAGATACAAGTAAGAACTAGAGGGAAAGGAGTAACCGAATGGGAAGCACGTGGAGACAAGGATGTATTCCCGAGTTCCTCCTTTTTAGGAGAGTGCGTCTCGTTAGAGGGGTGTGAGTTTCAAACTCAAACGCCACAAATGGCCTCACCCTATTCTTTGATGAACCTTACCCAAAAGCTCGGTTCACCTTACACTATCGGAATCCTTCAAGGCGGAATCCGGAGCCCTTACAACAACTTGAGGCTCAACTCACAAAAGGATTGGGGACTCCCAAGCACCACGAATCTGGTACACAAAAGTAGCAAGCAAGTAAGTACAACAAGATGCCTAGGTTTTCCTAGAGGAAACCCTAGGCTCAAATCCCTCAAGTGAATGAGGGGGAAATGACAAACGGCTTGGTGAAGATGTAGATCCGGGTCTTCTCCTTCAATCCTCTAAAGTTCAACGAGTTTGGGTGGAGGGATTGGGAGATCTAGTGAAGCTTGAGCTTGCAATAATGGTGGTTTTCAATGATGGGCGAGCTACTTGTCCCAAGGTAGGTGGAGGGGTATAAATATCCCCTCCCAATTTCTGCCCGTTGTAGCTCTCCAGCCCGAGCCAGCGGTAGTACCGCTGCGCCGGGCGGTACTATGGCTGGTGCCTTCAGCGCCATGGTCAAACCTGTAGTTGACCAGAGCACCAGCCCGTGCCGGCGGTACTACCGCCCGTAGTACCGTGGCTGGTGCCGCATATAGGCGCCCGATGCCATTTTGGGCGGTAGTGCGGGCGGCACTACCGCCGCCTCGGTCGTGCCTGAAAGAAGGGGGCGGTAGTACCGTGCGCGGTACCGCCACCAGTGTCGCACAAGCGGACCGAAGCAGGGTTTGGGCGGTACCGGGGGGTGGTACTGCCGCTACGCCTTTGCCTGCCTGAAGGCAACGGTACTACCGCCCGGAGAGGCGGTACTACCGCTCTAGAACAGAAAAGGCTCATGTTTCTTCTTTTCTTGATACGAATTCAGCAGGGATGTTTGTAGAAACCTGTTCACACTCAAACAACAGGTTAGGAGCATAATGTTGTATTGTCAACATCACCAAAAAAAAATCAAGAGCAAAGATGCTCTTTCAGTACACGAGCCGGGCTAGAAGGGAAAGGGTTCCCTCTACAACAGCGGCGCAGTTGGCCGATGATCGTCCAAGCTTTGGTGGTCTGCTCACAGCGATGGTGTAGCTGTCTCTTTTCACCGCTTCTTCTTCGGTGCGCCTTCGTCCAGTAGCTTCGGTCCGGTATTGCGGTGGTCTATGGTGGCGGTGGTCGTGCGATGGAGCTCCCAGAGCGCTTCGGTTGTCCTCCTATCCGGCAGACTTGCTCCCTTCATCCCCGGTGTTCTCGGGTGAACTCTCTTCTCCCCCCCCCCCCCCCCCCGACAGTGCGGCGCCTTTGAGCCTAGGCGCGGGACACGGTGTCCCTTCCGGCGGCAAAGATGGTGGACTTTGAGGCTAGGTGTGGCCTGGTGAAGATGAAGACGTCCTGCTTCTCGGAGCCTTGTCCTGGACCTGCTGCTTATCTGAGTGCTCACAATGTTGGTCTGTGGCTTTGGAGGATCAAGCTGTAATATTTGATGTATCTTTTGTTTGCTTGTTTTTCCGGTGCCGATAAGCTGTTTGTTCAGCATGTTGTAATTTGCCGCTAAAGTATGGGACTTTGTTAATTCAAAGGTGGGCATTATTGCCTTTTATCTATAAAAAAAATACATGCCCTTTTGGCAAAATCATATTCTACGCCCGCTGCACATCGAACCTCGTACCCTCCATTATACTGCACGCTTTCGCTGGCGCTTCGTGGGCCGGCCCACGCGACAGTCAGTTATGCGTGGAATTGGCGCTTTGGCGCACTGAAATTGTAAATTCAGGTCTATCCTGAACCCTATATATGTTTGGTCCAGTGGGAAAGGGACATCCCAACTGAGACTAAAAGCTACTCTCAGTGATAGTAATAGTGTGGCCCACATGTCATATTCATCCTCTTTCTTAATCCTTGTTACTCATGAATCGATCTCATCCACTTAATCATGCCGCTCTAATGGTCATTATTGTCACCCTTTGTCCGTCCTCTCGCCGCGCCGCCCACGACCTCGTAATCTACTCTCGTAGCCACTCACCCGTGATTTTTACACGTGGCCTAACCGAGGGATCTATCCCGTGCACCCTTAGTCTAAATCAGAAGCGGATAAATCAAACACGAAAATAGTTAGATAGGAATGACTTGATCGATTTTGCAGCAGCACGGCGGAGCTGCTTGGGCTAACCCTGATGGTCCAAGATTTTTTTTTGTGTGCCTAACTTACTACTTAAAAAGGCATTATGCATCAGGTTAGGCCACCAAGTGTGCATCTGGCAGTCCATTTTCCACAACCCACAAGCTCATTTGAACAGTACTATGTCACTATAATTGATCACTGTTTCAGAGGGCATCAGGGTTGCTGTTATTCCAGCTCCGCCCTGAGCACGCGCACACATGAGTCGGTGTCAATCTAAACCTGACAAGATATCATCATTGATTCTAACAATGTCGATGTGCACTCTCATGGCGGCGAAGAAATACGCCGTGTTCAATGCAAACTTCAACCTCGTCATGTTTATAGCATCCAGCCAACAGCTAGCAGTTGTAATGCTCTCGTCGCCTTAGCTAGTTTCCCAATTTCTCCCGCCAAAAGCATAGACGTGAAGGAGATATGCCCTAGAGGCAAATAAATATTAAGTATTTATTGCATTATCTCATTAAGTTTATAAATAAGTTTTATACCATGCTATAACTGTATTAATCGGAATTGTTAATACACGTGTGGTATATAAACAAACCAGGGTCCCTAGTAAGCCTCTATATAAACTAGTTCATCAGTCAGCGGATGATCATGATTTCCCGATGATGCATGTAAAATGAATACATGAACTTTACATTTTATTACATGTTATTCCATGTTATTTGCATCATATAAGGGTTATATTCATGATTTATATTGAGTTTTGGGGATAATTAACAACTTCCCCATTTTTCTGGAATTAACCCTGCGCTGTCAGAAAACCCCTTTTTCTATATTTTGATGTTTCAGGGACCCAAACGACGTCCAAATGACCTGAGATTTTACGGGAATCATTTTTTTTTGGAAGGAACGAAACGTAGGCGCAAAGGAATCGAAGAAACGGAGACCAGAAGGCCGAAAGGGGTGGGCCCACACGGCCAGATTCCCTCACCGCGTGGGACCCACCAAACTGGCCCTCGGGCCTCCGCTGCCGTCGATCTTTCTTCCCGAAGCTTCGTCTTGACCTAAAAACGACTATATATAGACCCCCTAGGGCTTTCGCGAAAGAGAGCGCCGCCGAAACACAGAAACCACGAAACAGAGACCTGGAGCTGAAGATTGGAGGGGGAAAACTCTGGCGGGGCGCTGCCGGTGTGGTCTCCTTCCCCTCCAACAACATCTCCACCGACACCATGATGAAGAGGGAGTTGTCCACCCCTGGACTATGGGTTTGTGGAAGTAACTTATGTATCTCTCATCTCTATGAGCTTCACTAATTAGTACCGTATGAGCTGCTGAACATGATTACGGTCATCTATGTAATTCCTTTGTGGTGGATCTTTATTATGAGTTAATACATGTTTGAGATTGCAATGATTTTGTTTCAGTTATGAAAGTAGATGCATATTATGTACCCCGTTCTTATTTACTTGTCATGATCAAGCATGTTTATGAGAGCATGTGAGGGGAACGTGTGCATTAGTTGGAGTAACGGGGGGTGGCTAGTGCAGTGAACGTGAGAGAAAGTTATGCGATCCACTTGGGTTTTCTACCTTACTTTGTTGCCTCACTAGGGATAAACAAAAATAACATGCTACCGGAGAGTGGATGTGACCTTGGCCACTACCTCCATGACTAGATCTAGCATGTTCTTATTTTAACTTCATGTCATTGAACTTATTGCTATGCTCTGATTTATCTTAATTACTAAGGTGTTATGATTTAGTTCGCATCTTGGTGGAGCATAAGAGAGAGAACAACTTATACTTGAGATCTCTATGTTAGGACGTGATGCCCATATTATTAATAACTTGTCAAACCATATCTTGCCATCTTATATGTTAATTTTAGTGTTCCATTGTCTACCACGTTATCAAAAGAGAGTGCATTTGTGAAACCTTGAACCCCCGGTCCATTTTTAATCATAAGAAACACCTTTCCAACACTTTTATCGCCACTTTTGTTTGCTGTCATTATTAAATCCGAAAATACAAAAATACTTTTACATCTTGCATACATCATAAAAAACCCAAAAATATCATTTACCATTGTTTCCATCATCCTTGCATATTTATTTACCATCATTGCATATTTACTTATTGTTTGCATTGCATATTATTTTATTATCATTCTCACACCTTGTGCTTGACAACCACTTGGTGAGGTTGAGGGCACAAAACAATTTATTTTGTTGCAGGTTCTCAAGAGAAGGATAAGGAGATAACACCTGAAATACTGGTTCCCCGAGAGTTCGATATTAAACCCTCGAGTCACCCCTCGTGGGGAAAACTGTCTTCCACTACTACATACACTCTGCACTTGGAGTCTCAACCTAACCCATTTACTTTTCACGCAGGTAATCACACGAAGGGCCGTCAAGACTTTCTGGCACCGTTGTGGGGTAACTACGTGAAGGGCCATCACCCGATCATGCAGATTCATAACAGTTGATGATGTAGTCATTTTATTAGCGGAATATATGATGGACATACCCACCAAAGTATTGCAAGAGGATCGTATCACAAAAGTTAATTATTGCAATAGGAGAGTAATATGATAGCTTATTCCTCAGACCGTGAGATCGTATCAAATCACTGCTTCTGGAAGATAATTTGATCGCATCAAACGTCATGTCTTATCTAGCGTGACAATAAAGGTGACACTTTCGGGCATCCTAAGGAAGTAGTTGAGGCGAGTGATCGAGAGTGGGATTTGTTCATCCGCGTGATGGAAAGATACTCTGGCCCACTCAGTGAGATTACATCTATAAAGCTGCGCAGCGTATGACTAGGTCATTGGAGATGTAATATCATGAAACGAGTTAAGTAACCCTTGTCGGTAACAAGATAAAACACAACATAGGATGTTGACGATCGTATCTCAGACTAGGGTAGTATCGAAGAAAAAAAAGGAATGAACATATCATGTTAACGGTTCAAACGATGATTTATTCTGGAAAGCACAGGGACCGTCATAGCCATCCAGATCTCACTGACGGTCATTGGTGAGCGAAGGGTCTCGACCATGTATGGAGTATTCCCGAACCGTAGGGTAACACACTTAAGGTCTTGACGACGCTTGGAGATCGTTTTGGAATTATCGGAATAATAGAAATAGAGAGAGAGAATGAACCGGAATGGTTCCGGTGGAATCGGAAGGGTTCCGGGGAAGACCGAAGGAAATTCGGGGTGGTCCAGAAGTTGTTACGGAGTCACGGGAGATTAAATAATATGCAAATATATTTAATTATGAATTATCTCTACTATATAATATTGTTAACGGTGTCCGGTACGTCGTCGTTGTTTTTCACTTAACCCCCTGAGAAATCCTGAAAACAACCCGCAGTACTTATCCTCTATCTCCCGTACAAAAAAATCCAATCGACCTCGAGGCCGGTGGAGGGAGGCGATGAGCCGGGTAGCCGGCGTGCAGCGGAAAGCCGCCGGGAGCAGGAGTTGAGCAGTATCGGATCCTCGCCGCCATGCGCCGGAGCAGGACCCTGCAGTCTGCCGCCGTCCCGGGTTCCCCGTCGGGCTCCTCCGTGCACCCCCGTCGAGGAGCAGGTTCCGTCTTCGCTTCCGGTCACCACGCGCGGACGCCAGTCCTCCTTCCTCAGGTAGGTCACTGCCCGCGTTTCCTTCCGCCGGTGGAAGGATCCCGTCCCATAAGGGCGCTTCGTCCCGGCTGCTGCAGACCTGCTCGCCTTGACTACTCTGTACTTCCTCCGTGAGGAACAGTTATACTGGTGGCTGCAAGTATGGGGGTGATAGAATAGGCTGGGGATAGAGACGTGAGGAGCAACGGCGGCGTGCAGGAAGGTGGAGCAAGGAAGAGGAGACGTGGAGGGGAGGTGGGGCAGCGACGAAGAGATGGAGGAGGATGGCGCGCGGCTGCTTTGCTGCTGTCCCCCAGCAGCCCAAGACCTTGCCATGGCCGATCTTCTCTCGTTCAGGAAACTCTTCATTTTCGTCAAAAAATGGAACCCCCATGATCTCCTGATCATGTCCATACCACCGGTCGCCCTTGGCGAGCCCCCAGCCCCCGAGGACGAAGCAATCCTCGAATTAGTTCTGAACCTAAACTAAATTCTATGTTTCGTTCTGAACCTGAACATGTCGTTCAGTGTTAAGCGTTAAGTGTTAAGCCTACTTCAATTAGATGCGTAGCTGACATTTGCTCATCACGGAACAACGGTATTGGATCAATTGTTAAACAGTGAGGCTGTCCACTAGATGCTCGAGGCCCTGGATCTCTCTGCGAAGTAGATAAAGTTGCAAAAGGAAGTCGTATATATGTGCTAGAGGCGTTACACAGTTTTCTGGGTCGTACATTCACCAGGGAGAAAGAAACTAAACAAACTTACCATACAAAAACCTGTACGCACAGATAACACTTTTCTATCTACTAATCATGCATCAGAGTTTATACACCAATTTTGTACCGTTCATTAACGGGCTGATTTTTAAATGTAGCTGCATTTTTCATGAGAATGTGTAACCTCTTATAGCTGTCATTGTCGCAACTTGCGACTTAAGTTGATGTGAGTCTGCTTTATGCAGACATTTTTCAAGATATTGCTCCACCTGTTGAGCAAAAGTTATATGATATTTGCGGTCTAGATAGATTAGACTCCCTGATTCGAACAAACATTTGTCAAAAAAGTCATTGATAGTTTTTTAATTGTAGATTAAAATTTCCAGGCCAACTAAGTGAACGAGATAGGAAAACTACAAGTATAAGCTGCTTGAGAACACTTTGACCTGATCACTGAGATACTGAGTCGATATTCTATGAATCAACATACTATTCGTAGGCTTTCAAGGTAAACACGGCCAATAGAAGCAAGATTGTTCATTGACTATTTATAATTTTATTTATGTGAATTATTCTGATGTATGGAGATTATGTTTTATCAAATGTTTGTGTGTTTTAGATAAATAAATGTCACTCCTAATTTTAGAATTCGAACCCGTTGCAACGCACGGGCACCTTGCTAGTATATTTAAATATTAATTAAAGAGGAAAATGGGGAAGCCCACCTAATGGGCCAAAACCCCGGAGGGAAATCCCACTAGGGGGCCGAACCCTCTTGGGAGGGTGGTGCGGCTGGGCCACATGGGGCCCATGGCCACCACGGCTGCCCTAGGCCAGCCGCACCCCTCCCCCCTCCTCCTTTAGTCCCACATGGGTTAGCAAGGGAGAGGGACACCCCCTCTCCCTAATAAATAGTGGGGCATATTAATTGAAAAAATACACAATTAATTCAGGAATTTATTCCTATTGGCCGAGGATGCCTGACGAGGGGTTAACTCATCAAATCCCATGGTTAGGACCTAGGGTTGATATTATGGGGAGAGAACGTGGTAGTACTGGTAGTTTCATCGGCTGACAAGCAGAGGCAAAGATTTACCCAGGTTTAGGCCCCTCGGGTGGAGGTAAAGACCCTACTTCCTGCTTGTCTGTTATTGATCGTGTGGGATTATGCGGTTACAAGGAAGCTCCGGCGAGATGTCGATCTTGCTAGAGCTTTTGTGGTTTGAGTATGGCTTGGTCCTAGATCGGCACCCCTCCCAGCCTTTAAATAGGCTGGGTCTCGGGAGTTCATAACCGACCTAGTTTACACGTAAGGAAAGCCTAAACCGACTATGCCTATGACTAATCTTGGAGGGTACTCCATCTTCTTGGGCCTTGGTCTTGGGCTTCGAATAGGCTCTTCGCTATTGGGCCTTAGTCACCACGTGCACCAGGTACCCTCACGGAAGGTACCCGAGATGTATACCCTTGTCAGTAGCCCCCGAGTACTTGTCTGATTCGAAGAATCGGGCATGGACTCGTTCATAAGTGCACGTCATATGCTTTGTATTATAATTGGAATTCCTGTATGAATAGCACATGTTGGCTATGTCGAGTATCACATCGACTGTGGTTTTTGCTTATGATGACCAAGGGAAAATAGCTTAGCAGGCCCAGTACACTCGACGGATCGGGACTGGTTAACTACACATTCGGGTAAAACCTTACTAGCTTTCAATCAAACTCGAGTCCTCGGACTCGAATCTGGAACAAACTGGTCACACTAGTACATAACGACACATCGGAAACGGGCCAAAAACCCCTTCGGCAACGGAAAAAGGGTCCGTGTCCCGACCCTGTCACTGATGTGAAGGCTCTCATCGGCAACGGACAAGAAAAACCGTCACCGATGAGGCTTGATTTTGGCTACGGTTGCCATCCAGTCTCCGTTGCCGATGTATCTGGACATCAGAAACGGAGATTCTGTTTTACTCGTTTGCATTGAGGTTTTTTCATAAGCCTACAGCAGCAATACAGTTGCCAATTGACATTCAAAATATCACAGCAGAAGCACAAAGTTGCTAGCAAAACCGTTCATAACTTATATAACAATTGTCACCATTACATAGCATCAAAAGATGAGTTACACATGCTTCGCTAATCCTATCATTCTCATGCCTCCCTAAACTGCAGCTAAGGCTTGCTCGCTAAACACACATCCACAAAATAGCCGGAGAAACTGAAAAAACAGAAACTACACCAAGCCAAATTGCCAAATTCTTCGTACTGAGGCTTGCTCCATCTTGGACGGTGTCGCCGAAATATAATCCCACTTTATAAGTAGCACATTTAAAGTTTGTTCGGATCAGCTTTGTGCTTCTGGATAAAAATACATGGATTGATAGTTAGAGAAGAGCCAAAATATGATGCTACATGACATAGATATAATTTAATGTGAAAGCAGTTCACACCTTTAAGCGCCTATATCCGTGTGCTTGCAGTCCGATCAAACGATTTGGAGGCATAACTTGAAGGTGATGTTTCCTTCAAGAGCCTCACCATTTTTATACAGTGTCGCCGAAATACTATTACTTCATACACTAGCTACACAAAACAATAACGAGGATTAGCACATTGACAAAAAGTTGTGACTGGATCTATTCATCATCGGTAGTACTACAAAGAGTTGAAATTAATTCACCCTACTAGACTTTAAAATAGTGCAAGATACTAGACAAGTTTTCTATATACTAGACAAGTTTTCTATGCTAGACTAGAAAACTAGACAGAAACAATAAAGTGCAAGATACTAGACGAGTTTTCTATATACTAGACAAGTTCTATATACTAGACAAGTTCTATATAAACCAATTGATGAACTAGTTCATGAGCTGAGCGATTTAGACCTCGCATTTTCTTCTCCGTGGACGGCGCCTCGAGATCGGCCACCTCCTCCTCCGTGGACGGCGCCTCCAGATCGGCCACCTCCTCCACCGTGGACGGCGCCTCCAGATCGGCCACCTCCTCCACCGTGGATGCCACCTCCTCCACCGGGGACGTCGCCTCCAGATCGGCCACCTCCTCCTCCGTCGACGGCAACCTCCAGATCGGCCACCTCCTCCTCCGTGGACGGCGCCTCCACAGCGGCCACCTCCTCCACCGTGGACGCCACCTCCAGATCGGCCACCTCCTCCTCCGTGGACGGCGCCTCCACATCGGCCACCTCCTCCACCGGGGACGTCGCCTCCAGATCGGCCACCTCCTCCTCCGTCGACGGCGGCCTCTAGATCGGCCTCCGTTGACGGCGGATCCGCCACAACTGCTGCATCACCACCGATGAATGATCTGATCCAGCTCCGCGTGGCCCAGAGGACGCGGGGCATCACCGAAGGTGATGAGCCTGACGCGCTCCCACACCTGCCGCATCACAGCCGCCTCCAGATCTGCCCTATGACGAACAGATGCAGCTAGATCGGTGCGGCCGCTAGAGCCGCGGCTGCGATGGCGAGATCTAGAAGCGCCGTCAGAGGAAGCCATGAGAGAGTGAGGAGAGTAAAAAGTTACAATGTGCGGCGGCTAGGGTTGAAAGATGGACAGTGAGGGATTGAGAATGAGACTGATGGGGCTTGCTTCGCCAGTACATTTATAGGCACCCAATTGGCAACGGACATTTTATATAACCGTTTCCATTGGATACAAGTTCACAACTACTATGTGCTACTGATTTCCGTAGCTGCATACAAACATAATACATTCTAGTGATTTTCAAAGTGCATACGAACCTAATACATTGTACTGATTTGCATAGCTGCATACGAACCTAATACATTCTACTGATTTTCATTGCTGCATACAAGTTCACACCTAACAGCAGCACACAAACACACAAAATCATTCTAGCAATGCTCACAAGAACATTTAACTGAGCTATTTCTGTTCCTTTATGCCGCTCCTTGCGCACAGCAACAACATGGTCAGATTTAGTCGAAGTGTTTGTTGGGCTCCATGCCAAACCAGCTAGAGCTGCTGCAGTGTGCGGCTTCATCTCCATGTTCGCCTTCTTGACTATCAAGGCTACATTTTCTAGCTCTGCAGCTTCCACTTCGACGCCATTAGCAAGCAGCATCTCAACATAATCTTCAATCCAAAAATAATAATCACAGCTCCCAGAATACTCTTCGCCCCTCCCCTGCCAAATGGTAAATCGAATCCAGAGGCAAATCAGCATCACATATAGAATAGAATCAATCAAAACTGGTCGAAGCGTCGAACTAACCCTGTGATTTGGACACTTGAAGTAGATCCGGCCTGGGTTCAGATCCGAACGCGACACTCGACGAATCGCGTTCCGACAGCGGCAGCAAACGCACTTCACAAGCGGCAGATCTGACCCGGCCCCGGCGGCGCAGGAGGAGGACGCATTCGATCTCCCCGACGAGCTCATGTTCTTGGCCATGGAGGACACGAGTGCGGAGTAAAAACAAGCTGGAGCGGAGGAACAAGGGCGAATCGACAGTCTTTTATAATATCCAAGATAGTGCTAAAAAAGGAATTTTATATAAGCAACCTCGCCAACGGTTGTATACAAATGTCCGATGCCATTGAAGAACATATCGCAAACGGAGTCGAAAGAAACTCCGTTACCAACATATCGACAACGGTTAATAATTCGCGACCGTTGCCTATGAAGGCGGGACGCGGGCCAGCTTGCCTGGCGGGGCGGGTTTTCTCACGTGGAAAGCGCGATTCTCCGTCGCCTAACTCGTGCCGTTTCCATAGAGGGGTATCGGATGTGTCGTTCTGTACTAGTGTCAGAGTCGACTAGGCCGCGGATTTCTTACTGAGTCGATCTGCAGCATAAATTTGAATTTTACCCAACACGTCCGTCAGGATTTTTCATCATGTCTGCTGACACGGAAAGTATAAGGATTTACGTTGCTGGAACGGTCCTTAGCCCAGCTCGAAAGTTCGGCGGGTCTTACCTTTGCACTATGCGTGCAGCATCCGAGTATTTGCGGCGGGCGCAACTCGGGAATGTTTCGAGTATGATTTTGTATATGAACTGAGTCGAGACTTTTTCGACTGACACTTTGTCGTTATTCTATCGGGTGCGCGACAGCGCTCCCGATGGGAGTAGCCCCCGAGATTGTGCTTTATTGTTCGCAATGGAGGATAATCTCAGATCCTCTTACCTTGCATATGTTAATCGAAGAATTTTTTTTGCCGTAATTCTATCGGGTGCACGACAGTGCTCCCGATGGGAGTAGCCCCCAGATTATGCTGTATTGCTTGTAATGGAGGATAATCTCAAAATCATTTTATCTTGAGCATCAGTCGAAGAATTTTTTATATGCTCCCGATGGGAGTAATATGCCTCAGTCGAAGGAACGGTCGAGTGACCAATTTTGCCTTAACATTGCTTTTCCACACCCAAAAAACAAGGCAGTCGAGTGACCGATATGTGTTGGGCAGACTCGAATGTATTTCTGATCAAAGCGTTTGAGATGACGTCAGGGATGACGTTTTCGGCGACTGCGCTGCCTGACACGCGGTGGCGTGCGCTATGCTGTGATGGATGGGACGTGACACATAGGTGGGCCCATTGTGCAGCGCTGACCGAACGACGGTGCCGTTTGGACTTGATTTGACCACTCTGGCCCACTTTTTACGGAGGCGTGATGAGGGCTCCTCTTTTTGCGTGCGTAGTGGGCGTAGTGGCCGGCGACGGTTGCCCTCCGCGTTTGCCACGTGTACGGTGAGATTGCGTGCGTAACGCACGATTAGGATATGAACGGCTGTGATTGCCTTTGATTTGTGGTAAATAGGGGAACGGTGCTGGCATTACTTTTTACTTGTCATTTGCTCTGCGCGCCGCCCCTGCTTCATCGTCCTCCTCTCGCCTCCATTGTTCTTGCGCCCGAGCTCCCTCTGTTCCCATTAGCCACCGCTGCCATGGCGCCAAAGAGGAAAGCTGCTGCCGCCGACGCGCCCGCGACCGACGCGGCCGCTCTGAAGGGAAAAAGACTGCGGCTAGCGCATCTGCGGCCGCCGTCGACCTCAAGAAGAGCGACGCGATTGGACAAATCCACCATCAAGGAGGCGCATCTGGACAAGCTTCGCGAGGAGGGAATGCTGCCACCCGCGGACCAGCTGTTCGTCCGCGCGCCGTCGCCCAAGGAGGTACTCCCCGAGCCTCGCGCTAACGAGCGCGTTTGTTTTGCGGAGTTTCTGCCTAGGGGTTTTTCGCTTCCCTTCCACGACTTCGTTCGGATTGATGTATGCATACGGGGTGCAAATCCATGATTTCACCCCGAATGGCATTATGCACATTGCCTGTTTTATGGTTTTGTGCGAGTGCTTCTTGGGAGTTTCTCCCAGCTGGGCCCTCTGGAAGTCGATCTTCATGGTCCGACCCAACAACCGAGGCGGCCGCACCTATCCTGTTGGCGGCTTCGGGATCCAGGTGCGCAGCGACACCCGCTACTTCGCCCTGAAGCCAGTCGACTCGGCGCAAGGGTGGAGGAAGAGGTGGTTCTATGTGCGCGTCGACCAGGAAGGAGTCCCGCCCTTTTCGACTGCTGGTATAGTCGCGAGGACGAAGGCCTGGGACCACCCGCTGTCGGTTGAAGAAAAGGCAGAAGCGGCGCCTCTGCTGTCGAAGATTGGAGAGCTGCTGGGCAGCGTAACTGGTGTGCATTTGATTGCCACCTTTGTGAAGATGCGGGTATGGCCGCTCCGCATTCGCGCCCACCCCATGTGGGAGTACGAGGGTGCGCTCGACGCCACCCGAATGAGCAAGGAGGAGCTGTCGAAGAGCGAGCTGGTGTCGCATGTGCGGTCCATCACCAGCACGAAGTCCAGCGAGCCCTGCAACGTCGACTGCCCTGTTACTCCTTATGGTCCTGATAAGCCTTTGGAGGAGGTTAGTGAACTGTCAAGTTTATGATCTCCTGCTTTTGTTATTTTGTTGTGCATCTTTGTAACTTTCGACTGCTGTATTTGTATGCAGGGCCACTCGACTGCATCGACCCTTCCTCCTCTTCCCGAAGATGGCCCAACTCATGAAACGGAGGTGCAAACGGTAGAAGCAAGGGAGGAGATGAATCGCCTCTACCTTCGGCTACCACATCTCCCACGGAAGAGGTCGAAGAGGAAGGGGCAGAGGAAGTGCAGGCCAAGGAGCTCGCCACGACTGATGATGTGAGCGAGGTTCCCACTCGCAAGCGCCGTCGGGCGGCCCGAGTTGTGTCTTCCTCCACGAGTTCACCCGCGAAGGAATCAGATGTGGGAGATGACGGAGACTCGGGCTCGTCTCCTACTACCACAGCTGCTCCTTTGAACGTGAGCCCGTTGAGCTCAGCTCCTCCTCCTCAGTCGGGTGAGGAGCTGCTTTTTGGAGGTCCCAATTTTGACAACCTTGATAGCGAGGAGGAAGAAGAGCACAGGTATGCGTCTGAGCTTTTTGTACTCAAGTTTTGCTTGTTGATATCTTGCTTATGTTGTATTTCTTCTGTCACTCGCAGTGCTGAGACTGTGCGCCCGATGACTCCCCCATCCGAGAAGATGACGACTCCAGAGCACCCGGAAGCCTCTCATGTGACCCAGAAGTCGTTCAATCAGCAGCCGCAACTACTGCTATTGAGACGGCCAAAGCTATGAGTGCCGCAGCTCCGGAGGTCGGGACATCAGCCGCGAAGCCCGTGCCTTGGACAGAACACGTAAGTGTCTTTTTGTCGAGTCCGCATACGGACTGGTTATGTATAACTTATGCTGATTTCGTGTGCTTGCAGCCTTACTACCTCAACTTGGTAGAATCGGGCAAAGCTTTTGTCCAACTGGAGCAAGAGAGGGATAGCCTGCGCACCAGTTTGGAGCAACTCACTCGTAAGTGTATTTTGATTTGTAACCCGAAGTCCCTTTGCACTGTCTTTGCTTAGCTGAGTGTTTGATTACTTCTTGCCATCAAATTCAGATGACAAGGCATCGGCTGAGTCCCGGGTGAAGGAGCTAGAAGATGCGCTCGCCAAGCAGCGTGCTGAGTCGAAGAAGGCTTTGGATGATGCCAAGAACTCCGCTGCCTTGCGCGAGAAAGAATATGCTGAGCGTCTGGCTAGCCTCACCCGAGACGTGGGCGGTGAGTATAATTTGCCACTTTTTGTTTACTTCTGTTGCCGCTGAATGTCGTGTAAGAGTTTCTGTTCTTTCTGATTTTTGAAGGAGCTGTTGGCGCACCTGCACCTGTAGACCAGGCGAGTGGCGATTTATCCCTCGACCGTGCTATTGGCGACCTGGACGTCGTCTCCGCCCAAGCTAAGGATGCACTCGCCAAGTCTACGAGCACACTCGGCGCCGTATACAAGGGCGTGTTCCCGTCTGGCCAACCTCCCTCGACCGTGGAAGGCTTTGCCGACGTCCTCGGCCCGGGAACCTCCACGATGACGAATTTTGCTCGCACCCTGACGGTACGCGGCTCAGAAACCACCCTCAAGCTCCTTTTAGGTCATGGGATAGAGGGTGACTTCAAGCCGCTCTGCCGGATGGGAAACTGGTGTCTCTGAAGCATTTGAACGAGCCAGCCTCGCAGCTGGCTGAAATTTTTATGACTACCGTGGAGCGCCGGTCAGCGGAGGTCGCCAATCGCGCGCGTAGGGCTAGGTCGGAGTCTGCGTCATAGACTTTAGAGCCATCTTCCCTTTTGCTGGACTGTAATTATACTTTTATGATACCTCGAGTATGCTTATGCTTTTGCCACACTTGTATGGATTTGGTTCCTTTGTTATGCCTCTGCCTGTAGGCTATGTGCTGTTACTCGCCTGAGCTTTGTGATGAGTTTCTCATGAAACTTTTATGATGTTTGGAACAGAAACAGACAGCCGCTACTTCATCTAGCTCGTCGCGGCATCGTGCTCCTACTCGATCTCGAGCTCAGGCGGCAAATGATGCCGCAGTAATGCGTTATATGAAGGCTCGAGTCGCAAAACTGGAGCAAGAGTTGAAGAACGCCCAGAGCGAGCTGGATATGATGAGGGCGAGGCCTGCTTTACCCACCAGCGAGAGGACTATGTGCTTGGCGAGATGGAGATCGTGAACAGACAACTCGAGTGTAAGCATGACTGCCTTGAACTCAAGAGTTCACAGTCTGTCCTTTTTGTTGATCCAACGTGCCTTGTTGCAGGTTTTGTTCCAGACTTCCAGGCGGAGCAGGCTCGAGTTGACGAGCAGTTGAACAATGCGACTGACGAACCAACGACGGGACGTCAGCACTTTCGCTTGGATAAGCACCGAGCCCGCATACTCGCAACTCTAAAGGATCGAGTGTGGCGGAGCACTATGCTGCTCGAGTTATGCAGGTCGGCCTTCAGTCGAATCAACCAGACTCTGTTCCCGACAGGGCCGCAACCTCAAGGAATCCACGCGCTGCTCGGGCTTTTCCGGAGTGCGGTCCCATTCGAGATTTTGTCACCCAGAAGCTTGTTGATGGTGCCAACGCAACGATGGCGTATATCCGGAGTAAACGTCCACATATGCAGCTACGTCCACCCGTGCCTGGATCGACCTTGTCACAGTCGCAACTTGACGAAACAGTCGAATACGCGAGGGTACTGGTTGATTGTTATCACGCTCAACTTATGGGGCCTGTTCTTCCAGTCAAGGACGAACCGGAAGATTAGGGCACTCCTGTATATAGGGCAGCCCCCGAGTGTAAATTTGCCACTTATACGTAGTATATATTTATGTATATGTATGTGCGCAGCCCCCGTGTGTATCGAGTGGGGTTTATGAGAAAAACTTAGTATGGAACATGAATTGCACAGCCCCCGAGTGTTCGAGTGAGGCTGTGAATTTTTGCGATGTTTGAAGCTGCAATTCATGATTTTGAGCAACTTTTTTATGTATGATTATTATGACCTAGCCCCCGAGTATTCGAGTGCGGTTGGGGTATTATGCTTGAAGAAGGAGCGAAAGCTCGTGCTTTGAGATAGCGCAGCCCCCGAGTATTCGGGTGAGGCTAATGTTGTGCGAATAAGTTATGCGAGTAGTAAGCAGGGAGAAATATGAGGAATCATTGACTATATTCCATTTTTGAATGTTAAGCTGCAGGCCGCCTCATTAAAAACCTTCCAGTCCCCTTAGGTACCCTGGTAAGGAAAAGAGCGCGTCTGAAACCTGCAGCCATCCGACATATGTGCCTATTACATTGTGCGACTGAGCAATCTAAGCATAGAAACGGCGCAGCTGCGCAACGTTCCAAGGATTGTGCGAGAGTTCCCTGTCTTCGCGTGCTTCAGTCTGTATGCTCCACCACCAATGACCTCGGTGATGATGAAGGGTCCTTCCCATGGAGAAGCGAGTTTGTGCACCTTCTTTTGCTTCAGTCGAAGTACCAGGTCGCCAACCTCGAAGGATCTGGTACGCAGTCGACGGCTGTGATAGTTGCGGAGATCTTGCTGATAGACAGCTGTGCGTGCTAGCGCCGTGTTGCGTGCTTCTTCGAGCAAGTCGACTGCATCTTCGAGTGCTTCATCTGAATCTTCTTCGTTGTATGCCTCGACTCTTGGTGCATTGAATCTTACATCTGATGGCAGGATTGCCTCTGCGCCGTAGACCATAAAGAATGGAGTGAATTGTGTTGAAGCGTTGGGAGTTGTGCGTAGGCTCCATAGCACAGACGGGAGTTCTTCGACCCAAGCACCCGCGGCCCTTTTGAGTGGCACCAGGAGGCGTTTCTTGATTCCGCTCGTCACAAGTCCATTGGCCTTTTCGACTTGGCCATTGGATTGCGGGTGTGCCACAGATGCATAATTGAGCGTAATGTCCTGCTCTTTGCAGAAGGATCGGAATTCTTCAGCCGTGAAGTTTGTACCGTTATCAGTGATGATGCTACTTGGCACACCAAAGCGGTATATGATGGATTTTATGAAATTGACTGCTGTAGTGGCAGTCGAACTTGTGATAGGGACTGCTTCAATCCACTTGGTGAACTTGTCGACCGCCACCAGAAGGTGAGTATGCCCTCCATGGGAGGATTTTTTGAGTGGCCCGACCATATCGAGCCCCCATTGGGCGAAGGGCCAGGCCAATGGTATTGTCTTCAACGCCGATGCGGGTGCGTGCGGCTTTGTGGCGAATTTTTGACAGCCGATGCACCTTTTGACTATGTCCTCCGCGTCTTTGAGTGCTGTGGGCCAGTAGAAGCCTGCGCGAAAGGCTTTGGCTACGAGTGATCGACTGCTGGCATGATGCCCGCAGGTACCTGCATGAATATCACGAAGGATGGCTTGGCCATCTTCAAATGCTATGCAACGTTGGAACATACCTGATACGCTGCGCTTGTATAGTTCGCCGTTGATGACGGTGTATGCTTTAGATCGTCGAGTGACGCGTCGACTCTGTTATGTCTTCAGGTACCTCGCCGCGGAGTATGTATGCGAGGAAAGGTTGAGTCCAGGTTGGCTCAATGAGGAGTACCTCGACTGGCGGGTCCTCTGTGCTAGGTGCTTTGCTCTTGCTGGTGCGGCTGATGTAGGAGATGTTCGCTTCTTCTTGATGGACCTGTGCTCGATGCGCTCGAGGAAGACACCAGGTGGAACTGGTGCTTTGGTCGCGCCAATGTTGGCTAGCTTATCTGCTTCTTCGTTACTCTCGCGCCCTATGTGTCGCAACTCGCAGCCTTCAAAGCTGCCCTCCATGAGATTGTACAGGTCACGGTAGGCGATCATGTTATCTGCGATTGCATCGCAGGCCTTCATTGTTTGCTGCACCACAAGATTCGAGTCACCATAGATCATCAGTCGAGTGCACCCGAGGGCTTTGGCCATCCGCATGCCATGGATCAGGGCCTCGTACTCAGCTTCGTTATTGGATGGTAACTCGAATTCCATCTGCAGGATATAGCGAAGCTTGTCGCCTTTTGGTGATATGAGGATGACACCTGCGCCTGCGCCTTCGTTCTTCTTTGAGCCGTCAAAGTACATAGTCCATGAGTTGGACACATCTGGTGCTCCTGGCAACTGAGCTTCGATCCACTCGGTGTGGAAG
This sequence comes from Poa pratensis, assembly GCA_947311845.1. NCBI lineage: Eukaryota > Viridiplantae > Streptophyta > Magnoliopsida > Poales > Poaceae > Poa > Poa pratensis. Next base: position 45,977,896 of record CAMZMU010000036.1, read on the forward strand.
TCAGGTAAGACTTGTGCTTTGATGGCCTTCGGGTAATCATACTTGATATCTCGTGGTGCTAGCTCGATGAGCCATTTTGCGACTCGCCCAGTTGCATTGGGGTTTGTGAGGATGTCCCCGATCCCTGAGGTGCTAACTACAGTGATCGGGTGCTCTGCGAAGTAGTGCGTCAGCTTCCTTGAGGACATGAACACGGCGTAAGCCAGCTTTTGATAGTGCGGGTACCGCTGCTTTGATATGGAGAGCACTTCACTCAAGTAATAGACTGGACGTTGTATGCTTTGGGTGTGTCCCTCCTCCCTGCGTTCGACCACCAGTACGGTGCTCACCACCCTGTTAGTTGCGGAGACATATAGGTATAGTGGCTCGCGTTCCCTTGGTGCGACGAGGATTGGAGGGCTTGTGAGGACTCGCTTGAGGTCCGTGAAGGCTGCTTCGGCTTCTGGCGTCCACTCGAATTTATCTGCTTTCTTCATCAGTCGATAGAACGGGAGCGCTTTTTCGCCTAGCTTGCTGATGAATCGACTGAGTGCTGCCACTCGACCCGCTAACTTTTGCACATCATGGAGCTTTGAAGGCCTTTGCATCGTCAAGATGGCCTGTATTTTCTCCGGGTCTGCCTCGATTCCTCGAGCCGAGACTAGATACCCAAGAGCTGCCCGGCTGGAACGCCGAAGGTGCACTTCTTCGGGTTGAGCTTGATGTGGAAGCGTTTGAGGTTTGCGAACGTCTCTCGCAAGTCATCGAGTAGTGTGTTTTCCTCCCTTGTTGTGATGACAATGTCATCTACGTAGACCTGGACGTTTCGCCCAATTTGCTTCTTGAGGCAGTCTTGCATCATGCGCTGGTAGGTTGCGCCTGCATTCTTGAGCCCAAAGGGCATGGTTGTGTAGCAGTAGACCCCGAGCGGGGTTATGAACGCCGTTTTCTCTTCATCTTCTTCCTTCATCCTTATCTGGTGGTAACCCGAGTAAGCATCCAGGAAGGACAAGCGAGCGCACCCGGCGGTGGAGTCGACGATTTGGTCGATTCGAGGTAGTGGAAAGTGATCCTTTGGACAACATTTATTGAGTGCTGTGAAATCTACGCACATCCGAAGGATATCTGTGTGCTTCTTCTCTACGAGTACGGGGTTGGCCACCCATTGTGATTTCTTGATCTCTCTGATGAAACCTGCTGCGAGTAGCCTGTCGACTTCGGCTTCGACTGCGTTCTTTTTGGGCCGGATATGCGGCGCATTGTTTGCTTGACTGGTTTAGCATCTGGAAATAATTGGAGAGAGTGCTCGGCGAATTCCCTGGGAATACCTGGCATGTCGGCTGGACACCACGCAAATATATCCCAGTTCTCACGGAGGAATTCGACGAGCGCGCTTTCCTATGCGATAGGCAGACTCGACGAGACATTGACTGTCTTGGTCGGGTCAGTCGGGTGCACCTGATGCGATCTTGTGTCATTGGTGGCATTGAATGCTCTGTCGACTGCCACCTTCTTGTGCTCCGGCATAAGTGTTCGATCGTTGGAGACCGCCAGATCGGCGAGTGTTGCTTCCATGCCGAACATCTGATGCACCTAAAATGCATCTACTTTTCCAAGCACTTTGCTTCATAATTTGCTCCGGAATCTTCCCATATTTGAATAAAACTGCTGAATCTGACGCTGTTTTTAGCAAAGTCTCCTTTCTGGTTGTTTTTGCAGGAAATTAAATCGGGGAAAAATACCACGTCATTTTTTATGGAAAAGAAGGACATCGTGCAAAAGACGGACTCGAGGAGGCGCACGAGGTCCAAAAGGGTGGGCCCCACGCGGTCAGATTCCTTGACCGCGTGGGCCCACCTATCTGGAGCGTCGCGCACCGCCTCTCCCTCGGTCTTCCGCGTACCCCTTCATATATACGAAAAAGTGGACGCCCTAAAGGAGAGGAGCTTTCGCGAAACAGAGCGCCGCCACCACCACGATCTTCGTTTTCGGAGACAGATTGATCCAGGATTTCTCCCCCGGAGGAGAGATCCGGAGGCCGTCTTCACCGCCATCTTCACCGCCTTCATCTCCATCGACCATGAGCTCCTTCACCATCACCATGTGTGAGTAGTCCGCTGTAGGCACATGAGGTGGATGGGGATTGGATGAGATTGATCATGTAATGGTACCCGTTGTTCTAGATCCTAGGGGTTTATCTTGAAGATACTTTTGTATTGTGTTGATGCACTTATGCTATGTTTAATGCTTGCTACTAGGGCCCGAGTGGCATGATTTCAGTACTGAACTTATTTTGCCCCATCATATATTTGAGTTTGGTATCTATCTGCAAAGTGTATTACCTGCTATTATGTTGAACCTGCGAACCCTAAAAGTGACAGGTAGGGAAAACAAGGGGGAGATGTATTAGTTTGAGGATTCTATGTGTTCATGAAGTGTTAATGCGTTGTTCCGGGCTATTCGAAAGGGTAGACCTTAATTACCTGTAGTTCCAAGTTGGCCCCGGTGAAATGGGCAGGTAGGACAATAGATGTTGTGCAAATTCTCTTGGTTAGTACGCACAACTATTTATGGAACACATACCTACATATATCGGAGTTAGAGATAAGTCCCATTGTTGTTTGTATATTATTATATGATCAATCTTATTCATGCAACACCCCGCTATCACCTCGTGCCTACGTTTTAAATCCTGAGTTACACTTTCACTTTTCCGGTGAAAACTGGGAAACCCTTGTTACTACTGCTGTTTATTTTGCTTGCTTGAATCACCTTACTGCCATCACTATTACTGCTGCAAGTTTATTGATATACAGGTGTGGTTGAGAGTGACGCCTCAATTGCCAAAGTCTTATTGGTATTCTTGTGTTCCCATCGAGTCGAACTATAAATTTGGGTAATACTTCCCAACGAAGATTTCAGCGATCCCCTATACTTGTGGGCATCAAGACATTTTCTGGCGCCGTTGCCGGGGAACCTAGCTTTATTGGTAAGACACTTGTTATCATTTATTTGCTGCACTTGCTTGCTCCCAACTATGGGAAAGGAAAAGAACACTCCGAAGGAACTGAGGCCTTCAACTACTCGTAGAGGTACGGACTTGCTAAGTAGGCCAAACTTTTCACCTAATGCTGTTTCTGCTGTTGTTCCTAAGAAAAAAGGAAAAGTTTTATCTAGTTCACCATTGTCTAAGATGTCTACTAGTACTGAAAATGATTTAATATGTGGTAGCATAGACAAAGAAGTGACACCTGAAACATCTGAGACAACTGAAACACCTGAATTGCCTGAATCATCTATTATTGAAAATGTGGAGTCTGATTTGGAAGATAGTGAGTCTTGTGATGATGAATATGAAACTTCTTCTTATGAGGAAGAAGATGCAATTGCTATGGCTTTTATGGATTCGAATCTTGATAAATTGGATAAACTTGATAGCAATAAAAATTCTTCTCTTGCTGATTATTTTCCTGTTACTAAGAAAATGAATGCTCCAGCTATTAAAATTAAAGATAAAGATTATGAGTTTAGTGTTGATCCCGAAATAATTAAAAAGGCTGAGAAGTTTAAGTTTAATGGGAGAGACAATGAATTTCCTTTTGAACATATTGCTGTTTTGCATGATTTATCTGTTTTATTTGGTAAAGATGAGATTCACCAACGCTATTATTTCTTAAAGTTGTTTCCTTTTACCTTGGGAGGAGATGCTAAAACTTGGTATAATAGTTTAGAACCTGGATCTATTACTAGCAAAGAAGAATGCTTGCAATTATTCTATAATAAATATTTCCCTGCTGATAAGATTCATGGTTTAACTATTGAGATTAGCAAATTTTCGCAGAAAGAGAAGGAGGATCTACCCCAAGCTTGGGGGAGATACCGTAAGTTGGTTAGGAAATGTCCTACACATGGCTTCAAGAGTAATGAAATACTTGATATATTTTACAATGGACTAACTAAAAATACTAGAGACTATCTTGATAGTATTGCAGGGAATGTTTTCAGGGAAAGGACCATTGATGAAGCAACCGAATTATTGGAGACTATCTCTAGGAATTATGAAGATTGGAATATTGAAGTGATAAATGAAAAAGAGGTATTCCCAGAGAAGAAAGGAGGTATTCTTAAATTAAATGATGAACAAATGAAAGTGGCTGCCAAGGATATTGAAGAGAAGGGAATTAAAACCTCTCATCTCAAGGAACTATCTGAAATGGGTGTTAAACTTCCTATTGATAAACCATGTTTTCCAATCCAAGTCAATGCTATTAGCTCTATGGAAGGTAATGAAAAGGTAACACCTCCTATTGATGTATCCTATGTTAACGATTTTGCTTATAATCATAATCCTGAGGAGCATAGTATTAGAATGAGTATTATGGAAAACTCTCATAAGATTAAATTTCTTCGCGAAAGTTTAAATGCTAGTGTAGAAGAAGTTAGAAGAATTATTAAACACTGTGAGATGATGAATAATCAAGTTGAACAGATGGTTTCTCTTCAAAATAAATTGTATGAAAATCTTATTGAGAAGAAACAGGTTTGTGGAGTTAATACTAGAGGTGGTGCAAGTACTCAGGATCCTGATTATCCTGAAGACCATCCTAAGAGAAAAGAGCAAGAGGCTCTCAAGAAGAAATCTTCTGCAGGAAAATCTCCCAATGAAAACAAAGATATTGATGATTCTCAAGAACAAGATAAGGATATTTCTATTTCTGATGCTGAGACTGAAGATGATAATAATGAAGAAGAGGAATCATCTACACCTGAAGAACAACATGAAGCTGAAAATATTGAAGAACCTGAACCTCCTGAAAAAGACCCTCAACCATCTATTGATAAGAATAAAAAGAAGAAGCATCCAAATCAGCAAAAAGGTAAAGAGAGGGATCCATGGGTACAAAGGCCCATACCATATCCCCAAGAGGTAATAAAATCTTTGGATGATGCTAGGTTTGAGAAATTTCTTGAGTTGATTAAAACTTTATATTTGCAAATCCCTCTTGTTGATGCTATTAAAATTCCTCCATATTCGAAATATATGAAAGATATTGTCACTAATAAAAGAAAGATACCTAATGATGCAATCACTGCTATGCTTGCTGAATATTCATTTGAAGGGAAATTGCCTGAAAAACGTGGAGATCCTGGTATTCCAACTATTCCTTGTCATATCAAAGATACTTATGTGAAATATGCACTATGTGATTTAGGAGCTGGTGTTAGTGTTATGCCTTTTTCTTTATATAAGAAACTTAACCTAAATAAATTGGTTCCAACTGAAGTTTCATTGCAAATGGCTGATAAATCAACTGCTGTGCCTATAGGTATATGTGAGGATGTTCCTATCTCTATAGCTAATGTGTTAATTCCTACAGACTTTGTTATATTAGAAATGCCTGAGGATGATAATCTATCTATTATTCTTGGAAGACCCTTTTTAAACACTGCAGGAGCTGTGATAAATTGCACTGAGAGCAAAGTGACATTTAATGTCAAAGGAAATGAGCATACTATCTATTTTCCCAAGAAGAATCCTGTTACAATGATAAACAAGAGTGTGAATTCTATTCAAAGAAATACTATTATGATTGGAAGCTTTGAAATTGCACTACCACCTCCTGCACCAAAGTATGCTACCTTGATGATTGGAACTATTCCAATCAAATATGAGGTATCCTGAACTTCTTCTTTATATATAAAATAAGAATCATTTATGTTATCCTTTGCATATTATTAATGAGACTTGATCAACCTCATTACTAATGTGGAAATGATGAAAACTTGATTCCCATAAAAATTTGTGTTGCATTTTAAATTATTTGTCTAGAATTTTAGAGTATATGCATAATCATAATTATTTCAGAATTCAGAAATTCCAGAATATGAAGTTTGAAAAATTCTCTTCAGAAAATTTTCTTGAAAAATTCCAGAAAAATTTGGGGTTAAGTTATTTTACCAGAGGGACCAGCAGCCAAAAGTGGGGGGCCAAAAGGCCACCAGGGACCAAAATGGGGTACCCCACGCGGCCAGATTCCTTGGCCGCGTGGGACCCACCATTTTGACCCACAGGTGGAGTTAGGTGAGCAGCCAGTGCCCATCTCCTCACCCTCGACAGAAAACCACCTCCAGCTTTCACCATGAACAAGGGTAAGGGATTCATGGGGATGATGTCAAGAACAAGGAGGAGGCCATCTAGAGCCACCGATAATCATGATGATGATCATCTATGGGAGGATGGTGCGAGTTTGTGGGGGAAAAGCTTCGGATTCATGCAACCAAATGGCAAGACCCTGATGTTCTTAACCATTGGGGGATAGGAGATGACTTCAACGCCTTCGTCACTGCAGCGGGCTTACTTGAGTTCTCTCGTCATCCACGGGAGACATACGAGGGGATCGCACGGGAGTTCCTCTCCACCTTCCGCTTCGAGGGCCCCGAACTTCACAAACGCAGTAAGAAGAGTAATCCACACCTCCTACTTTCACGGTTAAATTTACTATGAGGGGGCAGCGCCTTGTTATGTCATTAGAAGAGTTTTGCAAAGCTATTCGTGTGGAGAACACGGGTAGTTGGGATGAGATAGGTGCTGATTCAAATCAGGAACTTGTTTCTTTTTGGCGTAGCATTTCTGTTAATGTTCCTGAGAGACTCAATAGGGGCAAATTTACCCACATACAGCACCCAAGTTTGAGATACTTTGCGTTGTTCCTTGCAAGAGGATTTCTTGCTAGAGACAACAATTCTGCTTGCACGGGACCAATGGTTTATTTACTTAAATGTGCAAAAGAAAACACCACATGTGAGTATAACTTGGGAGTCATTCTTGCTAGAACTCTGCATTTAGCTGTGAGAAGGAACATGACTGATACTACCCCTATATATGCTGGTGCTATTGCTACTTTAATATATGAGCACATTAAGGAAGAGAGGGGCTTTGATAACAACATGGGTAGACGTGTAGAAGAGTCTAATTTACTTGATTTTACTTTAACCTGTCGCATGGAAATGAGTGAATGGCATAAGGGTGGTTGCAACTATATTTATAAGAGTCACAATGGACAAAATGTGTCCATTAGGCTCCCTCGTGCTGACCTTTTTGACAGGAACACCGGAAAATGGACCGTGGAAGAAGTGCCACCACAAGAGGAGCCCCAAAACCGGAGATGCAAAACTATCCATGGGGTTTCCAAGGACCGGAGCAAGGAGGGTACCAAGGTGGTGACCCCTCTTACTATGGAGGAGGGTCATCAAGTGGTGCACCACCTTACTACGACGGAAGTGGAAGTGGTGGATACGACTACCACCCGGGATACTAGCTTGAACTCAAGCTTGGGGGAGTACTTCTCTCCCTTTTCATTCGTTGTTTTATATCACTTTTATCTTGTTATGTTTTAGTTTATTGTTCTGAAAATCTTGAAAAACAAAAAGATTTTATTTGTTTCTCTTGCTTATTTACTTCTGGTCATTTACCTTATGCATCTAAAAATTAAAAAGAACAAAAATATTTTCGTTTTCTTGAATCTAATGCAAAAACGGAGGTGCAGGAATTTCTGATTCTGTTCACTGTTTGATTTTTCATATTTTTTCTGTAACTCCGAATGAGCTAAAATTTTAACCACTGCTGCAACTTTATATGACCTACACACCCGTAAATTATGAAATTATTCTGATGTGTTTAGGTAGAGTAAAAACAGTACTGTATGCAGTAGCATTTTATGGCAGATTTGAGTTTTTATTGCGCAGTTCAAGTTGGGAGAGGAGAACAACAATGATGAGCTGATGTGCATGAAGTGGATGAAAGGTATGACACCTTTGCCGTGCTTATGTGGACTTTTTAATAATAGCAAGTGCGCATGTCATAATTTCTCTAACATCTAGGGAAGTGCTAGCAAATGTTTATCTCCTCCGTGGTTTAGTATGTTATATTATGATGCAAGAGAGATATTATTTAGTGTCAACACTTGGATGTGGATTGAATAACTGTGGTTCTAAACAAAGGTCTACGCATCCCATTGTGCTTGCTAAACTTGCCAACCAAAGTAAAAGATCTTTTCAAATGATAAACATGAAGTCATATGCTTGACAATCTTAGGTTGAGAGTTAGCCCATATGTGCTGACACATGCAAAGCTTTCAACGTGCTCTTAATTATATTTAGTTGATATCATGTACTTTTGTCTATGGATGCCTATCACGGGTGAAATAAATGTGGAAACTTAGTAAGTTTAAGGAGTTTGTATAAATGGCTAGAGAGATGCTTTGGGCCGCCAATCTAAGCCATGCATCATTCATGGTGGAAATTTACAGCATAACCATAATGTTCATTCTATGATGCACCTCATAATAAAAAGCTATACCCATAGTAAATAAAAGAGTGCTGAGATTGTTCATTGTCTGTTTGTCTTGTTGTTTTGACATGGGCTGGCTTCCATGTCATGAGGCAAGAGGTACCCCTGTAGCAACTCTCAATGACGCTATTAAAATACTTACAATGACCTAAAACTTGAATTTACTCTGTGACCCGAGGTGAGTAACACGTGGTGTAGGTACTCGTATTCACGGGGCATGAGGCTTTCAACCTCTAGTTGGTCAAGCATATGAGTCATAATAGGGAATGTTAAATGATTTGATAAAATTGAGAGCAAGGATGTAAGCACAATGAGTTCACTAGTCAACAAAGTAAAGAATCAAGAGATCTCAAAAATCTTGACATGATTCAATCAATAGCGATGCAAGAACCTTTGTTTTCTTCTACAGTTGGGCAAACTCATCCAAGTGCTGACACTTCATGTTATTTCCTTTGTAACAAATATAAATGCTTTAACACCGGTTAGATGCATCTTGCCAGCAGTTTGTTATTTGTTATGGAAATTATGTTTTGAATACTTGTTGGTATTAAACGGTGTTGTATATGCAATGCAAAGTTCTTGTCAAAGTCTTTTCATCGCTTCTGCACTACGTTTGAGTTGTTCGAGGACAAACAACGAGCTAAGCTTGGGGGAGTTGATGCACCTAAAATGCATCTACTTTTCCAAGCACTTTGCTTCATAATTTGCTCCGGAATCTTCCCATATTTGAATAAAACTGCTGAATCTGACGCTGTTTTTAGCAAAGTCTCCTTTCTGGTTGTTTTTGCAGGAAATTAAATCGGGGAAAAATACCACGTCATTTTTTATGGAAAAGAAGGACATCGTGCAAAAGACGGACTCGAGGAGGCGCACGAGGCCCAAAAGGGTGGGCCCCACGCGGTCAGATTCCTTGACCGCGTGGGCCCACCTATCTGGGCGTCGGGCACCGCCTCTCCCTCGGTCTTCCGCGTACCCCTTCATATATACGAAAAAGTGGACGCCCTAAGGAGAGGAGCTTTCGCGAAACAGAGCGCCGCCACCACCACGATCTTCGTTTTCGGAGACAGATTGATCCAGGATTTCTCCCCCGGAGGAGAGATCCGGAGGCCGTCTTCACCGCCATCTTCACCGCCTTCATCTCCATCGACCATGAGCTCCTTCACCATCACCATGTGTGAGTAGTCCGCTGTAGGCACATGAGGTGGATGGGGATTGGATGAGATTGATCATGTAATGGTACCCGTTGTTCTAGATCCTAGGGGTTTATCTTGAAGATACTTTTGTATTGTGTTGATGCACTTATGCTATGTTTAATGCTTGCTACTAGGGCCCGAGTGGCATGATTTCAGTACTGAACTTATTTTTCCCCATCATATATTTGAGTTTGGTATCTATCTGCAAAGTGTATTACCTGCTATTATGTTGAACCTGCGAACCCTAAAATTGACAGGTAGGGAAAAAAGGGGGAGATGTATTAGTTTGAGGATTCTTTATGTTCATGAAGTGCTAATGCGTTGTTCCGGGCTATTCGAAAGGGTAAACCTTAATTACCTGTAGTTTCAAGTTGCCCCGGTGAAATGGGCAGGTAGGACAATAGATGTTGTGCAAATTCTCTTGGTTAGTACGCACAACTATTTATGGAACACATACTACATATATCGGAGTTAGAGATAAGTCCCATTGTTGTTTGTATATTATTATATGATCAATCTTATTCATGCAACACCCCGCTGTCACCTCGTGCCTACGTTTTAAATCCCTGAGTTACACTTTCACTTTTCCGGTTAAAACTGGGAAACCCTTGTTACTACTGCTGATTTATTTTGCTTGCTGAATCACCTTACTGCCATCACTATTACTGCTGCAAGTTTATTGATATACAGGTGTGGTTGAGAATGACGCCTCAATTGACAAAGTCTTATTGGTATTCTTGTGTTCCCATCGAGTCGAACTATAAATTTGGGTAATACTTCCCAACGAAGATTTCAGCGATCCCCTATACTTGTGGGCATCAACATCTCAGAGATTTTGCTAAACTCTCGGTCGCAAGAGTCAGACTTTTGGAAGTTCCCCTTGACTGTGATTACTCCTTTTGGTCCAGGCATCTTTAGCTGGAGGTATGCGTAGTGTGGCACCGCCATGAATCGAGCGAACGTCGGACGTCCAAGTATGGCATGATATTGTGACTTACAGTCGACAACTTCGAATTCAATCGACTCTGTCCTGAAGTGGTTCTTGTCCCCGAACGTTACGTCGAGTTGTATGGTGCCTTCTAGGCTTATTGCTTTGCCTGGGACGATACCGTGAAAGGTATTTGAAGATCTTGGCAGGTTTTCGACTGACCTGTTCATTTTGCGGAGCGTGTCTGCGAAGATGATGTTTATGCCGCTGCCACCATCCATGAAGACCTTGGACATGGCGTAGCCTCCAATTTGTGCGTCGAGTACCAGAGCAGAGTGCCCTGGACGAACGACCGATGGTGGGTGGTCCTCTCTGCTGAAGCTTATTGCAGTTTCGGATCCTTTCAAGAATTCAGTTACGGCAGGAGGTGACATGACCGCCATGTTTACTTGTCGAGTGCGAAGTTTTTGCTCCCTGTTGGAAGGGCGACCTTTCTGTATCATGTACATCTGCCCTTGGAGCGGAGGATACTGAGGTTCGTCCACCCGAGGAACTTACTGTATGGCACCCGCGATGTTGCCGCCTGCTGCAGGCTGTGGTGGTGGTGGTGGTAGCATCAGAACGGCTACATTGGCTGGCTGCGGCGCAGCTACGGGTGTGGCTGCTGCCTTTCTGAGATTTATGTAATCAGTCGCCATTTGGTCGAACTCCCTGCAGTTTCTCATCGAGTGATTGGAGCGCAATTTTCCGTCTTCCCCTTGTACAGGTGGAATCTGCAATCAGCATCCATCTTTTCTTCGAATGATCGCTCGGATTGTGCGCCGGATCGTGACTTGCGCCAGTCTTTCCTCTTGTAGCTATCACTGCGTTGGCCGCGGTCTCGACTGTCTCGGCGATCATCTCGACTGTCTCACGATCATCTCGACTGTCTCGCCGATCTTCTGACCGTCGGTCGCTTCTGTCTTGGTCGTTGCGGGGCGTGGAGAACCCAGCCGCCATGAACTCGGGTCTGTCGTCGTCGTAGTGACGTTTTGAACGCTTGCGCCTTCGGTCGTCTCTGTATGAGTCTCTGCGGCTTCGACTGCCACTTTCATGATTGTCACGGGGTGAGGACCCGCGTGTGGTGCGCGCCATGTCTTCTCCGTCTGCCCACTCAGTCGCAATCATCAAGAGGTTAGCCACGAGGTTGGCTTTTTGCGACCAAGTGCTTCTTTGAAGTCCCGCCTGGCGAGGCCCATTATGAAAGCGTCCATGGCCATATCTTCTGAAATTACTCCGACTGAGTTGCGTATCTCAGTCCATCGTCTGATGTATGACCTCAACGTTTCGTCTGACCGTTGAACGCAAGCTCGCAGCTCCTCGAACGTTTTTGGGCGCTCACATAGAGGCTCGAAGTTTTTGATGAAGTCAGTGCGGAAGTGATCCCACGAGTCGTATGTTGATGGAGGTAGGGCCTTGAGCCAGTCGCGGGCTGTGCCTTCGAGCATGAGTCGTATGTATTGCATGGCTGTGATGTTTGTGCCTCGCTGGCACGCGACAGCCAGCCTGTAGTCTTCCAGCCACCCGAAGGTTCCTGTCGACCCGTGTACTTGGGCTGTTCAGATGTAAGTTTGAACCCTTTGGGCATCCGTGTCTCGCGGACGCGTCGAGTGAAGCACCGAGCTCCATGTGGCTCAGGCTCTCGATCAGAGTATGAGTCGCTACTGTAAGATCTGCGTGATCTGCTCCTGGACCTGCGCCTACGTGAGCCGCTTCTTTCCTTCGAGTGGTGGCGGCGACCACTGTGATTATGCTCTTCACGACGCGTGTCATAGGGCACGGTCTCGATTCCCCCTGGAGTTTTTGGAATTTGGCGTATGGCCTTCGCCGCTAAGGCGAGTGATTTGATCTGTTGGCGATGTAGTTTTGCATTGGGGTCATCAGCTGGAGGCTTGATTGCCTCTAGGTATGCTGCAGCGGTAAAGAGAGCACCCGCAGCTGTTTTGGGTACTGGCACTCCCTCCTCGTCGTATGTCATGAAAGAGTTGCCTAGGTTGCGGGTGAGTGCCGCCCTCTCATCCGGCGAGAGATGTGATAGCCTTGATCTGGGTCTTGTGTCTGCTCGCCCGGTGGAGCTCAGGGAGAGCTGTCTTCTTCACGCACTCGACAAGCTAGCCTGCTTTTTACGTTCTTCGAGTGTTGCTCTGATCTGCTGCAGTCGAAGTGATTCTTGCCAGTTGAAGTACTGGAAGGTCAGCATCTCCTCCCGTGTTGCGTCTGCTGGCATCATTGTGCACTCCTTGATAACTTTATCTGCTTTTGCTGCCATCTCAGCAGTAATTGTGAGATTTTTGACTCCGTCCGGCATAGTAATCGTGCACGGGAACTCTGTAGGCCTGCGACTGGCCGCAACATCAGATGATTCTGCGGCGAAGGCAACGTAGACCTGCTGGGGTATCACCCGAGGGTATGTGTCTTCGAGTCCCATCATGGAATCGACGTCGTCATCAAGGCTCATGTCGGAGTCGATATGCCCATCGAGTGGTCCGTCTGGACGGATCTCGCTGTCGATGCCTTCATCGCCTATGCTCATCTCGGCTTCGGTGAAGTTGTTATGAATCTTGCAGTCGAGGTTGTTGATGGTGCAGATCTCGGAGTCGACGTAGTTGTCGATATGAGTTTCAGGCTCGTCAAATTCGCTGAGGGAGATCCGCAGTCGAAACTATCCTCGAGTGGGAGATCGAGCTCGGGATCGTTTGTGCGGTATGTTGATTCGGCCTCCTCGCCTTGGAGTTCTTCAATGAGCTCATTGATCTCTCGTGTGGACATAGTTGTTGCAGACGAGCAAGCTTGGAGGATCGACGATGGTATGGACGCAGTTGATGGATCCGCAGTCGAAGGAGCCGCAACCAATGGAATCTCGGGTGCGGAAGTCGCGAGTTGGCGTGGATCTGTCAAGTCCTGCACACCAAGCTTGTTGACGAAAAAATTGAACGAACCAACGGTTAAACCCAAACCTGACTCGAGATCGGAGAAGGTCTCCTGGAATTCTGGCGAGTGTGGCTCGAAATCCATCAGAGGATCTGATGTGCTTTTTGCAGGTGAAGCTGGCGTGCTGCCGTTTGTCGAGTGAGTCGGCGAGTTGCCGTATGCCGCCGAGTTGGCGAGTTCTGGTTTGTTGATGCAACCGGCGAGTTGCCGTTTGTAGATCCGATCGGCAAGTCGCCGTTTTCCGATGGAACCGAAAAAACCGTGAGTCCAGCACTATTCTTTCCCACAGACGGTGCCAATTGACGAGGGGTTAACTCATCAAATCCCATGGTTAGGACCTATGGTTGAGATTATGGGGAGAGAACGTGGTAGTACTGGAAGTTTCGTCGGCTGACAAGCAGAGGCAAAGATTTACCCAGGTTCAGGCCCCTCGGGTGGAGGTAAAGACCCTACTTCCTGCTTGTCTGTTATTGATCGTGTGGGATTATGCGGTTACAAGAAAGCTCCGGCGAGATGTCGATCTTGCTAGAGCTTTTGTGGTTTGAGTATGGCTTGGTCCTAGATCGGCACCCCTCCCAGCCTTTAAATAGACTGGGTCTCGGGAGTTCATAACCGACCTAGTTTACACGTAAGGAAAGCCTAAACCGACTATGCCTATGACTAATCTTGGAGGGTACTCCATCTTCTTGGGCCTTGGTCTTGGGCTTCGAATAGGCTCTTCGCTATTGGGCCTTAGTCGCCACGTGCACCAGGTACCCTCACGGTAGGGTACCCGAGATGTATACCCTTGTCAATGCCCCTCCGCCCACTTCCACCTCTCTACACCTCCCGTTGTGCGCGGTCCCCTTGTAAGCACTGCGCGCGCGCGTGAGAAATCTATACCGCAGTACGTCGTCGTGCTACGGGATTCCACCCAAAAGTTCTACTTCCGCTATCTCGGCTGGATCGGAGAGCCTGGGAGTCATCGTCAAGCTCCGCACGTGTGCGAGTACTCGGAGGGGCCACAGTCGTGGTGCCAGAGCGTCATCGTCGCGCCACCTTCGCCTCCGTCTTCGTCGCGCCAAGTTCTTCGCGACCTCGAGGTCGGCTACGTCGTCTTCATCGACAACGCTTGTTGCTGGTGCGTAATCCCTGCTATCGGTCTAGAAGGGTATGTTACCGATATCTCCTGCGTTACCGCATTACTAGATAGATAGATCCTTGGCTAGTATTTTGGTGTTGCGATAGTTAGAAAAATTATTATTTCCTGCTACGAACCCCTTCAAGACGCACCCACACTGAGGTCAGCTCAAGTGGTCGCCCACCCCATATTGTCACACGTCCTTATGGTCGTGGCGTCTTGCCGTGAGAGTTTTTTTTTGAAACGGGCAAGAGGTTGGCCTTTTCATTGATATAGAAGGAGTGAATTGGCTGGTTTATAAGAAAATCTGGCCGAAAACCAGATACAACAACACAACGCACCACGCGAGCCCCAAGACCACGCACCACACAAGTCAACGGCCTAAACGCCCAAGCGGCCAAGGTCGACACTTCTCAAGGCAACAGCGGAGGGCCTCAACACAACAGCGGAGGCGAAAACCCGGAGCCGCCGCTCCGACATCCACACTGACCACGGGCCACGTTCCACACAGGTCGACGATGAAACCACCTAAGCGGCCAGAATGTTGTTCGAGTGGCCACGCTCCACACTGCCGTGAGAGTTTGGCCTCGGTCAGGACTCAGGCGCCACACTGCCCATCATCGCCTTCCAACGCTAAGGGCGGAGAGGCGTTTGAGTGCTAGTGGACCGCCATCTGTCCACATCCGTTGTTCGAGAGCGTGGCCAGAATGTTGGTGGTGGAGAAAAAATAATCTAAATGAGAGATAGAAATATGCAAGGATCGAGGTAAAATAAAAAAAGTTCTGTGTTTAGGATAGACCAAAATTCACAAGTTCTTAGAGTGCCAAATTCCGGGATTCAAATTCGGGGTTTTATCTAATTCAAGTTTGAAAATAGACTTTTGCCGTGGCCTGGTGGCCTTTATGCTTTGTTGGTTGCCACGTAGGACGATTTTGTTGCACTCGGCCTTTGCTTCTGTTCCGGGTGTGTACTGATAGAAACGGCGGCGGTGTGTGGTACAGTACAGTTTGTCCGTTCGGAAGGGGTTTTACCTGTTTGCTTGTTTGGTGCGGTCGTCTTCGCCCGCTTCAGAATCCCCGCTGTGATGGCTAGGGTTTGACTAGGGTTGGGGAAGCTGCGGCCGTTCTATCGTGCATGCTGTAGATTTTGCCTGGCTGTATGCTTTCGTGGGCTGTAGTTGTGGTCGGGATTGGGACGGGATTTGGACGATTTTTGACCAACGTTCTTTTACCGGTGTTTTACGTTTATACTGTTGGGTGCTTTCCGGTGTGATTCTGGGCGGAAGTTTTACCCGGCGGCGGTGAGGCGGTTTCTGGGGGGTGGGGGTTAAATGTCCTTTTGAGCGCCTGGGGATCCACTGCAGTTACGGTGATCAGCTCAACTGATGCTTCGAGCGCCATTGCTGTCCCAGAAAGGGGATGCCTTGCATACATAGAGCGAGGATTTCGCATGCAATCCAAAACAGGAAGCCAAAGGTGTAGTATCAATTATCCCAAATTTGTACCTAATTTTAGGACAGCGTGAGTTCATTTTGTTCACAACTGATATCTGACTATGTAAATCTGTACGTACACCTGAGTTGCTCGAATTGCCCCCCCAACGAATTCAGAAACTCATGTGCTCTTCCATTTTCACAGAGAATCTATACCCAATTAGTGTGGAGGCGATGCCTGTTGTCTAAAGCCTACATAGATTTCGAGTGAGCAATTTATAGTTATTTCCTTCCGATTCTGTTTCTTTTCTGAAAGTATGATGGCTTCCAAATGAGAGTTTTTGGTATGTGTAATGGTGTATGTTTGTGACTTTCCGTAGTATGTTCTTTCAGTAGGATGTAGCTTGGATTGGTCAGGTTTCAAGAAAAATATCATGCTAGGGTCGTAATGGTTTGTTTCTTATTTTGCATGCCTGGCCGTTTGTATTATATCACATTTCCTGTGAAAACTCTAGATACCCTTTTATTTCTTGGTTCATTTTACCATGCTGTCATCTAAAATGATTAAAGTCTTATGACTACAAAAAATGGTGCAGATAAGAGCATAGAACATATAGAAAAGAAATCCATGACAACAATGGGATTGGACTTTCCATGTTTACATATATATGTTCGCTGGAAGCGAGGAGTTAAATTGCCAAGGAAAACATAAATCGGGAGGTTTTTCCCCTGACATATGTTGCAACTTGCAATTGTCTCTTTTATGGACTTGTGCTCATGAGAACTCCGTGTGCACATCATTTTTATCAGTTAACCCTCACAAGAACTCCATGTCCATATCAATTTTATCCGTTAACCAGTTTAAATGTTGAATTTAACTAGATCCAATAGGAAACTGTGTGATGAAATGCCATACTTTGTTCAATAAATTGTTTACATATTGTTGATGAAACTAGGCGTTTTAATTAGTGCCTTCTATCTTTCATGTCAACTGGTTGGTGCAATGCTACTCGAATCATTGCAGGCGGCCCGTTGTCCAAACAAGACAAGGATAGTCTATGTTGGAAACCTGCAAAATCAGGTACCTGGTCCACTTAGAGAGCCTATAGACAAATACACTAAGAGCAAATCAACATTACTATTGATTCTATGAGCTTAACCATCTATTTTAGACATCATGGGGAAAAACAAAAATTTATCCCAAAAATTAAAAAATCATCTCTCCGGTAAGTGTCGTATATGGTCGCATGGAAACTGATATACTCATATTCTTTGCTTGCTGTTATATACCAAAGCAAACTGGTTTACGTCGTTCTTAGAATTAGAAATTGACATGCATGTTTTTAACAACAACGCTTGTTCTCAGTTTCTAAACCTTATTAGTGAATCCCTGGATCACTCAATAATCCCAAGCACAATGCAGTTGATACTACCAAAATCTAAGTCGCAGACTTAGGTAGAGGTATCAAAATCACCAGAAGGAGGCACCTATGGCAATATGACGACTAGATTCTTCAGGCCACATGCTTCTCTACTTCACTCCCTCTCTGGCAGGCATATCTCGCGAATTTGCGATCTAAACCATCAAGCTGGGCTCAGGCTCTCGACTCGAAGATGTTGCAAACTACAGAATATATATCAGATCAGACCCAGCCTCCCTCACCAGCGGCTCTCCCGCGCTACCCCAAACCCTCCACCGTCGCCTCCCAACCTGGCATGCGCCGCATGCTCGACATGATCCCTGCTCCCACCCCATTAATCACTGTCCCATCTCCTCTCCACGCCAGTACGGTGTCAGGACCTGAAACTCTGTCAAGAACACTAGCCGTTGTCGAAGAGGGTTCAAGCTGGGGCGTCCATCTCGCATCTGACAGTCAAGATCTCTAGATACCGCTTCGCGCCATTAACTTACAAGCTCGGCCATAGATCGTGCATCCGACGGCTGCTACTCCTCCGGCCATCGCTGTTCTTCTTTCTGAAGCTTTACACATGTCCTGTAGCTCACCTGCTCACTCTGTTGTCGTGTATCAACGAGGACATGTATTTAGCCCGATCTTGATAAGACTGAATTTATCTACTACTATTAACTAAGAATTCAGACAACGATTAACACATCTCAGCCGAATTTAGAGACTTTTATTAGCCGAATTTAGGAGGAATTCAGTACAAGAGGGCCAGACCACGAACAGTGGTGGCTATGGGGATAAACCCTAATTCACCGATGTCCGATTACAAGCCGATCTCGGCCTAAAATAGTAAAGGGAAAGGGAGCTAAGCGACAAGAAGAGAAGTGTTGAGCTGTAAAGTGAGTTCAAAACAGTGACTGTCCGAGCCAGCCCAATCGTTCATCCGGAGATGGACGGGCCAGATTGCAAGTTAGCCGCGAAGCGGTAAGTTGCGATAAGGGCCGTAGATCTGTAGATGAACGGTTATGAAGTGTCCCGGACAGTGAACAGTTAACTGAACTCAGATTCATGATGAACACTTTGACATCTTCAGAGATTTGGTGCCTGACAACTCCCCCTATTGACAGCATTCTTGTCCTCGAGGATGAAACTCTGGAAAAGCTTTCTGGATGAATGTAGCATCTTCCCATGTAGCTTGCTCCTCCGGAAGATTAGTCCACTTGATCAACCAACGCACCACTGGAATGGAGATACTGCCCTGCATTCTTGGAATCAATTTGCGTTCTAGTTACTAGTTCTGGAGCTAACAAGATGGTGCCATCAGGGTTCAATAGTGCTAAATTCTTGCTTGGTACTGCTAGAGGACCGAGGTGCTTCTTCAATTGACTCACTTGAAAAGTACGATGCAATTGACAGCCTTCACGTAGCAAAATCTTGTAATAAGTATGCCCAACCTTTGTTAGTACTCGGAAAGGGCCACAATATTCTGAATGCAGTTTAGGACACATGTAAACACTGAGTGAAGTGTGTATGAGGTTGTAACTTCAAATACACCATGTCCCCAATTTCAAAGCTTCTTTCCACTCGTTTCTTGTCTGCCTGAACTTTCATTCTTTCCTGTGCCTTAAGCAAATTCTCCTTAATTTGTTTTGCAATATCTTTCACATCTGGAGAAGGCATTAATGCATTAGCATTTTCATCTGTTGGTTAGAGAAGTTCTACGGACATAGGAGGTGGTTTACCATACAGAGCCTGGAATGGTGTCATTTTCAATGATGTGTGGAATGAGGTATTGTACCACCATTCTGCCATAGCCAACAATGATGCCATTTTTTTGGTTGTAAGAAAGCCATGTTTCATAGATAATTCTCAAGACACTGGTTTACCCTCTCTGTCTAACCATCAGTTTGAGGATGGTAAGAGGTGCTGAAATGTATTTTCACACCCAAAGACTTGAACAATTCCTGCCAAAGAGTGCTCGTGAATATTTTGTCCCTGTCAGTGACAATCACCAGTGGCAAACCATGCAACTTGAACACATTTTCCGTAAAGGCTTTGGCAACTGATCGGACATTGATAGGATGCTTGAGGGCAATAATATGTCCATATTTGGTGAATCTTTCCACCACTACCAAGATCATATCCTTATTTTCTGATAATAGTAGCCCCTCTACTAAGTCCATGCTAATATGTGCCCAAGCAAAATCAGGCACTGGCAATGGCTGCAACAGACCATGATATTTGTAATGTTCACTTTTATTTAATTGGCACAATGGGTATTGCTTGATAAAATCCATTAGTTGTTGTTTTAATCAAGGTCAGTGAAATAACAACTTAATTCTCTGATAAGTTGCTCTTTCACCTGAGTGTCCTCCCAATTCTGAATTATGCAAAGCATTGATTAGCTTATTTCGTAGGTCACCAGTACTGCCAATATAAATATTAGCTTTGTATCTCAAGATCCCATTGGAAAATGATAAGTTGAGTACTGATGTTGGAGCCACAGAAAGTTGCTGAATTAATTGCTTGCACTTGCTATCATCAGTATAGGAATTAGCAACCTCAGTAATCCACATTGGAATAGCAGTACTGACAAATGCAGACAGTAGTGTGTGCTTCATCATTGAAAGTGCATCTGCCACTTTATTGTCTTTTCCCCTTTTATACTCCACCGTATAGTTGTATCCCAACAACTTCACCAACAGTTTATGTTGAATGCCTTGAGTTAACTTTTGATCCTGGAAAGGATCAAGACGGGGAGATGGTGCTGGCAACCAGCCTAGCCATTGAATCCTGCTGGGACGTGGAAGAAGCTAAAGTACAAGCAATCAAGGAAGGCCTGCAACTTGGCCTAGACTACAACCTCAAGCCGGCAAGCATTCTTTCAGACTGCGCGAATGCGGTGACGGCGGCAAGGAAAGCTGATTCAAACACGTCAAAGAACTGGAGCATCTTCAGGAGCATAGCAAACCTGAAAACTAGTCTTCCAAACTGCTGCATTGAGAAAATTGGGAGGCTGTCTAACTGTGCCGCCCATGAGCTTGCTAAACTTGCTCAGTCCAACAGAGAGAGCGTTATATGGCTCCCTCTGTTTCCTTCTTTTGTAAATGATTTATGTAATTCTGAACATGTACTGGGCTATGTCGATGGTTTATAAAATTTAAAAATCTCAAAAAAAAACTTTTGATCCTGGATATATTTCAAACTCTGCTGGTCAGTTCTAATAATCAAGGCAGATGCTGAAAAATATTGCTTCCACTTCTTAATTGCCTCTAGAATAGCCATTGCTTCCTTATCATAAGTTGATAATCCTGCCGACTTGGGGCCAATAGATTTACTCAGAAAGGAGACAGGCTTTCCCTATTGCATCAGGACTGCACCAATTCCTTGGTCCGAAGCATCAGCTTCCAACACAAATAGTAAGGAGAAATTAGGCATAGCCAACACACGTGGAGTAGTCATTGCCTTTTTCAATAGTTCAAATGCTTTTGTTGTTCAGGACCCCAAAGGAATGAGTCCTTCTTCAGTGCATCATAAAGTGGCTTGCATATGATACCATAGAACTGAATAAATCATCTATAGTAACCATTTAATCCCAAGATACCTCTCAATTGTGTCACATTTTCAGGAATTGGCCAATTCTGGATAGCTGCAAATTTATCTGGATCTGTAGCTACCCCAGCTCCACTAATGATATGACCCAGATACTCTACTTGAGTTTGTGCAAAAGAACATTTAGAGAGCTTGGCAAATAACTGATTGTTTTTAAGAATCTCAAATACTTCTTTCAAGTGTGACAAATGTTCCTGCAAGTTCTTACTGTATATAAGAATATCATCAAAAAACACTAGTGTGAATTTCCTTAGTGTTGGTGCTAGGATAGAGTTCATCAACTGCTGAAATGTGGCTGGTGCATTAGTTAAGCCAAAAGGCATAACTACATACTCATAATGGCCCTGATGTGTGGTGAATGCAGTTTTGGGTATATCCTCCTCCTTCATACGAATCTGATGATAACCACTTCTAAGATCAATTTTTGAGAAAAATTTGGCTCCATGCAATTCATCTAACAAGTCCTCAATGATTGGTATGGGTTACTTGTTTTTTATTGTCCGAGGAGTAATTTTCTGAAATTAGTGCATTTTCTCCAAGTGTGGTCTTTCTTCTTAACAATAATGGCTGGTGAAGAATAAGGACTAGTGCTATCTCTGATCACTCCTTTCTGCAGTAAATCCTTTGTAATTTCTTCCATTATTGTTTTCTGATGGTGGGGTAATCTATAAGGCCTTTGATTGAAAATTGGAGCTCCAGGAACCAAGGGTATAGCATGATCACAACTTCTTTTTGGAGGCAAAATAGTAGGTTCAGAGAAAATTTCCTTTTATTCTTCCAATAATTTCTCAATTTCCTTGCTATGAGTAAGCACAAACATATTTTCTTGCTGAGTTGGACTTATCAAGAATACTGCCCCACAAATGGTTTGTCCAACAATTTCGAGTAAAGGTTGCTTTCTTTCATTTCTGCTGAACTAGGAAAGCTTTCATCACTAAAAGTAATAGCATTCCATCTGGCAAGGTTGCTATCAGTGTTAAATTCTTGTAATCAATTGTCACCGCGCTGAATTGATATACCCAATCATCTCCCAAAATGATATCATAGCTATTTAGCTGCAAGATTTTGAAATCCGAAGTAAATTTTCTCCTTGGATAGTGTACTGACAGTTGTTACAAGCAAACTCTGTCCATTGTGTTTCACCATTTGCTATTGTCACTTTCATTCTACTGCTAAGAACCAAATGACATCCTGCCATCTGAGCAAATGATGGAGTCATGAAGGTAGTAATACTACATGTATCCAACAAAGCAGTTGCCTTGTACTGACCAATACAAATTGACAGAATAAATGTGTGTCTGTTGGTCTTCTTCCGTCTAAGGCATGTAATGACAGTTGCAGTTCAGCCGGTTTCTTATCATCCTTTTCTTCTTCACTATCAGTATCCTCAGTGATATACACAATTTCTTGTGTTTCTGCTTGCATTGCTTGTATTTGAGCCTTGTTTGCCATTTTAAAAACTTTCTTATGGCCAGGGAACCATGGCTCTTTGCATTTGTAGCATAGATTCAACTATTTTAGCTTGTTCAATTGCTGCAGCTTGTGTTGTATTTCCTTGTCCTTTGTTATCCCAACCACCAGGTTTTCTTGCAATGAATTGTTGCTGGTTATACTGTCTCTTGGGAGGTGCTGCTGCTTCAATTCTTCTAGCCATCCACATGGCTTTTTGCATAGTATCAGGCGTGTGGCACTGCAAGTGTGCTTGAATACATTCAGACAACGCAGAGATGAACCTGTTCAAGTAGTAATCATCAGGCAATCCTGGACTATCTCTTCTCATCAAGTTTAAAGCTGTTTCAAATTTCTGAATGTATACTGCCATAGTGGACGTTTGAGTTAGTGCATGGAAAGCTCTGACATTGTCACAAACCGATGACTCTGCAAATCTTTCAGTCACAAAATTGCATAATCTGTGAGGCCACATTAGTGGCAATATAGCCAGTGCCTCTCCACCATTGGATTGCATCACCTTTCAGGTAAGTAACAGCCACTTCAGTTCTCTGCTCTAATGGTGTCCTTGCTGAATCAAAGTAGAGCTCAATAGTTTGGATCCAAGAATCTGCATCTCTACCATCAAATTTATGTATATTCATTTTAGCAGGCTTGACAGTTGGTGTCATCCTTCTCTGCTCCAACTGAGGAAAATTCAACCTTCTGACACCGTGTTGCCTTTGCTGTTGTCCATCTTCAACTTCAGCTTGTTCTTGTTGTTTTGATTGTGTCACCATTGCATTTTGTTTTGCCTTAGGTTGACTGACATGAATAGCTGTGGTAACTCTACCAAAATGAGGGTGTCTATAAGGCACCTTTAGTGTACCATCTAAATTCAGCTCCTTTCCTTGCGGATCCTGCAACTTAGCTGTACCTATTGCTTTCTTTTGCTTCTCTTCTTCAGTACTACTGCCCTGGCATGGAGTAGAGTCCAATCCTAGTTCTTGTTCTTCTTCTCCATCATAAACTACTACCTCAGCTGCTGTCTTGAAAAACTTGGAGAAACTAGTCTGAATGTCGGAGAAGTTCTTCTGAATACTTATGAAATTTGTTTCCACTGTTTGGGCAATTTTTTAAAATTCCTGCTTATCCTCTTCCCTATTCCTTTGCACTGTCTTCACATCGAGTTGCAGAGATTTCAACTCCAAGGCCACAAAACATTCAGAATTTTCTTTTTCCATATGATCGGGGAAAAAATTGGCGTTCCTCAGCCACAATTTTTCAGACCCTGCCGTCGCCAACACCTACACCTTGCCAACCGCCACCAAAAGAAGCACTAACGAAATCAAGAAAGGGATTTTACTACTACAGAAGGGTTCTGCAGCAACCTACTTGAAATCTTGTCTGCTTCCGGACGTAGCCATGCCGCCACCGACAACTTGTACACTGCCGCCGGAATCGGAAGCAACAGAGAAGGATTTCACGAGAGATCCCAACTTCTCAGGGCTCTAGAGCCATCACTCTGCCGAGAACCGTGAAGCTCTGATACCAATTGATAAGACTGAACTTATCTACTACTATTAACTAAGAATTCAGACAACGATTAACACAGCTCAGCCGAATTCAGAGACTTTTATTAGCCGAATTTAGGAGGAATTCAGTACAAGAGAGTCAGACCACGAACAATGGAGGCTATGGGGATAAACCCTAATTCATCGATGTCCGATTACAAGCCGATCTCGGCCTAAAATAGAGGCAAAGGGAGTTAAGCGACAACGAAGAGAATAGTTGCGCGGTAAAGTGTTGAGCTGTAAAGTGAGTTCAAAACAGCGACTGTCCGAGTCAGCCCAACCGTTCATCCGGAGATGGAAGGTCCAGATTGCAAGTTAGCCACGAAGCGGTTAGTTGTGATAAGTGCCGTAGATCTGCAGATGAACGGTTATGAAGCGTCCCGGACAGTGAACAGTTAACTGAACTCAGATTCATGATGAACACTTCGATATCTTCAGAGATTTGGTGCCTGACAGATCGCCTCTAGGGTTTGAGTAGTTTTATTGTAATTGGGGTAAACCCTAGCCGCCTCTGTCGAGGTCTGGCCTGAATTCCTCTGTAATAGACCTCAATTCGGTGCTCTGAAGTTGCTACTATTTCTCTATTCTTCGATGATTAGTTGTTAGACAGTCTGGATTACTAGTTCCAGGCCTGTCATTCGGATCTGGCGAAGAGTAGGCCGATGGCACCCGGCGCCTCGCTCCCTGCCCAACCCCGCACTGTATTTGGCGAAGACTAGGTCAGCGTCATCTTTGGCGTGGAGTCCGCATCGTCAGACAGTGTCTCCATCTTCCTGGACTGCAGGAGCATCACCAACTGTTTGTTGCTCAAGTCATATCTAATCCAGGTTAGGGCGTTCAATTTCTGTGCCACCCATTGTTATGTACTGCAGCTTCATTTGATTTTTTAAGAGTTGAGAGAAGATGCATAGATAACATAATTATGTTGAGATTTCCATTACTTCGTGCTTTTTTGTTTACGAAGTTCTACAAGCTGTTCAATCAGTTTCTGTGCAGAATTTCCATCAGGTTTTGATCATATTCATGAGTCAAACTTCACCACACTTTGAGACTTTCTATGTCCAGTTTTGGGAGAGAACCAATTTACAGTAGGCTATGAAGATTTGTTGTAAATTGCATCATGGTTGAATAAAGATAAATAGGCATAGAATTTTATTTTAACCATTGAGGATTTTGTTTTTGTAAATTTGGAAATGCTGAATAAATAGGCATGGAACTACATTTTCTTCTGCTGCCAGTTGTTATCCTATTATGCCAATCCATCTCATTGTTTCATTTTTTTGGTGGTTCTTGCTCATCTCCTTTGACTACTAACCCATTTCGTTTTTCTGGTTTCTGTGCCTATTCTACATCCACTGCACCAGTTCTGTTAGGCTCATATACAAGAGGAAGTTTTGCTACATAATAATAATATAAATAAGAATCTTAATCACTACCAAGGTACTCCTTTTAATCTCACTATGTACTATCTTAAATCATGTATGGCTGTTGTATCCTCTCGAACAGAATGGTACTCGTTACATGCCACATTGTATATCAGATTTGTTTATACTAAGTATATTGTAATTGGTGCCTTGGTGATTTCAAATGGGTAATCTTATAACTTTGGAATTTCTTGATGTTTGACTAGATTGTAAAATGGCTTCCTCTGGAGTCCGTGTGTATTCTTCTTCAGTTTCTGTTTTTTTATTGAAATTTGGTATTGGTTCTTCATGATATCTGACAACTGACATACTTCTAATGGAACAGTAACGATGTTTCATCGTGTGCGCGCGCATATTTGACAAGTAGTATTTTGTTCTGTCCTCAGTTCCGACAGAAGCTGTACAACGATTTGTGTCTGTATTTAAGCCTACCTCAAGTATTTTTCATCATCTGTGCAGATGTAAACTACGCTGGAAGGTACAAGGAAAGATACTTGTCATCTAACTTTGAAACAACTGTTGAGTTGCTTAGATTATACCCCACCTTTCCCGTGTTTGTGTGAAATAAGATTACTGCTGAAGCAACTCATTACCATGCAGGTGATTCATGGACAAAGTTGTGGGAATTCTTTAAAGATGAATATGAGAACGAGAAGAATTTTCTCGGAGGAGCTTTAGGCGTCAAGCAGAGGGTGATCTAAAGACTAAAGCTGAGGATCATTGAACATGTACTGCTTACTTGACCTTTATTATATATTTTCTATAGTGCTTTCTTTGTGCTTGTGGATTGATTTTCAGTTGTTCCTCTGTTCACGTTCAGAACATACTGGTTGTTTCGAAATACTATTCATTGATTACCCTGAATTTGCTTGCAGATCTTCAGAGCTCTCCCTAGCAGCGTTGCAGCTTCTACTTCCCTCTCAGTTCTCTGTCATTGTGTATGCAGCATCTAATTTGCCCTGCATTTGTCCTCCTTCAGGAAGCAGAGAAGCATTTCTTAGACATGGTGAACTCCAAGTCCCTGATCGCAAAGGTCGACAGGCTGATGGGGATTGTATCCTTCCGGACAGCGCAAAACAGTAATGGGTTACTCAACTCATGGGCATCTATCCTTGAGAAGCTTCTTGACCTGGTTGAGTAGAGCTGCCACCAAATACATAAGGAGGCGATGATCCACAAGGTGGTGTTGAAAGCATGATGCGTATACTTGATAGCCTACGTTGGATTTCAAAGCCTCTGCCGTATGCTCCTAATATTTTTTTAGAGCGTTATGTATGCTCCTAATATGACAATCTCAAGACGGGGCGAACTATTTTCTACCAGGAAACAATGAAACAGTGGACGGAATGATGGGCCACTGTTGAGTTCATTCTTCTTTCATTGCTAGTGTATACTTTTGTTTGGAAAGACAGAATAAAATGTGAAAATGAAGCATGACTAGCTTACGTATTTTGCATCTGAGTATTGTGTGAGAAGATGACTAGATGTGGATTAATAAACCAAGAGGATTTTGTACAAAATTCCCTCGACCGGTGATCGTGTGTGTTTCTTTGAACAGACATGCAACACATCATCTCATCTAAATTTAAGATTCAACAAGACACAAAATTCACAGATAAGCAGAAACGATACTCTTACGAGTTCATCCGAAACACTAGGAACTCTTCATCACCATTATCCATACATCATGCAGCAATGCAATCAGAAACGAGCAGGGAGCAGCAGGAACGATATACTCCTACTAGTTCATTCGAAACACTAGGAACTCATCGTCAACATTATCCATACATGATACATCCTGCAATCAGCTCCGAGCAGGGGGCAGCAGAAACGATACTCCTACGATTCATCCGAAACACTAGGAACTCATCATCAACATTATCCATACATCCTGCAGCAATGCAATCAGAAACGAGCAGGGAGCAGAGCTGGAATGGAATGTACCCATTCAGTAGAGATCAACTCGACCGCGGCAGCAGGGGCACTGCTGGCGCTTCACGTAACACCGGGAGCAGAGCGCGACGTGTAAGCAGGGAGTAAGCTCCACCTGAGCTGGCCCGGAGCAGTCACCACAGACCCCGGGGTGGTGCTCGCCGGCGACGCAGCTTCTGGGTGGCGTCTGATGGAGGCGCAGTACATGGTGAAGGAGGGAGCAATCGTTCTGCAGCTTCTGGGCGCGCAATGCCTGCAGCCCGAGCTCTCTGCTAAGCTGGTGGTTTAGCCGTCTGAGCTCCTCGCACTCCCGCCGGCGCGCCTGCAGCTCAGCCCACCCACGCTGGACATCCTCACGCTGCCAAAGTGAACACGGAAACAGTGTTACATCACTACGACTCGAGAGAGGGGCCGAGGGCGAGGAGACTCACTGGGATCTGAAGGAAGCTCTCGCTGTTGCTGTGGCGAGTGGGGGCGAGGGCGAGGTGATGCCGCCCGTGCTGTCTTGCCGGCTCCAACAGCGTCATCTCCTGGCGAAGCGGCGAGCGCGCATGGTATTGCTGATGCAGCTGAAGCAGTCGCGCCCGCTCCCGCTCCCGCTGCAACATCGCTGCCAGAGGTCCCGTCTCCAGCCCCGTGCCCATCATCCTCGTAAGCGCCGGCTCGAGCTGCAGAGAGGGTGACACGCCAACATGCGGCGCATGCTGCGCATGCCAGAGGTCCTGTTCAGATACGGGTTGTAGAAGCTCATTTTCGAACAGTGTAACATCACTACGACTGGCTGCCGAGAGAGAGGTCGAGGGCGAGGAGACTCACTGGGACCTGAAGGAAGTTCTCGCTGTTGTTGTGGCGAGTGGGAGCGAGGGCGAGGTGATGCCGCCCGTACTGTCTTGCCGGCTCCCACAGCATCTCCAGGCGAAGCGGCGAGTGAGCATGCTGGTGCTGATGCAGCTGAAACAGTCGCGCCGGCTCGGGCTGCCGAAGGGGCGGCATGCCAGCGTGCAACGGCACCAGTCCCATCTCTGGAGCGTCCGCGGTTTCGCGTGCCGGCCTTCCGCCACCAATGACCCCGACGTCTCGGCGTGGCAGCAGTGACGACGGGCGTGGACCGAAGAGCGCGTCGATGCCGATGGACGGCCCCGGTAGGACCGCCGACTCGCTCCTCCTCCCGCCGATGGCGTCCGCCGGAACATTGACTGGCGGCGACCGGGTGATCGCGTGCTCCCGCCGCGCTGGTGACGACTGGCCGAGGGCGAGCGTGGTGGAGTCCGATGCCTCCGGTGTCTTGGTGTGGGAAGCGGAGGACGCGATCCGAGCCAGCTGCTCACCGAGCTGGGTAATGGACGTGGCGGCGGACGTATCCCGCAGGGCCTGTGTCTCTGTCTCGACGTGGTCGAAGACGATGTCGTCCCCGCCCAGCACAAACACAGCGGAAGCTCTGGCCGGCTGGTCCTGGGCGTCCCCCACCGCGAGACCCGCGGTCGCGTGCTCCTGCGGCGCCGACGCGATCGCGGCCAGCTGCTCACCGAGCTGGGTAATGGAGGTGTAGGCGGACGGCCCCCGCTGGGCCTGTGTAGGTCTGTCGACGTGCTCGAAGACGATGTCGTCCCCGCCCGGAACAAATAGCCGCGGCCCCTGGAAGATGAATCCCGGGCCCTGAAGCGGCACGTCGGATGCTGGGACCGGCGGCGCCGAGTCGATCCTCTTCCCGCCGATGGCGTCGTCCGAGCGGGTGGTCGCCTGCTCGTGCTGCGCCGGTGAAGACTGCGCGAGGGCGAGCGTGGTGGAGCCCGGTGCCGACGATGTCTCGGTCGGGAGAGGCTTGTGGCTCCCCTCGCCCTCCTCGACCGCCGTGTCCGCCGCGCCCTGGAGTGGCACGTCGGAGGCGGGGACCCGCGGCGACGACTCGCTCCTCCTCCCGCTGATGGCGTCCTCCAGAACCTGAACGGGCGGCGCCGGGGACTGCTGGGGGAGGGACTCCGGTGCGGGCGACGTCGCGGTCGTGGCAGGCTTCTGCTTCCCCTCGCCCTCCTCCATCTCGCCGATCTCTCTCTCTCTGCCTCGCGTGGGTGCAGTGGGATGTGGAGGGTAGCAGATAGAGGAAAGACGGCGGTGGACGGAAGACGACGGGGAAGGGGGAAGGGAATTTATATGGAGTGGCCAGGCTAGGTGAAGTTACGGTGGCTTCGGAGAGATTCGCCGCTTTCCCGTTTCACTGACAAGTGCCCCTCCAGGCGATTGAAAGATTTATTACGGCGCGTAACTTTCGTCTCGTTGAGTTTGGCCGCGCCCGAGGTAAATAAACGGTTACGGCCGCGGGGCCCACTGTGCCACCCTGGCTGTTCCACAGCAAGCCGGCCTCGGAAGGAAGCGTGTAGAATTTTTCTCAGTTAATCTTTGTTGATTTTTATAGCAGCTATTACCTTTTTTTTACTCAGCATTACGAGGATGCATCGTTTTTGTTCAGGGATTGATATTTTTGTTCAGGGATCGTTTTTGTCTTATCGTGAAGGATTAGCAATACGATGGTATGGTATCACATAGCATGCATGACACACGGCCAAGCCACACCCTAGAGAAAACAAGTCTGCTCCTCCCACTGTTATGCAACATAGTCTGCTCCTCCCTCTTTTTCTAATCTCCATGATCTCAAGTCTTATTTATTTGCGTGTCGAAAGTACGAGCACTACGCTCCAGAAACTGTCGCTGCCGCGATCTCTTTACTTTTGTTTTCACGGTAGATACTTCAAAGAACCATCCTTAGCTGCTCAATTCTGTGTGAGTTGATTAATCCAACTTTGGTTGGTAACTTGATCTCTGTGTTTCAGAAGTAGACGCTTGGGCAAAAGAAGAGCAATCAAAGGAGAGTAGGGGACGAAGAAGAAAAAACGTCCTAAGAGGAGGAAGAGAAGCACCTACGCCACCGCCTCCTCCAGATCATGTGTCCACCCCCGCCGCTTCACCGCATCGTACTCTCAAATATTGGACTTTGCCCCTCGACATCGCCTCTAATACCTCCCCGGCACGCTTTAATTTGTTCTTAGTGGCTGGCCAGCCCCAGGGACGAAGCTAGAAAAGTTTGCCAACGGGGTCAGCTCTCTATGATAGTGGGGTCAACCTCTACAAAAAATAGTAGTCAGTGCTAATTACTGAAGGATTTGCTATTTTCCACTGGTGTCAGCTGACACCATTGCCCATAAGCCAGCTCCGTCCCTGGCCAGCCCCACACCCCTTCACCACTAAGGTCATTGCTCGCCCGTGGCTCGCTCGATCCACGCCGACACCTTCTCTGGCGTCACCACGCCGGCTCGATAGGTGGGTGGCGGCGGTGCATGTGGTGCTCGAGGGGAGGGAACGGTATGGAGAAGACGGCTGGGCCCCACCCGGGTGTGCATGTCACGTGCTCAACCTAGACATGGTTACCCGGTAAGGAGTAAGTTCTATACAAAGTATGAGGACACTCTACCGCTCAGTTTATTCTTCACTAGTAAGTGTGCACGTGCAACCCACGTCTCTAAAAGATTGCACATGTTTATTAAATCTCATTTATCTTGTAGTGACTTGTAATTTATTATCACTTCCTCACGAAACCGCATTCTTCATATTCCAGTAGACTGAAATGTCAACTACTTTTTTCATTAATTCTGTTATATGGACCTACCAAGTATTAATTTTCATTAGTTTTCAACCAACAATTCAAGACAGAACAATATAAAATAATGATAACAGACGAAATATATTTCTTCAGGTATATCTCCTATCCATTAGTCCACGAAGATTGACACCCACAAAGTACGGGATGAACCATGTGATTATGGATATCTAATGATATACTTTCCGATATAATCAACCAAGAATAATTATAAATAATCTTAACAGTCATAGAGATCTTCAAATCTTAGTATTATTTATACTAAACTCAAAATATTAATATGATCCCAACAGAACATTTTTTAAACCCTTACCATGACATGTGTGTACCAAAGAAAAATCACCCATACCGAATAATAAGGCAAGCCCTCACGCTCTAGCTAGCTGCCCGTTTTCCACTCTTTATCTCTCCAAGGTTGTCAAGACGCTCCCTCCCCTTCTTCCCCACTATCAGCGTGAGGACAACCCCTTGCCCCCTCCCCGACCTCCCCGCAACTTCTGCGACGACAACCCCCTCCCTGTGTGTTGGAAGGATCATTGTCCACGGCGTCGACCTCCTTCTTCTACGGAATAAGCCGGTGAACAAAGCGAGATGCGTCCTACAAGGTTTGACCGTGTCACGAGCCTCTCCTAGACCCCTCGGATCCCTACCAAACTCGTAAGCAAACAGCGGGAGCGAAGTACGGCATGCTCGATTCCTTGTTGTCCAATGACACCGCCGAATGCCTTGACGCCGCCGACGTGGTTATAGACTCGCGCCTCCTCGGCCCCGCCAGGCCTATTCGATAGCCCTACTAATTCAATGCCCTCCCCTCACCCCACTCCTCAAAGTCATTGACGCCCGACAACTCGCACACTCAGAGCATTGATCTAAGCGAGTAGTGCACAATTGAGAAAAACTAAGCGAAGTGGGGCAAGAAAATAAATGACCCTTGATTTTTTTTCCTGACCTTGTATTTGAGAAATTGATATGATATGTTGCATACACTAGATGATACCAAGTGCTTTGCAAACAAGAATGTCAGATTCATATCATATGCAAAATAGACTTTGCGGTCGATGATATTTCAATAGTACAAAATATATGTATAATTTAAACTTATCACCAAACCAAAACTTGCAAGACTATTTGTGATATTTCAAATTATACTCTATAAGTTTATATAAACGTTCTTACCTAATCATACACGAGAATCAACTATTAATATATTGATTTATTAGACCGGACACTTTAGAGATCTCTAGCATGATATTAAGGATATTAAAGTAGAGTTGAATATGTGTGCATACACACATAAAAACAAACAACCTGTAAGTTATGTAATATGAGACAAAGAATTTCTTATGACAAAAGATTTAAATTATCATGACACAATTTTTATTGATAGACGTTGGAATAGTATAATAAAGAATGATGTAATAATAATAGCAACATTCAAATGTGGTTTATTATGACAACTAATTGATTAAAAAACTATATGCATTAAGAGGTTGTAGTTTTATCAAGTTAATTCATAAATAAATAAAAATATTTAGTATAAATAAATTTATTTTTATTCGCACCGGGTCCACAATATTTTGCACCGGCCCTGGTCGCCACCATCCGCCCGACATGCAGCTTGGGCCATTCAGTACTCTTTCTCTTGTTCTCTTTCCCGCTGCCGCTGCGGAGCCTTGTGCTCCAGGGCTCCCCGCCGCTGATGCCGCTGCCGCTGCCAAACCTTGTGCTTGGGGTCAGGGCCGGGGTCTGCACGATGTTGGCATTGCGGAGAGTGGTGGTCGTGGTCGGGGACTGGAGAGGGACCGTCTGGCAACCAAAATTCGAAGGTGTCAGGATCAAAGAGAACAACAAGAAGTGAAGGACGCCAATGCTTCGAAACTGAAGTCCTACCGGAACTGTAGCCGGCTTCTTCACGAGGAGCCCTCCCGGTGCGGACATCGTCGCCTTGCGCTTTCAATCAACGGCCAGGAGCTGCTTCCTGTTGTCCTTGGCCAGTTCCTCCTCCTTCCCTTTATCAAGACGCTTGGTGGTCCGCATGGGCTTCTCGATGAAGTGCGTCAGCGCGACACCTTTTTCTGGAGCGAGCACAAACAGACGAACGAACAGCACACGGATCAGGGAAGAACATCGGAATGATCACGACATGGCAAGGGGTCCGGGAGGCTAATAAGAAGTATGCATCGGCGGGAGAGCTCACCCTGGTCGTGGGTCCATGCTGCGGCTGTGCCGAGGTTTCTCGGACTCCTCCTCGTCGTCTCTCTTGCTCTTTGCTCTCTCGCGAAGATGGCGGTGTGGTCTCACTGGACTCGAGAGGGAGGTGGCCGAAGGGGAAGAAGGAGGGGGATTTTATAAGGGACGGCGCCAGGTGAAAGTTACCGTGGCGTGCAGCGTCTCCGTCCCCGCGAGTAACCGGAGTAATTGGCAAGTCATGAAGTGTAATTACAGTAGCTTCGATTCACTTCGGCGACGGCATAGGTAATTAGTTAGTTATAACAGCGGGCCCCATGCCAGCTGGAGATTCCTGGCCGGTTCATCTGAACTAGAAGGATAAGCGCGCTTTGCCGCAAAAAAATGTTGATGTACATGCCCAAAATCGTCTCAAATGCGGTCAATTTTATCGTGTGAACCATATTTTGTACCAAAAAATCAAGTCAATCAATCACAATATCACATTTGACAACCTAGAGTTTTGTACTTGTATACTCAATCGTGATGCTCTAGTAATATTGCGCGTTGACAAAATGCATAAAAAAGTCTATTTTGAAGAAAACCGATTTGTAAAAATTATTTGGCACGTTAACCAAATGCATAAAAAAAGTCAATTTTGAAGATAACCGATTTGTAAAAACTATGTGTAAGCCAAATAACCGTATCTCTAAAAATAGTTTGTAAAGCCAAATAACCGTTTTTAAAGTGTTTTCATCCAAAAGGCTATTTTCAAAGCATCATTCCCTTGTTTGTAAATTTCAAGGGGTGACTGCTCACATGAGATGTTGTCGACCAGAGCTAGGTAAGCCATGTAAATAAACCAAATCAATGGTTCTTACTGAACTTAACATCATCACTATCATTGTCTCTTTGTTAACCAGCAATTGGAGAACGGCATAACAAAAGATGTCTCAGAGAGATATTTAATCCCTTGAAAAACATAAAATTGTAATACTACACCAACAGTACACTCCGGTTTTTAAGTTTAAAAGAAACACAATAGTAAGAAGTAGGTAGCCTATAATACAGTTTTAAAGTGGCCGTAAAATCATATCGCAAACAGCGAGAGATTTCCGATTTCAGCAATCTATTATAGAGCACTTAGTTCTGATCAGTATAGTGAAAACTGAGACTCAGTAGCTAATCTAGCACATTTCTTGGAACAAAAGGATGCACCAAATAGGTTGAGACAGTGCTGATCCAGCTATCAATCTCCTCCTGTACAGTTAAGCTCACTGTGGATAATGCTCAGAACGAACCAAAAGGAGATGGCCACATGGAAACTCTAGTAAACTGCAAAGGAAAACATGGTTTAATCGTATAAGAACATAGGTTGATCTTTAGGCAGCCGTGGGACAATATGAAGGAAATAGTTTCAACCTTTTTAGCGAATTAATTGGACGAAAGGATAAGCTACTTCACATGTAGAATGTTTGGCAAAGCCTGATATATCCTTAAATCTTGTTGTACCATCATCATTTCCAATAACACATGAAACACAAAAAGAATAGAGAATTGTTCAAAGAACAAAGGAAGAAAAACATGAGAGACAGGACGTACCTATTAGCATATGCTGCCCACATCAAAGTATTACAGGATACCAGGATACCTGGGTAAATAGGACATAAACATATACTTCGTATCCCTGCAGTTTAAGTATGGCAGTGCTACAACAGAGCAAGACAATAGATTGAAAATATGATCTGTACACGAACTTATTACAGTCCAAACTAGACATAGCACAGAACTTTCAGAAGGTGGGTGATACGGCATCTCTGTATTTGCGATAGAAAACTGGAGTTGTGTGCCGTCGCCATTGATCTGTGACAGAAAAAAATGCC
Organism: Poa pratensis; assembly: GCA_947311845.1. NCBI lineage: Eukaryota > Viridiplantae > Streptophyta > Magnoliopsida > Poales > Poaceae > Poa > Poa pratensis. The sequence goes on from CAMZMU010000036.1 coordinate 46,012,945, forward strand.
CTTCTAGTGTTTCATTGTTGACGAAATAACGTCTGAAACATGTGAAATCATGCACAAACCGGAAAGTGGCACAACGTTACCTTCAATACTAAAATAATTTCTTAGTTCATGTTTTTAAAAGATTTTAGCAACAATTCATACATCGACACGTGGATGCCTATGGTCGAATTTCAGACATACTTCCTTTTTCCAAGATATTTGTGCCAGATTTTTAAAACACTTGCACACATGAACACATCCCATTAGACATTAAAATCCTACTTAAGCAAAGACGAATCATCTTCTTGTTGTTATTTAGAGTTACGAAAGATTTGAGATAGTTTGACTTAAGAATATGAAATCTCAGACATGGTGAAAAATTCATAAACAAAGGTTATAATTGTCATAAGAATTCAAAATTTCGATTGCAATATACATATCAGTCTTACCTTCCAGCCTATATTGTTCATGCCATAATCACTGAATCAACACATGCATAGGATGCTGACAGAATATTAAGTGCAGTGATGTAGCATAGCTTGTCTATGCAAAAGGAGAGATATCATATTGCTACAGAGAACATGATGTTGAATGTGCAATCTATTAGAACAACTTAGCTTTAGCGTTGTTACCTTGCATCTCTCAGGAAGTTCAGAAGATAACTAAAATCGACATAATCTGATAGAAGATTGACAGAGAATAATGATAAATATAATCTAAATAATCTGATGGAAGATTGACAGAGACTTAAGTATGTAGACACCATGTTCTGTTGGTCAATAGTGTACTGATAGAATGCAGAGTTATTAAAATCACGGGGTTCATGGCAGCATATCCTGGAGCTTGTATTTATCTTGTTACGGTTTCTCAAATAGCACTTTTAAATAAGCAATTATTCATTGGCTTTTAAAATAACAATATGAAGGATGTGTTTAACGTCCAAGTAATCTTTTAAACCAAACCGTAGTCGCATATATGAGTAAGCACTGAGCAATGAGATTACGATACAAAAGTTAGCTTGAAAATAAAATATACATTTGTACCAATTAAATTTCCACAATTCCATATCCATATGTCTATGTGGAAGGAAAGCGTCATTCAGCTAACTATAGACCATTGAAAAAATAAACTAACTTTAGATACAGCCCAATATCTCCTAGTAAAAGGGAAACTAAATTTACATGTTTCAAAAGGAGCCTGCTTCCTGCAATTAGGACACAGCCAAGTTTCTCAAGTTTTTTGTTACTGAAGAGTTGTAGAAACAAATTGGTCCCCGAACCATAGCACACTAAAAATTGGTAATTTTAAAGTACACAACTATAGAACTATGATTTCGTTTCCAATTGCTGCATTGTTCTTCAGAACCTTCATGAACATTGTAAATTATGTAATTAAAAACTTACAATCCTTAATCAATAAACGGGCAAGAGATGCGCAGGGAGGTGGTTGGGGAAGTTGCTGGCAGCTACTCCGGGTGGACGCCAGCAACAACACCTGGAGCAGGCGACCATGAGTTCTTCCTCCGCGCCTACCCACCGCCATCCACTCAATATTTATTCGATTAGCCACGCTTCTGTATTCACCACAATCCGCAAACCACGGGAAAATCAAACTTTCTATAACATCACAGTTTAACAACGAATTGATAGAACAGAACATAAGTATACTGCTGCACGCATGTATAGTATAACACAGTTTTTAGCTAGAGAACTGAATATAATACATGGCTTATGTAATGGTCCGTATTACACGGCTTATAGAATGGCACATATGCGCTATACAATTTAAACAGTGAAACTGAAATTCACTACCGTGTCTAGGAGCTACACAAGGGAATTCAATCAGGAACGTTCTAGTTAGCTTGAAACGACCAGGACTGTGACTAAACTGTTAGATTGATCTCCACCCGATCGAGCCCAACGGCTCGACGGGCCCTTTGACTCGCGCCCTGATCGGGGGCGCCCAACCCTCTTATGGTTGGTGGGCCCCTGTGACCTGCGGCTATATAAAGGGTGGGGGCCGGCAGAACGCAGTAAGAGGTTCACCACGATCTGCACGACCCCACCAACTAACCCTACCGATCTAGGGAGCCCGCAGTGCTCACGGGAAGCTCCACCTTCACCACCGACGGCACTGCCATCACCGCCGCCGTCCACCATGGCCAGCACCTCGAGTGCATCCTCACAAGGAGAAGGTACTGCTTTTCCTCTCCATCGATCTATTCTATCGGTAATGATCTAGACTAGTGATCCTACGGGACAAACAATGGTATCAGAGCCTATCTAGGTTGCTAGATCTTTTCGGTAGATCAAGAAGTCACAGAAAGTCCACATCCCGCACCGCAAACCCTAGATCAAAGAGGGCAAAGAAAGATCTCACCGGGGGCCTCGGGCTTGCCGGAAAAGGGCACCGCGGCCAAATCCGTTCGACGGCGGCGCGCCCACCGCAAGGGGAGCGCGCGACCGGCGAAGGGGTCGGAACGGTAACATGTCGCCATGACCAGGCCGACGAAAAAAAATAAGAGAGAGATGGGGTGGGCGGCCGTCGCTCGCCGGCGGGCCGCCGTCCTCTCCCTCATCGCCACGGAGGGGCACGTCGCCGTCTCAGGCGGCCGGCGGCCAATCCGCACGGGCGCAGAGAGGCGCGCGGGAGCGCAGGGACGGCGTCGACCGCACGGTCGCAAGCAGGAGGTGGTGGGGAGGCTCGCCACGCAGGGGCCGCCGGCTAGCCGTCGCTCGCCGGAGGACGGCGGCGCGCAGCGAAAGGAAGCGGCGCCGGACAGAGAGAAGAAGGAGAGAAAAGAAACGGGGGCTTGGAGATGCTCTCTGGTTTTGATCCGGCGACTTGCACGGACAGCCGTCCGATCGCAACCGATGGCCAGGATCGACCGGCGGCTAACCCTAGCCTGCCAACGGGCCGATGACCAAAAGTAAACAGGCCGTGGGCCGCGACCCTGGTGCCCCAAACGCGGCGAGCAGTAGATAGCGCAGAGGCGCCACAGGCCGTGGGCCGCTTGGGCGGCAGATAGCGCGTGAGCGCACAGCAGGCCGTGGGCCGAGGTTTCCTGTCGCCCCGGGCGACAGATAGCAGAAAGGCCGTGGGCCTGCCGAAAAGGACATCTTTCTGTTTATTTTTCCACAGAAACATGTTTTAATTGTTTTGTTCAATTTTTTGAGCAAATTTCATCAAAGTTTTTCCTATTCAAAATTATCCAGCGAAAGTTTTGTTTAGGAAACAGAAAAGTAAAAGTAATGCTTCTGAAAAGTATAAAGTTGATGAATTTTATTCATTTTTCCGCTGCAAATAGTTAAAAGTAATTGCTTAAAAGCAATAAAGTGATAATTAATTTTTTTTTAAATGTGATAAAGTGAATATTAAAGGTGATTATGGTTCTGTTATTTTACAACCAACGTTGTTAATAACATAATCATGATTTAATTATTAATGTTTGTAAAATACAGATAATATTTTACAGTTTCTGCTGTAAAGTAAAAGGACTCTCCTCTAATTAAATTGGAACCAACGGGAAAATTTAATTAGAGAGGAGGAAAAGAGAAATACTTGTTTAACAGATTAATTATGGTATTGTTATTTTCTGACCAACGTTGATGATAGCAGTACTATAATTATATGAGTTATATAGTCAAAGGGCTAGATCTCTGATAATTTTGCATGAAAGTGATCAATTTTCAGAGAAAAGATAAAAGATCAAGAAATGCTCTTGAACTATAGAAATATGTATATTTCATGTTTCCGCTGAAATAGAGTTGATGATAATGTCATTTTCCAAACAGAGTTCTTTATTGCAATAGAAATATTATCATCATATTGTTTATGAGTTTTATGCATTGATTCTATTTCTGCCCAACGGTGATGTAGAATTAGTGTAGAAAGATGATGTTTCATTCTAATTCTGCCCAACGGTGATTTAGAATATAGAAGAAAGTTTTAAAGATTTAAGGTGCATATCTTTAACCAGACCAACAAGGGTTATTTTTATGCTCATTATTGTTTATTATTATTGAATATTTTCTCAGACAAAGATTCTCATGTTTTCATTCGTGAAAGCAAAAGAATGGGTACTTGTGACCCGAAAGATGACCAAGAAAGGTCATAAAGTGAGAGAGTATGTTCTCTCTAAAGAATGACTGCAAAAGAAAAAGAATTCTTGGATGTTAATCCAAGAATACAAATAGATCATCGAGAGTCTTGTTTGACAAATGTCTTTCATGTACTCTCCATGCAGAAAACAAATAAATCATTCAGAGTTTTGTTTAACGAATTTCTTTCATGTACTCTATATGAAGAAAATTTTAAACGAGCAACATGAATGCTTAATTTGACTAACGTTGGATTAAGCATGTGTATAAAAGAGTATTCAGATTTATTTCTGAATTTGATGATTGAATATGCAGTCTAAAGAGCCAATTGTGGCATCTATGTCTTTTTACCCGCATGACGGGAAAAGATGATAATAATACCCACGTGGTGGAAAAGTCTGGGAAAATACCCGCATGGCGGGAGAAAATTTTGACAAAGGACTTATCCTGTATGACAGGAAGAAGATGTGATGACTCATGTGTTTTTATATCGACCGCACACTTTATGTGTCATAGTTACAAAGCACTTAATGAGTCAAAAGAGAATAAAGTTACAAAAGAACCTAAAGATGAGAATGGCATGCAAGTGTGACTTGCAAAAGTACCATTGAGAAAGAACTCTTGTGAGTTTTGAAAAGGAATGAGGAAAAAGTACTCCCATACATTAAAAGACAACTTCATTTTGAATGAAGCAGATAAAAGATAACTTCATTTTGAATAAAGCAGATAATCAAAGTTTCGAAATTGTGGCAAAAAGGTTCTTGCCACATTTCGAGGGGGAGATAGAGAATGTTACAGAATAAACTCCCCTATACTTCAGATAATGTGATGCATATTATGCATCTAAGTGATCTATGATGAATTGTGATCGTCTGGGGAGTACGACGGTCATAATAATGATACCCCTAAAGTAAAGAGATAGATTTATTCCTGGATCTTTTACAGCTCCGAAAGGAGACTAAGGACGGTACTCAAAGTGCCATAAAGAAGACAGATTGACAGGTTAACAGAATAAACCCAAATAAAAAGGATTAAGGATACACCATTTTGGAGAAAATGGAGTAATCTGGGGGAGCATGGTATGAACATACCTAAGGCTCGAATAGATTTTATCTGGGGGAGCTTGTTGCTTTATAATAGAGATGAACAAGTAAACATGGATCTTGTGATTTAGGTCCTTGTAAGAGCTATTGCCTTTTGGCGATAGAAGACTACAGAATTAATTGCCTCTAGGCAATGACAGAGCAACAACATCCCCATATGAGAAAAACAGATGACTATAAAGTCTATATCAGAGAAATTTAAATGAAGGTTGATCCCACCTCATTTACAGAATTATAAGCAGCGCTCAATCGATTTTGACAAGTGTCTACTTGTCTTAATGATTAGAGACTATGTGAATCCCGACGATGTTTGGGACTCATAAGTAATTTCCAATGGAGCCAAAACAGTAGGCTATAAAGGGTCTACAACGCCAATGTGACTCCAAAGGAAATATGTAAAAAGCGATTTTAAATCGAAAGATTTGCGCTAAGAGAATAAACAGATTAATAAGTGATAATGGCACATAATGATCTGAGTTACATCAGATGAAAGTAAAGAACACAAGGGATCTTACGGACTAGAGCAAGTCTCTAGAATCAGAAGTTATTTTGGGTTAAAGAGAATGAGAGGACAATCGCTTTTCTATAAACTTATAGAATGGGAAATTCATTCCCTAATCCTGTGTATGTGGATGATATCCTACTTGCTAGTGGTGATGTCAATCTACTACCGGCAGAGAAAAGAAGTTCTTGTCCTCAAAAGAGTATTCTCGGTAGAGTGTCTGTCGTTAAAAGTATCGAGATTTACTAAGAAAAGAAGAAAAGGGGTATTAGAAATATCGCATGGACATGCTGAGAAGAAGTCTCTAAAGCATGCATGTCGAGAAAACCTACGCCTGTTCTTATTGTCAAGGGTAATGGAATTGGGAACTTTAGTGTTCCAAGAGATAACATAGAACGGATCAAATGGATATGGTACCATATGCTTCAGCTGTTGGAAACTCAATATTACCCTGAAGTTCACGTATCCGGTTGTTTTGGCAATGTCCAATCCAGATATAGATCACTGGAATGGAATCAAAGATATCGGCCTCATGCTAAAAGAAACAGAGTGCTCTCAAAAGGTTGTGAGTACAAAGATAGATCTATAAATGTGCTCTCAAAAGGTTGTGAGTACAAAGAAAGAATTTGTGAAATATATAGCGAAATCCACAATTGTCGCTAAATTTCACATTTGGAGTTTTTGTGTGGAAAAGCTCCAAAGAATGAAAAGATTAACATCAGTGTGATGTAAAGACATGTTATAGCATGATATGAGGCTGAGGGACAGGCAAAATGGTTAAGGAAACCTGTACCCGGAATTGATAATGGTTGACAACAGCAATAACCATTAAGTAATTCACTCCTAAGACAACGAGTCAAGTGTGGTGCCAAACACATTGACACAGAGTTATACGTTGTAAAGGAGAAAGTCCGGAATTATGTTGAAATGCTTGGAGCATAAGAGGAATAGATAAAAGAAACACACAAGTGTTTGCAGATCTGCTAATTAAAGGCTTACCGCCCAGTGTGTTTGGAGAACACATAGTCGACATGGGTTTTATGGTATAGTCTATATGATTTCCGGACAATAAAGAGGCCCAAAAGATTAAAGAATCTATTTCAAAACAGAGAGGTATATTGTAGCTGTCTGATTCTATCGGCAATGAGCTGTGACGATGAAACATGCTCTATGTATTGATCTGTGATGAAACGAGTAAAGTAAAAGGTAAAAGTAAAAGTTGAGATCAAGGGGGAGAATGTTAGATTGATCTCCACCCGATCAAGCCCAACGGCTCGACGGGCCCTTTGACTCGCGCCCTGGTCGGGGGCGCCCAACCCTCTTATGGTTGGTGGGCCCCTGTGACCTGCGGCTATATAAAGGGTGGGGGCCGGCAGAACGCAGTAAGAGGTTCACCACGATCTGCACGACCCCACCAACTAACCCTACCGATCTAGGGAGCCCGCAGTGCTCACGGGAAGCTCCACCTTCACCACCGACGGCACTGCCATCACCGCCGCCGTCCACCATGGCCAGCACCTCGAGTGCATCCTCACAAGGAGAAGGTACTGCTTTTCCTCTCCATCGATCTATTCTATCGGTAATGATCTAGACTAGTGATCCTACGGGACAAACATAAACAACTTAGAAGATGGACTACTTATCAGATCTTTCAATTACCTGACATAATCTGTTTCCCGAATAGGAAGGTGTCGCTAGCCGGAGTCATCTTCGCTAGAGGTAGGGGAGCTGCACCATCGCGAGCTCCTTCCACCGGCGGAGCGGCACCGTCGCGCCGGTCCCAGGACCACGCGGGAGCTTCACCTCCTCCCTGCATCCTGAACTCACCTCACTGGATGTGGCTCGGCCGGCCTAGACGAAGAGCAACCGTCGCTGCACCATGGTGAGCTCCTTACGCCCGCGCTCTTTCTACCGGCCACGAAGCAGCGAAGCAGCACTGTCGCGCCGGTCCTAGGACCATGCGGCTCCTCTTCGTCGGCCTAGAACTCCTGGCCGTGGCTCGGCCGGCCTCAGGAGGTGCGATTTGGGGCTGGATTAGGGCCTCTGCTCGATGAAGGAGGTGTGGGGTCGCAGAGTACATGGAAGTGGCCGCAGATCGGGCGTCCGCAACCGGAAGAGACATCCGACAGCGGCAACGTCTTGGTTGTGGCGCCGGACAGCGGAACGGCAACGGCGGCCGCTAGGTACTATGGCCGGAAAATTGGAGACGCGGCGGTAGGGGGTCGCAGGGAGCAGCGTCATCAGGATGTCCCACGGCGGACAGGGGAACGGCGGCTTCGATGGGTAGAGGGCGGCGAGGCGTGGCGGTGGGGAGGCGCGGATGTCGTGTGCGGCGGAGGGAATCTCTTGCCCAGGTACGGCGTGGCGGCGGCGGCGTGGAAGCTGGTTCACGTGGAGCGGCGGTGTGGAAGAACATGGGCTGGGGATAGAAGGTGGATCAAATTCCAGTCGTCGTGGTCACCCGGTGGTGTCTCCCGAAGAACGGTCGTCGCCGCTGCTGCCTGCTGGGAGCTAGAAACCCTAGCATGACGGGTTCTTCGACCCCAACGGAGCGGGTGGGAGATTTGAGGCATACGGAAGCGAACCCACCTGGCACCGAGAGAGAAAGAGAGGCAATACAAAATAGGTGATGCCACTGCCATGCGAAATGCTATTCCGAATTTTAAAATCATTTACTTCCAAAACCAAGCGTTCAAATAAGAATATGTTTTCACCGCTGTGTTCCTAACGAGAAGATTTTTGAAACTAGCTCCCATATGAACATGTTTCGACGAATATTTCAAAAAGAAGCTTCATAATGAAAATACAGGTTTGCATTACAAACATGTTTTCTTCCTCGTAAAATTTGCCTTTTCATGATACAACATTTTCTTTTTTTTAAAGATACCACGGAGTCTCTCAAAAGGTGTTTTAAGCGTCATTATAACGATTGGATATGCAAATAACTATTTAAGCTTGCTATCAATCAAAACAATTCTCAACTTTGTCGATCAGTTCTGCGGAGCAATTTTCATATCGGAAATTGCCTTTCATGATATAAGTTGTTCTTCGTTTCAAAATAATTATGGACTAGTCGGTTCACTTTATAAAAGCAATAACTATCACTTGTATAAACTTGTAGTTTACCAAAATAATTCTTAGCATGTCGATCCGTTCTACAAAAGTATTTTTAAACCACAAATTAATTTTTCATGACAATTTTTCTTTTTCGCAAAGATACCAATGAGTCTCTCAAAAGGTGTTTTGATCGCCATTATAACTATGACTATATAAACTTGCTATCAACCAAAACAATACTCAACTTTGTCGACCACTTCTACGGAGCAATATTTGCAACACAAATTGCCTTTCATGATATAATTTTTTTTTCCAAAATAATTCTGAACTAGTCGGCCCTTTATAAAAGCAATAATTATCAAGTGTAAACTCGTATTTTACCAAAAAAAATCTTGACTTGTCTCTCCGTTCTAAAAACAATTTTCAACCACAAATTATTTTTTCGTGATAAATAGTTGTTTTTAAATATTTTGTAAACAACTTTGTACTATAAGTATGTTTTCTATCACAAAAACAACTTTGTAGTATAAACTGGCGCGAAATCCAAGCAATTTTCAACTTCTCGGTTTTATGAGAAGCATGCTTGCTATGCAATGTTTTTCTATCGACATACTCCCTCCGTTTATATGAATAAGGCGCACACGCATTTTGAGACAAAGTTGACCGAAAGAATTGAGCAACAATATATTGATTATATAGTACATAATTGATATTGTTAGGTTCTTATTGAGAAACACTTTGTAATGATACCAATTTTATAACAAATAGTACTTATATATAGAGAGAGGCGTTTTGGCTCTCGGGTGAATATGCTCCTGATATTTTTTTCAAAAATTAAAAACATAAGCAAACACTTTGAAAAAATCTGAAAATAATTGGGCACAAACATATACAAGTTTTCAACATTCGTGCAAATTTTCGAAAGGAAATAACACTTTCTGTGCTCTGTGCAAAAAAGACAAAATATGTGCTTTGAAAAATGTATTTTTAAATCTCATTTTGGCCACAGATTTTTGTCTTTTTTTCACAGATCACAGAAAGTGTCATTTCTTTCCAACATTCTACTGTTTAAAACTTGCATATGTTTGTGCCTAAATTTTTAAAGATTTTTTCGAAGTGTTTTCATGTTTTTTAATTTTGAAAACAATAACAGGAGCATATGCACCCGGGAGCCAAAGTGGATTTCCGTTATATACATGGATTAATTCATGGTCAAAGAAAAATCTTGGAATACGTGTGCGCCTTATTAATTGGAATGGAGGTAGTACATAGTTGCATCTAAAAGGAAACTTTTGATTGACAAACATGGTTTAACCACAAATTTGGTTTACCGTGAAGAAAAGTTGCTTTCCATATGAGATCTAACTTTGAAAATTTCGTCACGGGCAACACTACCAGCACTACGGTGTAAAACATCCTCTGTAAGACTATAAAGCATATCAATGAACGTCGTATAAGCCTATTTTGAGCTTGCTTTTTCTAGTAGAATATGAATTTGTAGTGTACAAAATTGGTTCCAAAATGTGAAGAAAAAATCGCCAAAGTCAATTTGCTGAAAAAGTTGGGATTCTAGAACCACGTTTGTACACCAAAAATTCATGTTTTACAAGAAAATCAAGCTCAAGATGGGTTTATACGACTTGCAATTATGTTAAAACGGGGCTGTGTCCCCACCCGATGAGTAGCGAATCTTTTTTTATTTAAATTTTTAGACTAGCGAGCGCTCACTCCACATAAGGGCACGACGGCTGCCAAGTATCGTCCTTTCATTCAAAAAACAGTACTCCCTCCGATCCATATTAATGGTCTCAACATTGTCTAGATACGGATGCATCTAGTCTAAACACTTAACTAGATACATCCGTATTTAGATAAAGTTGAGTCCATTAATATGAATCGGAGGTTGTACGTCAATTTGGCAAACGCTTCAGCCGGTTTGACATGCATGTCACGTTCACATATGTCCCCTCACTGCTGTAATAGTTTGGTCACTGCTACCAAAAAAATCCTGAATATAATATTATTTTCTGTGTATGTAGCATTTTTAGTTGCTATTTGTTTGCAACATTATTTGGTAAAAAATACTTCCGGCGTGCAGCAAAAAGCATCGTAACATTTTGGACACATAAATGTACATAAGTCAGCAACAAAACTTGATTGATCGCATCGTCTGAGCAAAAAAAAACTTATTCAACATTTATGTCTAACTCATCCGGCTCTACAGGAACAGGTATGAAACAGTGGAGCAGTCTCTCTCTCTCTCGTAACATACGCACATAAATCATCGAAACACTTTTCCCATGCTTACACAACAAAAACGATGCATATAATTTGCAAAATCGCACATCTGCCGTATGCGACATCGATAAAAAAATCTCAGAAAATTGACATTTGCCAACGACCATGGAGGCACCGCCGTGGCCCATTCGAACCCGTCAATCATGAATTCCTCGCGGCGGGGGTCCGTGGAAGCTAGCTCGGATGAAGTCCATACCAATCCACTCGTGAGGCGTTGCCTTGTCCAAGTCTGGCGTGTGGGGATTTATCTATCAATAGCGTCCGCGGTGACCTCTGCCCATGGCGTCCATGGCGAGGTCGCTCTCCCTCACCCATGGCGAGGTCGCTCTCCCTCACCGGGTACGGCGTGGAGGCTGCGGCAAGCAGCAACAGAGGCGACGGCAGGCAGCACTCAGGCCGCAACACGGAGGAGCAGCAGCAGAGTAGCCGACGAGCAACAGCGTTGACGCGTGGAGGAGCGAAAGCGGCGGCCGGAGGATCGTCGGTGGCGGAAGCCGACGAGCGGAGCATCTGTAGTAGCGGCCGGGAGCAAGCTGAGGAGATACGGAGCTGGAGCGGAGGTTGCATGTAGCGAGAGGGCGTGCGTGAGTGTTTTCTGCACTCTTTAGACTGCTGGAAACAGTATTCGTTCGTAGCCAGAGCTGCTAACTTATACGGAGTAGAAGCTTTACATCTTCTACGCAGATCAAAAAGGTATGTTTCTATTTAAAATGGATAAATAAAAATAGCTTTTTGGAAAGAAAAAAATATAGTATTATTATAAGGTCTATGCCATGTTCGCCCCTGGGCCCTGTTGTTATTGAAATGGTGGATTATTACTTGACTGAAATTCCATTGCTAAAGGTAAATAGAAAAAAAGATCCACTACGCTGGAGAGAATGTTCATTCACTGATCGAGGTGCTAGCCGCTGGTATCTTGACACAACTAAAATTATCAGAACAACTAGTTCCAAATAAATTTGGGGGATCAGGTGAAGAGTAGCAGCAACAGTGACTCAAAACGAGCGTATGTACATCTTTGGGTTGTGCCATTGCACTCTAAAACTCTTCAATTTTCCTACCATGCAAATACTGCCTGGATAGCGTGTATTACAGATACATCATGAGTACCAGAAAACACACGGAAAAATGTTGCGTAGCGTTACATCAAGTGAACAAATCTGAAGATGTCCAAGTCGGTTTGAGCAACGACTAAGTAAATCACTGGACATACATGCTTGGCTATGTCCTGCTAACATGTGAACAGAATCAGGAAGTGAATATGATCCAATAAGCAGTAGGCATACAGAGAAACTGTTGAATTTCTAGACAAGACGTGTTGGTGTTTACCAAAGTCGGCAAAGAAAATGAGGGGTCAGTCTCAGTCATCATCCTCGTCTTCTTGGTTGTGCGAGTGGTTTATTTTTTGAGCACGATACATATCAGCAACCTGGGAATTTGAATACAAATCCGCATCAAAAATCTAAACAACATATATATCATAAGAACAAAGTAATAGAAAGCTTACTTGCTCAGATGTGGTTGCATGTTCTGGGTTTTTATCCTCACGAACCCGCAACAAACGAGGAAACCTTAGAGAGATACCCTGGTTTCAATTCAAACTTTAGCCTCCCATACTTGGCATATTTATTTTATAAATGGGGGAATGAGGAGATCAAATAACATTACCGACCTTATTTGGGTCAACTATACCATTAGCAGCACGATGAACAGGACTTATGCTCAAATCAGCAGCTTTCACCTCCCAGACCTGACGACCACCAAGAAATAATTAGATTTGTGAACCCCCAAGTATGAAACCAAAGTGGAACTACTGTAACCCCTTAAGCTTTGGGTGTAAATAGCCAACAGTTTTCAGAGTAAACACCAAATGCATATAAAATGCAAGTAGATGCTAGTTTTCACCATAAACTAACTGTTTCCATTGCACATGAACTGACACAGCAACAAAAACAACTACACGACTTCAAATAATTGGGAGACAAGAAATGCAGGACTAAGTTTGTTACTATAAATTAACCAGGATATTGCCTTAAGAACATGTTTATTCTGATATTTCTAGATCATTAATGATCACTGGTTAATGTTCATTCTTTCATTATTAATCTAAAAGACTAGAACAAGCTAAGATCAATCAAATAAAGACTGGCAATCACAAGTGACAAAAGCAAGCTAGCAGAAAATGTATAACGAAGCAATAGTAGTAGTCAAGGATTCAGGGTTCAGTGTGCATATTACCACTGATGGCTCAAACCACACATCTGGGTCAGTTGTGTCAGCGAACCTATAGTATGCCTGCAAAATGGAAGCAAACTGTAGAACAGAACAACACTGCAGGGTATTAATAAAATAGAATCATGCAACAAGCTGAAGGAATGTATCACCTTCGGGTTTTTTATTACTTTACTTCGGAGGCTCGTGGAACATTCTTCCAGTTGTTGCTCAGAAAACCCAGTACCTAACATTATACAGACTATGAAGAATTGATTCATCAATCATCAGTCAAGCAATTTAGGGTTAAGAATATACCTATATTGCAGATTGTTTGGTATTCTTCATTCTGCTCGTCATAGCATGCCAGGAGGAATGATCCATATACACCTGGTAAGAAAACAAATGCCAATAAAAATCAGATAAATGCACACAGAAACTATCATAATCATTTCATTTTAATGTTCAGTATGCATGCCAATACCTGTTCGTTTTCCTCTTCCATGAAAAGCAGCAATTGGCACCAAGTCTAAAGAGTCTCCAACGCTGGCCAAAAAAGGAATACAACATCAAAGAACATAAGATCAGTACTTATTTTACTAATCAAGTAAGTCTCAACTGAGAAAGCTTGTTGACAACCCAAAAGTTGAAAGTAAGGTGTCATGTCACAATGATGAGACAATAACATGAGGGATAAATATGCTATCGATATCCCATGGTCTACAGCTCTTATCTAGATTTCCATGCTATGCAGGAGTCAACTTGGTGTAAACAAAATTATCGTCCAATCGGATTGCCTAGAAGTGGTACAACTTTTGAAGGAGGGAGGTTATTCTGCTGGTTTATCTGCTCCTATTCTCGAAGACATATGTGTTCAAGCTACCAGTTTTACAAAAGTTGAGTTTGTGTTTTGTCCTGGAAGTTCTAATTTGGTAGCTCATACTTTAGCTAAGGAGTGGTTTGAGGATCGACCAGATTTTATTACTTCGATGTTAATTGACAATGTAAGTGTTATTTTATTAATAAAGGTCGCAGTAGAGTTCAAAAAATAAGGAGTGATATCAGTATGGCATGAAATAGACTAACCTATCCATGTAGTCTTTCTTCAATTTCAACCAATTATTTGACCGCTTCGCTGGCTCATATGTAGCATCTGTATCCAATGTCTTGATAATCAGCCCTTCACAGCTGCAAGATCACTTAAATCTTAGCGGCAGAAAATATTGGCATAAAAAGGTGGTGGTTAGCATTGCAACACAGTTCCATGAAAACTCCCTCACAGATTGTTTATCCTTATTGGAGCCCCTGATAGTTTAGATGGTACGGTAACACAATTTTATTTGGCAACACTTAATTTCACAGATATGTATATATCAAAGGTGGCTTAGATATTGTAGGATATCCTCTCAAAACAATCAAATAGATCTATTTGATATATTTTCACAGATATGTATACTCTCAAGGTGGCTTAGATTGTGTAGGATGTCCCCTCACAACAATCAAATAGATCTTTTTTTATTTTGCAAAATAGATCTATTTCATAACAATGGAAGGCCAAGATGAAGTGGAGCAAACAATAGAAGATGTTATAAGTAATATTTATAGAAAAAAAATTAATTGTAGTTTGATTTGTATAAAGAACAAAGGGGTGGAACTCATCAGTACCAGACATATAACTAAACTGGCTAATGGTAAAGTGGCAGCTCTAGGAAATCCAATTACCTGGAGTTGACAGATAAGTCAAGAAATTTTTGTATCTCCTCAAGGTCATTTGATGTAATAGCAGTTGCTAGTTGAAAAACTCCTGGTACTTCCTCGAAAGAGTTGTAAAGGTGCTGCCAAGTATTCAAAGCAAAGGAATAACTACATCTCTCAAGAGTAAAGACAGCTGAATGAATTAGTCTTTTTTTAAATTGCGACCACATAAGTACATAATATTTTTCTTGTTTATCAATAATCAGATCAGGAATAGACTACACCAATTTTCTGTAGATATACATGTACTGCATACATGATTGGGGAATTAATGGCTGGCTCTGCTATAGTGACTCAAGTAAATCACTATGACTAACAAAACTATGGTGTAACGAAAAATCTGCAATTATAACTCCGCCTATGTTGTCTCAACATAGCCGGTCCCAAGCCCGGATAAAGGAGGAGGGTTGTGATAGGCTTGGCAAGCCAACGGAAAAAACCCAGCCACTCTTATGGAGATGAAACCCAAAAGAACCTCGTTGGGGCGTAACCCTCTTAGCGACGCGCCATATCGGAACCCGGGTGTGGTGTCAAATGGGCAAGGGCCGGGCCGCCACCCCCTTGGTGGCGCGCCGTATCTTGATCTGGATACGGTGATAAGTGAGCAACGATCGGGTCGTCACACCCTTAGTGGCGCGCTGCATCGACGCCCGGGTGTAGTGAAAAATGAGCAAGGGTCTTCGCATTTGACTCGACGAGTGCGGAGGGTAAGGAAGTTAGCCGAGCCTAGGAGGATCCGCTTAGGTAGCTGGAACGTAGGGTCCCTGACGGGCAAGTTACGGGAGTTAGTTGATACGGCGATAAGGAGGCGTGTTGATGTCCTATGCGTCCAAGAGACCAAATGGAAGGGACAGAAGGCGAAGGAGGTGGAGGATACCGGCTTTAAGCTGTGGTACACGGGGACAACCTCAAACAAAAATGGGGTAGGCATCTTGATCAACAAGAGCCTCAAGGATGGAGTAGTGGACGTCAAGAGGCAAGGAGACCGGATTATCATAGTCAAGCTGGTTGTTGGGGACTTAGTTCTCAATGTTATCAGCGCGTATGCCCCGCAAGTAGGCCACAACGAGAGCACCAAGAGAGAGTTCTGGGAAGGTCTCGAGGACTTGGTTAGGAGAGTACCTACTGGTGAGAAGCTCTTCATAGGAGGAGACCTCAATGGCCATGTGGGTACATCTAACACAGGTTTTGAAGGGGTGCATGGGGGCTTTGGCTGTGGCATCACGAACCAAGAAGGGGAGGATGTCTTAAGCTTCGCCCTAGCCTACGACATGGTCGTAGCTAACACCCTCTTTAGAAAGAGAGAATCCCACCTAGTGACTTTCAGTAGTGGCCAACACTCTAGCCAGATTGATTTTGTCCTCTCTCGAAGAGAAGATAGACGCGCTTGCCTTGATTGTAAGGCGATACCTGGAGAGAGTGTTGTCCATCAACATAAGCTGGTGGTGGCTGACTTCCGTTTTTGGATTCGTGTCCAGCGGGATAAGCGCCCAAAAGTTGCTAGAACAAAGTGGTGGAAGTTAAAGGGAGAGGCAGCTCAAGCTTTTAAGGAGAGGGTTTTTAAGGAGGGCCCTTGGGAGGAAGGAGGCGATGCAAACAGTATGTGGATGAGGATGGCGACTTGCATTCGGAAGATTGCATCAGAGGAGTTTGGGGTGACCAGGGGTAGTAGAAGGGATGCTAAGGATACCTGGTGGTGGAACGTTGAGGTCCAGAAGGCTATTAAGGAGAAGAAGGACTGTTTTAGACGCCTATACCTGGACAGGAGCGCAACCAACATGGAGATATACAAGGGGGCAAAGAAGGCCGCAAAGCGAGCGGTGAGCGAGGCAAGGGGTCGGGCGTATGAGGACCTCTACCAGCGTCTAAACACGAAGGAAGGCGAAAGAGACATCTATAAGATGGCGAAGACGAGAGAAAGGAAGACGAGGGATGTCAACCAAGTCAAATGCATAAAGGACGGAGCGGATCAACTCCTCGTGAAGGACGAAGAGATCAAGCGTAGATGGCGAGAGTACTTCGACGACCTGTTCAATGGAGAGAATGAGAGCTCTACCATTGAGCTAGACGATTCCTCCGATGATACCAGCCGACGCTTTGTGCGGCGTATCCAGGAGGCTGAGGTTAGGGAGACTTTGAAGAGGATGAAAGGAGGCAAGGCAATGGGCCCCGATGGTATCCCCATCGAGGTGTGGAGAGGCCTTGGAGACATAGCGATAGTATGGCTAACTAAACTTTTCAACCTCATTTTTCGGTCAAACAAGATGCCCGAAGGATGGAGGCGGAGTACATTAGTGCCAATCTTCAAGAACAAGGGGGATGTTCAAAGTTGCACTAATTACCGTGGAATCAAGTTGATGAGCCATACAATGAAGCTATGGGAGAGAGTCATTGAGCGCCGTTTAAGAAGATTGACAAGCGTGACCAAAAATCAATTTGGTTTCATGCCTGGGAGGTCTACCATGGAAGCCATCTTCTTGGTACGACAACTTATGGAGAGATACAGGGAGAAGAAGGATCTTCATATGGTGTTCATTGACTTGGAGAAGGCGTATGATAAGATACCACGGAATGTCATGTGGTGGGCCTTGGAGAAACACAAAGTCCCAACAAAGTACATTGCCCTCATTAAGGATATGTATGATAATGTTGTGACAAGTGTTCGAACAAGTGATGGCGACACCGATGACTTTCCAATTAAAATAGGACTGCACCAGGGGTCAGCTTTGAGCCCTTATCTCTTTACTTTGGTGATGGATGAGGTCACAGGGGATATACAAGGAGATATCCCATGGTGTATGCTCTTTGCGGATGATGTGGTGCTAATTGACGATAGTCGGGCGGGGGTTAATAGAAAGTTAGAGCTGTGGAGGCGGACTCTAGAATCGAAAGGTTTTAGGCTTAGTAGAACCAAAACTGAGTACATGAGGTGCAGTTTCAGTACTACTAGGCACGAGGAGGAAGAGGTTAGGCTTGATGGACAGGTGGTACCTGAGAAAGACACCTTCCGATATTTGGGGTCTATGCTCCAGAAGGATGGTGATATCGATGAAGATGTGAGTCATCGAATCAAAGCTGGTTGGATGAAGTGGCGCCAAGCTTCTGGCGTCCTCTGTGATAGGAAAGTGCCACAAAAGCTAAAAGGCAAGTTCTATAGGACGGCGATTCGACCTGCGATGTTGTATGGCGCAGAATGTTGGCCGACCAAGAGACGACATATCCAACAGTTAGGTGTAGCGGAGATGCGCATGTTGAGATGGATATGTGGCCACACAAGAAAGGACCGGGTTAGGAATGATGATATACGTGAGAGAGTTGGGGTAGCACCAATTGAAGAGAAGGTTGTCCAACACCGTCTAAGATGGTTTGGTCATATAGAACGTAGGCCTCCGGAAGCGCCATTGCATACCGGACGGATAAAGCGGGATGAGAATGTTAAGAGGGGTCGTGGTAGGCCAAACTTGACATGGGAGGAGTCTGTTAAGAGAGATCTGAAGGATTGGAATATCACCAAAGAACTAGCCATGGATAGGGCTGCGTGGAAGTTAGCTATCCATGTGCCAGAACCATGACCTGGTTTCGAGATCTTATGGGTTTCAACTCTAGCCTACCCCAACTTGTTTGGGAAAAAAGGCGTTGTTGTTGTTGTTGTTGTTGTTGTTGTTGTTGTACCTACATTCCTTCTAAAATTTATAAGAAAAACTCCTTCAAAAAAAGGACTTACCTACATGATAGTATAAATAATCCAACTAGACAGCAGAACGAAATTATATGTTATTAAGAGGATCTCAAAACATGTACAATACCTCTCGGCGAACTTTGAGTTGTTCGTGGAGAAGAGGTTTCCCGTTGATGTACAGAATATCAAAGCCAAAAGTACAGACTGTTACTTTGATGTCATTTATAGCAACACCCTTGCGGGCCCTTGTGCTAAGTATCTGAAATGAAGGAGAAAAATATTGCGTCCTTACAATTAGAGGTAAGATGTGCATCAATACTGGGAATAAAAACAAGGTTGGTATGATGATAACCAGATGCCTTAGTCTATCTACTGCATACAGCAGTTTTAACTGTACATCAGCTATAGGATAATATACTCAGTTTCAGTTATATGTATTGTGGTCATTATGAAAGTAAGCTTACTCTTAATCTCAACAGGGAAAGAATACAAACCTGAAAAGGTAAAATTCTCTTCTTTTCACGGTCATAAGCAACAATTTCACAGTCTAAGACAAAGGACTTGACTGTAGGCTTTCGGAATCTGCATTGAGATAAAGAATGTTAATTCTCTGGAATTATAAGTGCAACAGAAAATGCACCGTAGGTGCATAAGTTAGCTATGAGTTTGTAAGCAGCTCTAGCTTAACAATGCTACCACGTATAGATATGGAGGCTTTAAATAATTGGTAGGTGAAATGAGAAGATAAGTAATACCTAGAAACCGCATCAATAACATCAGGGTACTTCCCAGTGTTCCGTTCAGCATTCCGACTATAAATCTCTACTGTTCCATCCTCCATGCAATGGATCTTCAATCCAAATTATAGCGTTGCTTGGGATTAGCATGGGCAAAAATATATAAATAGCTCATGTCCATGAGGCTTGGTCGTACCTGGGCACGTTCACCATCATACTTGTACTCACAAGTGTATTCACGACCTTGAAACTTGTCAATAATCTCTGAGACAGATTTCGTTGCTTTTGCCAACATTGGGCCAACAGGGACACCTATGGAGAAATTGCATGTTTCTGGAAGTTTCCAAACACCCGCTTCAAGAAGAGTTGGAACAATTTTATCATAGATTGGAAGAACTGAATATGCGTGTTTAATTATTTTTGCAGCCTGCAAAGAACAGAGGATATAGAAATATCAGAACTGATCATAACAGTCAGTATCCATGCACATATTTCACACAACATAAGAAATAAAATGTGACAATATGTAGCCCGTGCACACAAGATATATAATCCTTCACATAATGCTACAATGAATACTCCAAACTCCGAAGAGAACTATCACAATTCACAACATCAACTCAGATAAGTTCAGATATAGAATCATTATAGGTTCCAATTATTAATATTGTCAAAAAGATTAAGTGGTGAATAGATGGAATCACTAGAGAAGGATTGGTGTATTTTGTATGAACACAGTTTCACCCCACCAAATATTTGGCTAGCCAAACTTTGGTCAAGGAATACTCCAAACTCCGAAGAGAACTATCACAATTCACAACATCAACTCAGATAAGTTCAGATATAGAATCATTATAGGTTCCAATTATTAATATTGTCAAAAAGATTAAGTGGTGAATAGATGGAATCACTAGAGAAGGATTGGTGTGTTTTGTATGAACACAGTTTCACCCCACCAAATATTTGGCTAGCCAAACTTTGGTCAAGGTTTTGCCGTGTTGGCAAGAAAAATGAACCTTACGAACTACAGTGGGCAAAGAGGCATGACCAATTAATTCGTAAGGTTGAGTTTAGTCCCCAGACAAACATAACATACAAGCCTCAAAGGTTTCAGGTGATAGAGATACTTCTTTATGAATCCTGACCGTTTCCAAGCTAGCAAGATTTTGTTATAGTAACAACAGGGATAATAAAAGCTGAATTCAGCATTTTGCAAAACAACTAGTAGAAACTCTTTTGAGTCGTTGCAGGATACAAGCCTTAAGGAGTAGACTAAATTGGTAAAAGCTGCAACAGCATAAAGATAACAAGAGTTCAACAGGTATACACTCAAATATGCAAGTAGCATAAACATGTAAATAGAAGAAATGAGTGCATCAACCTCTTCAAAAGGTGATTGAACATTTTTCGGTGGAGACCCTTTTTCAAAATATACAGCAGCTTGCGCAAGAGCCATTTGGACACTTTTCTCTGCCAATCCAATGCGCATCTTTGACTGCAACAAGTGACAGTTTAGGGGTTTTCTCGCAAAGAATATAAAGATACTCAAGTGCATTTTAGTGAACATTGGAATGTTTACCTGAAGAAGGCGTATAATGTATTGAGGTTCGCAGTCCGTTGCAGCAACGAGGAGTCCTTTGATATGATTTCGTTTCTTATCTTGACTATCTTTGCCAGATTCCTGAAAAAATTTATGGTTGCTAAGTGATTTCTGAAGTGACACTGAATTCTAGAACAAGATAATCCTCTTTCTAATTTAATTGATTGCTACCAAACGTGGATTTATTTCGGATGATTAAGCAGTTCATCAATATCGAACCAATAGAAAAATGAGAAAGGATATAACCTTTGCGATTGTCCGAAATGTATCAAGGACACGTGCTATTGTGAGTGGTTTTGGCTTGAACATCATCTTCTGTGACGACCTGCTTGCTTTGGCCACAAGCCCCAAATCACCCAATTCCTACAATGACAGACAAACAAAGCAATCAAATACTCGGTTGGTGTTGCTCACAGCAGGACCTATATTTGACAAGCTGACGACCTTAAGGTTCTTCTTGACATGCTCCTCTTTGCGGCCATATGCCTCGGAAAGTGCACGGATGATTGATGTATCCCCAATTCCAAGCTCAATCCCTTCATGAGGCGGCGCAATACGGTTAGCCGAGAGGTACACCGTCGCAAGGAGATCCTCCGGCGTTGTGGCAATAATGGTACGGAACACATTTGACAGGATCTCTGTAATGACAATCCGGCCAGACTCATTGGAGATGAGATCGAGTGCCCGAGCCAAGAAGAGGAATGGCACGGGCTCACCGGGCTTCCAGTAGGCAGCAGCCACGGGATCGAACTCGCTGCCTTTCTTCTTAAGCTCGAGAGTGGTATTCGTCTCCTCGGACTTGGTGGCATTCGAGGCTTTGGTCTTCTTATCCTCAGATTGGGAAGCTTGGCCTTTACTCTCCTCGTCAGATGCAGAGACAAGGGATTCGTCGGAGGGCTTGGCGTCAGATTTGGCCGCTAGGGCTCTGGACCTCTTTGGAGAAAGGGGCTCCAATTTCAGGGGCGGTTTGGACCTCGTGGGCGACGGGGACCTCTTCTTCGCCTCGGGCGCGTCGTCGGCCCGCGATTTGGCCTTCGCTGGCGACGACGACGGGCGCTTCGACTTGGCCGGCGACTTCGCGGGCGAAGGCGGCTTCTCCGCTACCGCCGGCTCGACCACCGCGTCGTCGGCGGTCTCCGTCTTGGCCTTCTTCGGGGACGGCGCCTCGGCCCCCTTCTTCGCCTTCCTGGCGGCGCTCCGCGCGTTGCCCATGAGCACATCCGCCACGGAGCGCTTCCCCCGGCGCCTCCCGAGGACGACATGGCTGCTCCCCCCGCGGCGACCGCGGGTAGCGGCCTGGCGGGCGGCTTCTTCTGGATGGATTTGGCGCCGGCAGGGGCGGCGGCGGTGGAGCGGCGGCGAGGGGCGGCCGACGAGTAGAGGCGGGGGCGGAGGAAGGGCAGCGGCGGCGGGGCGAGAGTGGTGGCTAGGGTTTTAGGCGAGGGGAGCGGGCATCGGCGGAAGTGAAGCGAGGTGGTGGCTCGAAGGAGGAACATGACATGAAGAACGGGGGGCGAGGGTTTTAGAGGTGAGCCGGCCGGGCCACGGTGGTCGGTGGGTTCGGGGACGAAGGCGCGAGCGAGCGGCGATTTGGTTGCAGAATTGCGAGCCTCGCTTCAACGATTTTATTTCTCGTTTTCACAGTTTATTTGGATATATATCGTCGATCTTATAGGGGACAATGATTTACTACTCGTTTAAACAGGCATGAAACGAATTACATGGACTCTGTTTAGGAACCATATTTTAGCTTTTCGCAAAAAAGAAAGGAAATGTGCTATAGATGGTAACTTTTGTCCTATATTGTACTACTCCCTACTTGCAATATTATAGAGCAGCTGATGGCAGGAGATGCTCGACGGTGCGCCGTGCGAGAGGGGGCACGTCAGCGTGGACGAAGAGGCTGAGACTGCTCATGGGGAGATGCAACAGCTGGTGCCAGGCCTCGCCGACCTGGGTGAGCAGGTGGTGGTGCACTGGTGCTGGACGACGAGGAGGTGGACATCGACGAACCCGGGGCAGGCGCCGTCTTGCTGACCGATCAGGGTAAGCATTCTGCTTGGAAAGAGGCCGGCAGCAGTTCGAGAAGGACATCGTCATGCTGGCGCAGGCCGGCTCTGGACAGCAGGACCTGGAGATGGGCGCACCTTTGTGCCCCTTGTCGGGCTTCCTTGCTCGAATCATGGCGCCACTTGAGGCATCCGTATTGAGCACGCCGGCCACGGCGTTGGTCCACGAGGTGGAGGTGGAGGCGCCGTCTGTGCGGAGGAGCGGTAGGATCGCAAGCTGCACCCGGAAGGCGCCAACATCGAGCAGCTGGCCCAGAAGGCGGTGGCGCGTCGTCTCGGCTCGGCTCGCGGTCTGAGGAGGCCAGCCCCTCAGAGCGTCGGCGATAGGACTACTTGGCCATGTTCGATGGTCCCCTCACGACCAGGCGGCGGCCATCGACGACCTCGTCCTCTCCGTGAAGAAGTCCAAGAAGAAAAAGACATCAGGGACCAGGATTGTGGCGCCCCGACCCGACTGCTATACAGTGATGCTGAGTGTCACCGGTTAAGCGATACAACCGGAGGTTACGGGTTTACCAATCCCCGGCCAAAACCTTTGGCAGACGTTGCTCGGAATTGATCACCAGCAACGCAACACCCCGATTGATGCCTTAACAGAGGCTCAACTATCAATGCATAATAGAGAGATCAAGACTTGTGGAACAACTGGCACATCACAGACTCTACGACACAAATCATTATAGTTCAACTCTTATAATAGAGAAAGATAGCAAATTACAACCAGATGTCACAGACCCAACATTACAACATGCGGAAGCGAATTAGATTGTTCTAAACAACAAGAACCAAATTATGGCCTAAGAGGCCTACCGATAAACACTCCAGCGCCAGCTGTTCCGGGATGTCACTTCCACTCCTTGATCTACCGATGCACAAACAATACCGTATAGGAACAATCAAAACCACAGATAACACC
Source organism: Poa pratensis (assembly GCA_947311845.1). Classification (NCBI taxonomy): domain Eukaryota; kingdom Viridiplantae; phylum Streptophyta; class Magnoliopsida; order Poales; family Poaceae; genus Poa; species Poa pratensis. The sequence goes on from CAMZMU010000036.1 coordinate 46,036,951, forward strand.
GGTGCAATGCGCAAACACATGATGGCATGACTTTTTAATGCACCGAACTTATTATACGCTATCGTATCAATTTAAATGGGGTGCGAAATGAGTTACTTCAACTAGAGAGGAAAACCCCATATTTACTTAATGATTCTTCTACTTCGATAGTATACATTACTGTAATTGTGATTAAACATGCATGAAGAAGATGCTTCTGGATTGTCCACAATTTTCGGAGCATTTTGGTGTAACGACCACATTTTATGATGTCCCGATAAAAGTTGTTATGTTTTCAATTTTCCCCTTTATATATGTGCCTTGAAGAAGTTAAACCAACACAGGACATTTATTTAACCAAAATAGAAAGACAATTAACTTAAACAGGAATAAATTTGGTACTGGACCAATTCGGAAAATCCGGTATTTCCTAACTCGGAATACCGATCGTAAAGCAACTCCAAAATTTTGGCTAAGGACTCCGAACATCCCGCACTGCCAAACTTCGGAAATTCCGAATGATTCTCACCCGGATTATCCGATGAGCGCTGCGGGGATGGAATTCGACTAAGGACCCAAATTTTCTAGCACTGGAACAACTCGGATTATCCGGTTGGTTAGAACTCGGAATATCCGAGCAAGGGGGAGAACACGGCGACGCACGGCGGCGTGTGGGGAAACGGCGACTCAGCGGGCGTGGGGAGGAAGGGAGGTCACTGGGAGGAGCAGCAGCTCACCCTGGACTCGTGGGCGTGCTCGGCGTGGTCGGGGATGGACTGGAACGGCGGCAACCGACCGCGGCGGCGCTCGGACAGCAACGGGGAGGAAGGGGTCGTCGACGTCGATTGCGGGCTCTCTAGCTCGATTCCTTCAGCGTGGAGGAAGAGCACCGCACGGCGGAGCTCACGGCGGGCTCGGCTAGGCTCAGGGAGCTCCCGAACGTCGGCGATGTGGCAGCGACGGCGAGCTCGGGTGCGGCTCGTGGGGAGAGAAGGAGAGGGGAACGGGAGCAGGTGAGCGAGTGGGGGTTGGGGGCGCAGGTGGCCTCGTGGTGCTCTTCGCGCAGAGGAGAGGCAGAGGAGGGGGGCGGCGAGGGCGCGTGCGGCATGGCCACGGCGACGGCATGGCCACGGCGACGGCATGGCGCCCTGGCGCGCTGTGGCGACAGTGCTAGAGGAGAGAGACGCCAAGTTTGCAGAAAGCCCCCTGGCAAAATTTGTTCCATCACCAATAGGTCATTCTCCCTTTTCTTTTTAATAAAACCAGTAGCTTAGGGATTTTATTAGGGCACTAAACCATTTTATTAAAATCTGGAAAAATTTGTGTTGTCTCCCCACATTAAGAAGAAGCTCCACCAAAATTGGTGACCCAAAATAAAATGTTTTGCACCACATTTGTTTATAGGGTTTGTTTATGGAAATTTTGTTAATTTCCAAAATGATCTTCCTTTAGCATTTTTAAGCAAGTGCAAAATATCAATTTTGAACTCTTGGAACTTCCTTGACGAATATACGATGTCAAAGTATTTGTTTGCAACTTTGAGTGCTTTCATTGTTTGAGATTGATTAAAGCAAGTTTGGCATCTTGGTTTTTTTGGTGGTGCCAAACCACAACAATTCCCTTGCAACAACAACAATTCCCTAGCAACAATTCCCTAACCAAAGTTAAAGGTTCCAATTTGTACACATTGATGCAAGGATGCCATGATGCAATGAACCAAAAGCGAAAATTTTACACAGGTTTTTTTTGGTTCTCAACGTTGGGCTGTTACAATTCTACCCCCTTACAGGAATCTCGTCCCGAGATTCTAGGAGTAGGAAAGAGGGAAGAGGGTTACAACGGTACTACACGTTCTTCTCGCTTCAGGTGGCCTCCTTCTTGAAGAGGTTGACCGAGGGCATCATGGAGCTCTTCATCGTCTTCACTCCGAGGTCACTATCAACGTACACCATAGGAAAAGAAAGGAACCTCACAGGAAGGATGGATCTTGGGGAAGATACAACGACCGAGTACCTCCTAGTAGAACCTAGGATGAGACTTCGAGCATCCCTTGAATTGACAGTTAGGGGACACATGCTGGTGATGGACGATTGATTAGAAGTTTCCGGTTGGCAGACCACTTTTTCTCAAAAGGATGAGAATATGAACTTGGCACAAGTCCTTGAATTTCTGAAGAAGAGTGTTAAACAAGATTTCAACAGATGAAGTGCTAACTTCTACCGGACAGCTTGAGTAAAACTTTCCTCACGGAGGAGCATTTCAGATCATAGGAGAAGGGTCGGGAAGATCGACCGAGGGAACTTTAGAAACTCCGCAAACGTTAGTATTGGGAACACTTCTTGATCTTCCAGACATCGGGGGCAAGCTTCTTGAGGATCACCAACTATCGTTTCTGATTGAGATTTAGATCTGGTCAGGTGCAAAGTTACCTCAGGCTCCACATGGATGAATAGGGAATCTTTGCAATGCATACCAACAGATTACATTCGCTAGAAACCCAAGAGTTGGACTACAAGGTCAACTCCAACGGAGGGACTAGATTGGGGAACTCGCATATTAACAGCTTGTCAGGAGACAGCTGCCCTACTTGAATTACTCGTGACAATACACCATTGAGTCTCGGCTGGGGAAACACCAATGAAGACGAAAGAAGTTCTCAGACTTCCTCTCTTGCTGGAACAATTCAATCAGTGGCTTAGATGCATAGATGAAATTCTCAAGGAATGGAGGTAACAACATACCATTCCGAGAATATTCTACACATGCGTGATCGAGTTGAAATGATGCAAGAGCTTAAACATGATCTACTTGAGAGCTCAAAACAATTGCAAAGCATCAAATCGAAACAAGACAATGATCTACAAGAATGCATATGTCTTTTCCAATACCAACTACTACATGTAGCATTTTCTTTCTTCCAAACAAACACCAATCAATTTATTTAAACATAAACTCTCCAAATGATAATATAATGCAGCAAGAGAGTATTTATAAACAAGTGCTAACAGCTCGAAGAGATGCATGAAAAACAGGAGCTAAAAGCACTGCAGTAGCTAGTTAAGAATACTCAACAAATATAAGTGAAGAACATGAGTATTCACATGAAAAAGCGGAGCGTGTCTCTCTCCCACACAAGGATTGCTAGGATCCGAATTTATTCAAACAAAAACAAAAATAAAAACACACAGACGCTCCAAGTAAAGCGCATAAGATGTGAAAGAATTAAAATATAGTTTCACTAGAGATGACCTGATAAGTTTGTTGATGAAGAAGGGGATGCCTTGGGCATCCCCAAGCTTAGACGCTTGAGTCTCTCTGAATATGGTTGGGATGAACCACGGGGGCATCCCCAAGCTTAGGCTTTTCACTCTTCTTGATCACATAATATCACCCTTCTCGCTTGATCCTTGAAAACTTCCTTCACACCAAACTCAAGACAGTTCTCATTAGAGGGTTAGTGCATAATCAAAAATTCTCATATTCTGTAATGATACAATCAATCCCAAAGCTTCTGGACATTAGCTACAGCCACCAATGCTTTGTGGAGCAAAGAAATCCACACAAACACAGTAAAAGAGCGAATGCAAAACAAAAGGCAGAATCTGTCAAAAACAGAACAGTCTGGAATGACGAATTTTTTCGAGGCACTTAAGTTGCTCAGATGGATCTGGCCTAAAATAATGAAAGTTGCGTACATATCTCAGGAATATGCGTGATTTTTTCAGAATTTTTTGAATTTTCTACAGGGAGATAAGCTCAAATCCGTGACAGCTAAAAATCTGTCACTGCGCAGAAATCCAAATCTTGCATCAACTTTACTTGGCACAACATTGCGATAAAATAAAGATACAAAGGAGTTGCTACAGAAGTAACAAAACTCCTTGACTCAAAGAAAACAAAAATAACAGCAAATAAAAACGATGGGTTGTCTCCCATAAGCGCTTTTCTTTAACGCCTTTCAGCTAGGCGCAGAAAGTGAAAATCAAGTGTTATCAAGAGAAGAAGCATCAACATCATAACTTGCTCTAACAATAGAGTCAAAAGGTAACTTCATTCTCTTCCTAGGGAAGTGTTCCATACCTTTCTTGAGAGGAAATTGGTACCTTATATTACCTTCTTTCATATCAATGATGGCACCAACAGTTCGAAGAAAAGGTCTTCCCAAAACAATAGGACAAGATGCATTGCATTCAATATCCATAACAATAAAATCAACGGGGACAAGGTTATTGTTTACTGTAATAAAAACATCATTAACTCGCCCCAAAGGTTTCTTCATAGCATTATCAGCGAGAAAAACATCCAAATAACAATGTTCCAAAGGTGGCAAATCAAGAATATCATAAAGCTTCTTGGGCAAAACCGAAATACTTGCACCAAGATCACACAAGGCATTGCAATCAAAATCATTCACCTTTACCTTAATGATGGGTTCCCAACCATCTTCTAATTTCCTAGGAATAGAAGCTTTAAGTTTCAACTTCTCCTCCCTAGCTTGCAAAAGAGCATTTGTAATATGCTTTGTAAAAGCCAAATTAATAGTGCTAGCATTGGGACTTCTAGCTAATTTTTGCAAGAACATAATAACTTCAGAGATGTTACAATCATCAAAATCAAAATCATTATTGTCAATGGTGGTGGAACCATTGTCTCCAATAGTTTGAAAAATTTCAGCACTTTTATCAGAAAAAGTTTCAGCAGTTTTAGGCAATTTCAAACGCTTGCAGAAGTAGTAGAGACATTACCAACACCAATAACATTACCATCAATAGTAGGAGGCTTACTAGCATGTGAAACATTAGCATTACTAGTGGTGGTGATAGTACAAACTCTAACTATACTATTCTCTTTTTCAAGTTCTTCCTCTTTTTCCCACCTAGCATGCAATTCAGCCAACATCCTAATATTATTATCAATTCGAACTTGGATGGCATTTGCTGTAGCAAATGACTTAATATCTTTAACTTCATTAGGCATAACTTTCAGTTTTAGAATTTCAACATCATGAGCAAGACTATCAACTTTAGAGCAAGATCATCAATTTTTTCAAACTTTTCCTCAACAGTTTTATTGAAAGCTTTTTGTGTGCTAATAAATTCTTTAAGCATAGCTTCAAGATCAGAGGACACACTTCTATTGTTGCTGTAGGAATTACCATAAGAATTGCCATAACCATTTGAAGGATAAGGCTTATAGTTGTTGCTACCAAAATTATTCCTATAAGCATTGTTGTTGAAGTTGTTGTTTTTAATGAAGTTTACATCAACATGCTCTTCTTGAGCAACCAATGAAGCTAAAGGAATATTATTAGGATCAACATGAGATCTACCATTCACAAGCATAGACATAATAGCATCAATCTTATCACTCAAAGAGGAGGTTTCTTCAACAGAATTTACCTTCTTACCTTGAGGAGCTCTTTCGGTGTGCCATTCGGAATAGTTGATCATCATATCATCAAGTAGCTTTGTTGCTGCACCTAAAGTGATGGACATAAAGGTTCCTCCAGAGGCGAATCCAATAAGTTCCTTGAGGAAAAATTTAATCCTGCATAAAAGGTTTGGATGATCATCCAAGTAGTCAGTCCATGAGTGGGACAATTCTTCACCAAAGATTTCATTCTTTCCCAAGCTTGAGCAACATGTTCATTATCAAGTTGTTTAAAATTCATAATGCTACTTCTCAAGGATATAATCTTAGCAGGAGGATAATATTTCCCTATGAAAGCATCTTTGCATTTTGTCCAAGAATCAATACTATTTCTAGGCAAAGAAAGCAACCATTCTTTAGCTCTTCCTCTCAAGGAGAAAGGAAAAAGTTTCAGTTTTATAATATCCCCATCCATATCCTTATACTTTTGCATTTCACAAAGTTCAACAAAGTTATTAAGATGGGCAGCAGCATCATCAGTACTAACACCAGAAAATTGCTCTTTCATAACAAGATTTAATAGAGCAGGTTTAATTTCATAAAATTCTGCTGTAGAAGCAGGTGGAGCAATAGGAGTGCATATGAAATCATTGTTGTTTGTGCTAGTGAAGTCACACAACTTAGTGTTCTCAGGAGTACTCATTTTGAAAAACAAAATCAAACTGAATTAAACAAGTAACTAATTTTTTTGTGTTTTTGATAAAGAGAGCAAACAAGACTAAATAAAAATAAACTAAGCAAGACAAATAACAAAGTAAAGAGATTGGGTGTGAGAGACTCCCCTTGCAGAAGCAATTCGGTTTTCCCCGGCAACGGCGCCAGAAAACGTGTTGCTAGCGCTAAGTTGACGAGGGAATATCTCCCCGGCAACAGCAGAAACAATGCTTGTACGTCACACGTCAGTTGGGAACCCCAAGAGGAAGGTATGATGAGTGCAGCAGCAAGTTTTCCCTCAGTATGAAACCAAGGTTTAATCGAACCAGTAGGAAAACGAGGTTTGCTTCGAAGGTGTTGGTGAAGGAGTGTAGTGCGGCGCAACACCAGGGATTCCGGTGCCAACGTGGAACCTGCACAACACAATCAAATTACTTTGCCCCAACTTAACAGTGAGGTTGTCAATCTCACCGGCTTGCTGAAAACAAAGGGTTAAACGTATCGAATGGAAATGATGTTTGTTTGCATAAAACAGTAGAGAACAATGATTGCAGTAGATTGTATTTCAGATGTAAAAGAATGGACCGGGGTCCACAGTTCACTAGTGGTGTCTCTCCAATAAGATAACTAACATGCTGGGTAAACAAATTACAGCTGGGCAATTGACAATTGATAAGTGCATATAACATGCATGTGTGAGCTGTGGTGTCTACTATGAGATTCATTTGGGCATTACGACAAAGTACATAGACCGCTATCCAGCATGCATCTATGCCTAAATAGTCCACTTTCCGGTTAACATCCGTACCCCTTCCAGTATTAAGTTGCAAGCAACAGACAATTGCATTAAGTAATGTGCGTAATGTAAACAATACATTCATCCTTGAATAAAGCATTGCTGTTTTACCCCTAGTGGCAACAACACATCTACAACCTTAGAACTTGCTGTCACTATCCCAGGTTAAATAGAGGTTGAACCCAACTATCATGCATAAATACCCCCTCTTGGAGTCACAAGTATTCACTTGGCCAAGGCTTCAACAAGTAACGGAGAGCATGCAAGATCACAAATGACATAGACATGATAATATAATATTCAGCTCCACATAGGTATCAATATAAGTCAGATCCCAGCAAACACAACATGTAGCATTACAATAAGATGATCTTGATCATGATAGGCAGCTCACAAGATCTAAACATGATGGCACAAGTGGAGAAGACAACCATCTAGCTACTGCTATGGACCCATAGTCCAAGGATGAACTACTCACGCATCACTCCGGAGGCGGGCATGGCGATGTAGAGCCCTCCGGTGATGATTCCCCTCTCCGGCAGGGTGCCGGGAAGAGCTTCAGAAACCCCCCGAGTTAGGGTTGACGACGGCGGCGGCAGCGAATATGTTCTGGATGAAAGGCTCGGTGTTTTAGGGTTTTCACGTCTCGGGGAATAAATAGGCGAAGGGGCGATGTCGGCGGACCCCCGAGGGGCCCAAACCACCAGGTGGCGCGGCTGGGCCCACTGCCGCGCCGGCCTGTGGTTTGGCCACCTCGTGGCTCTCCTTCGTCTCTCCTTCGGACTCCGTGTACGTGTTGGAAAAATAGGGACTTGGCCTTTTGTTTCGTGCAATTCCGAGAATATTTCCAGAAGTAACTTTCTGAAACCAAAAACAGCAGAAAACAGGGAACTGGCACTGTGGCATCTTGTTAATAGGTTAGTCCCAGAAAATGCATAAAAGTGATATGAAGTGTATATAAAACATGTAGCAAATGGTATAATATAAGCATGGAACAGCAGAAATTATGGATACGTTGGAGACGTATCACTTACTCATAAGCTCAACATCACGGTCAGGTGACAACCTGGCGATACTTCTGGAAAGACCTCCAGAATATCACGATCCACCGGTATGTCTTGAGTTCGAGAGAGAAATCACGCCTTTCAAGGCACAACAATGTGGTCTTGGGAGTTCGGCACAAGCCTAGCTCTTAGACCGAGGAAGGGCAGCAGAGAAAACGAACTTGGTGATACAGTTCAACTCATCTTATTGATCGGCTAACCAATCATGCTAGGAAGGACAATGGATCTCCCTGGATTTCAGCACAGTAAGAACTGCTAAGAATATCCGATAGCGGCATCGTTGCTCCCGTCTTATCATTCCGGAGTAACAAGTCACTCGGAGAACGGAGAGTAACAAAGTGTAAGAGCATCACTTCATCCAGAGGATCATGATACTTAGCACGATTGCACACTCTTTATACCAAGATATCGTGCTACTCTAAGATGGAACAGAAATAGAGACTAATAACCCTCTTATTCTGTGGACTACAAAACTTTGACCTAGCCCGAGAAGTGGACAAGGTACTGGAGTTTGTTTCTCCTAACAAGATGAAGTGGAAAGTCTTGACGGACCAAGAGAGTGACTTGCGTCGGAACATACCAACGCACGATAAAACTTTACTGTCAACTGACAGACAAAGGTTGGAAAGCAGATCAGAGTAAGAAACATGCTCAGGAGAATCCTAAGATGTTGAGGATGCACCGGTTATTACTCAATTGTGATAACCATGCCCAACAAGGAGAGATGCAGCAGAGTCACGAACATAGATGGGGGATTCGCTAAGAGAATTCTGGTCATAACCCAGATGGTTCCAAGACAGAATCTCCAGCTATGGCAGAGTTAAAGTTACGTAGCCATCCGAGGTGTGGTAAATTAAGGTTCAACCATTTACCACACAGACCACATCAAGGACTTGGGTTAAAGGTCAGCTTCATGTGCCGAGAATCATAAATAGCATAACGATCACATGGGTAACAACCCACACAATTCAACATGCCAGAATCACAGCACAATCCGGGACCTTCGGTTCAAGACCTTGGGCTCCTCCATTCTCTGGGTTTCAACAGTGGTCTTGAAGAATTGGAGTTGCATCGGTCCGGCAAAAGGAGTTGGAGACTCTGAATCCGACAACCTGATACATAACTAGAGATGGATCCCAGCCTTTAAGATCTCGTGGTTCCTACTCCGATGCCTATTTGTAACTGGTGAGCTGGAGTAACAGGTTAACAGATTTAGGAACGGCCCACCCAACGTGTCACCTAATTTTGAAACACCAGATGAGATAACGAAACCTTTTTAAATCAAATAGAGGTAAGTTGGAGCGATACCAGGTAAGGAGTAAAAAGAATCCTAAGCAAGTTTTCACAACTCATTGTTAGTTTCAAAATATTTTCTCAAACACTAGACTCAACGTCGACCAGTAGAAGGGTTTCCTACAGGCAGTCCTGCTCTGATACCAACTTGTGGGGCCCCGACTCGACTGCTATACAGTGATGCTGAGTGTCACCGGTTAAGCGATACAACCGGAGGTTACGGGTTTACCAATCCCCGGCCAAAACCTTTGGCAGGCGTTGCTCGGAATTGATCACCGGCAACGCAACACCCCGATTGATGCCTTAACACAGGCTCAACTATCAATGCATAATAGAGAGATCAAGACTTGTGGAACAACTGGCACATCACAGACTCTACGACACAAATCATTATAGTTCAACTCTTATAATAGAGAAAGATAGCAAATTACAACCAGAGGTCACAGACCCAACATTACAACATGCGGAAGCGAATTAGGTTGTTCTAAACAACAAGAACCAAATTATGGCCTAAGAGGCCTACAGATAAACACTCCAGCGCCAGCTGTTCCGGGATGTCCCAAGCTGCCACCTGGGAACCCCAGACTACTCGTCGACGTCCACAAAGAACCCACCTTCGAGTTCGGTGAAGTCCTCCTCTAAAACAAAACAAACGACGTTGAGTTCGACGAACTCGCAAGATTATATATAGAGCTTTAGCCCGATGAGGCTTTCAAGGTTTTATGGTTGTTTTGCATAAAGCTGATTTTATTTATGAAAAACATAACTCCATGGCATCGACTAATCAGAGTATTTTTAAAAAGGGGGGTAAGAAGTAACTATTTTCTCTTGATAACCTTTCTCATCCTCAACCACCATCATCAACCACTATACCTGTTCATCAAAGGCACCTCCCCGAATCACCCTCGAGGAAGTCAACCTTGCATTCTTGAGTGGTACCTTTAGTACCCAGTTTTTAATCATTCCGTTCAAGTTATTCTATGATCTTATCGTCCTTTCAAAAAGATTTACCCTGCAGGGGTGTACAATGTTTGCCACGCGTACCGTCCGGCCCATTGCCTGATCATTAGCTCTCTTCCGTGGAAAGCCGGCTGGGTGGGAGCGGTGTCGACTTCTCCCTCGTTAAGGACTAACCCAGGATCATCAGTGAGGACGGAGCAGCGGATCCAACACCCTGCCCCGTGGCCACTCATTTTTCCTAACACCACCATCCTCATCTCAGTCTTGGCCTCCATCCCAACGCACGCGCAAATGGAAGCCCGAACTAGAGGATCCTGGCTAGTCCCGCCCGAGTTATTTAGTCTACGAGGGTTCCTGCAATTGCATAGGCCTCACGCATGGTTGCACGCTCAGTCTTGGTTCAAGAGGTAAAGAACTCGCACCTGGGCGGCGAGAACGAGACAAAGCACCACAACCACAGTGGCCTCTCCCCACCTTTAAGCATTTTATTACCTGTCACCACAATTTCCTCCACCATCATCCCAACGTTTCCACATCTGTTCCCAACATCACATATCCATCGGTCGAATGAACATTTAACTAAGCATGGCTAAGCATCAACATTGCATAGTTAAGTATCTCAGGCCAACAATACAAACCTATGGATAATAGGAAGGAAACAGGTATTCGCATCGGAATCTTAATGCAACTATAGGATACTCTAATCCAATAAAATTGACATTTGGAACCGCATGCAATATTATAGTGGAGAAAATAATTGCGAAAAATAGGATAAGACATGCTCAGAGGGGGGACTACGCTTGCCTTGCTCAACGTGCTGGTAGTGCGGGTCGTCACGAGATTGTGGTGTCACTTCCACTCCTTGATCTACCGATGCACAAACAATACCGGACAGGAACAATCAAAACCACAGATAACACCGGTGCAATGCGCAAACACATGATGGCATGACTTTTTAATGCACCGAACTTATTATACGCTATCGTATCAATTTAAATGGGGTGCGAAATGAGTTACTTCAACTAGAGAGGAAAACCCCATATTTACTTAATGATTCTTCTACTTCGATAGTATACATTACTGTAATTGTGATTAAACATGCATGAAGAAGATGCTTCTGGATTGTCCACAATTTTCGGAGCATTTTGGTGTAACGGCCACATTTTATGATGTCCCGATAAAAGTTGTTATGTTTTCAATTTTCCCCTTTTATATATGTGCCTTGAAGAAGTTAAACCAACACAGGACATTTATTTAACCAAAATAGAAAGACAATTAACTTAAACAGGAATAATTTGGTACTGGACCAATTCGGAAAATCCGGTATTTCCTAACTCGGAATATCCGATCGTAAAGCAACTCCAAAATTTTGGCTAAGCGACTCAGCGGGCGTGGGGAGGAAGGGAGGTCACTGGGAGGAGCAGCAGCTCACCCTGGACTCGTGGGCGTGCTCGGCGTGGTCGGGGATGGACTGGAACGGTGGCAACCGACCGCAGCGGCGCTCGGACAGCAACGGGGAGGAAGGGGCCATCGACGTCGATTGCGGGCTCTCCAGCTCGATTCCTTCAGCGTGGAGGAAGAGCACGGCACGGCGGAGCTCACGGCGGGCTCGGCTAGGCTCAGGGAGCTCTGAACGTCGGTGATGTGGTGGCAACGGCGAGCTCGGGTGCGGCTCGTGGGAGAGAAGGAGAGGGGAACGGGAGCAGGTGAGCGAGTGGGGGTTGGGGGCGCAGGTGGCCTCGTGGTGCTCTTCGCGCAGAGGAGAGGCAGAGGAGGGGAGGGAGGGGGGGCGGCGAGGGCGCGTGCGGCATGGCCACGGCGACGGCATGGCGCCCTGGCGCGCTGTGGCGACAGTGCTAGAGGAGAGAGACGCCAAGTTTGCAGAAAGCCCCTGGCAAAATTTGTTCCATCACCAATAGGTCCTTCTCCCTTTTCTTTTTAATAAAACCAGTAGCTTAGGGATTTTATTAGGGCACTAAACCATTTTATTAAAATCTGGAAAAAATTGTGTTGCCTCCCCACATTAAGAAGAAGCTCCACCAAAATTGGTGACCCAAAATAAAATGTTTTGCACCATTTTTGTTTATAGGGTTTGTTTATGGAAATTTTGTTAATTTCCAAAATGATCTTCCTTTAGCATTTTTAAGCAAGTGCAAAATATCAATTTTGAACTGTTGGAACTTCCTTGACAAATATACGATGTCAAAGTATTTTGTTTGCAACTTTGAGTGCTTTCATTGTTTGAGATTGATTAAAGCAAGTTTGGCATCTTGGTTTTTTTGGTGGTGCCAAACCACAACAATTCCCTAGCAACAACAACAATTCCCTAACCAAAGTTAAAGGTTCCAATTTGTACACATTGATGCAAGGATGCCATGATGCAATGAACCAAAAGCGAAAATTTTACACGGGTTTTTTTTGGTTCTCAACGTTGGGCTGTCACAAGGATTGAGCGGCAGATGCCATCGGGGGTGGCCTAGATGCTGACGTTTCTGATGCCTGGGCACTCCTTCTTGCCAATGTTGCAAGGAAGTGCCTCTTGTGTTTGTGGGGTTCAGGTTTGCGTGACTGAACTGGTGAGCCGCGCAGCTGCTAGGAAGGGTTGTCGGTGCGTTGCTGATCGAGGCAGGTTGTTATCATGGCGAGCACTTGCGGGCTTTCCACCCGAGGCTAGGAGAGCAGCTTGCGGGCCCACAATCCACTCGATGTGCGGGATTTGGAAGGAGAGGAACCGAAAGACCTTCCGCACTGTGGCGATTTCGCCTATGGAGGTGGCGGCCTTGGTGCGGGAAGAGTTGGCACCGCGGGCTTTCGCCCACACACAGGATACTGGAGACTCGTTTTTTTTGTTTTTGCATATAAAGGGATTTTTCCTACCTCAAAATTCTGTACATAAACCTCTATTCTATCTAATCGGATGGCGGATACGGCCGCCTTAAACCTCAAAAAATATAGTGCGTATTGGTTTCCGCGAAAATCAAACTTAACTAACTTTTACCAAGTTTATTGAAAAAATATCTATATCTACATTAACAAATGTAAACCATACTAGCAAATTGCCCGTGCGTTGCAACGAGTCTAAATTATAAAATTAGGTGTGACATGTAATATCTCTCAGACACACAAACATTTGATACAACATAATCTTTATCTCTACTATATAATATTGGTAAAATACCCGTGCGTTGCAACGGGGGAGGAACCCAACTTTTGGGTGAAAATGTGAGCACAACCCAAATTTTAGCCCCGAAATCGATCGATCCGCATAACCCTAGCCTCAATTGGCCTTTTATCTCAATCTTTAATGTTTAGTATATTTTTATTTGATTTATTCTTTTGTTCTTCCAGTATAATTTACTTAAGTATAATAATCTACCTATTGCTCTCTCTCCCTCTCTATGCAACGTAAGTAATTATATATGGGAAAATCAACTGGTCGACACCAAGGAAATCATGGTCAAAACAGGTTGCACACCTAGAGAAAAAGATTTTTTGAACAAAACGGGCAACATTGCCTCATTTTATTTAAAAAAGTAGGAGAGAATTGACCGGTTCATTAGCGGGGAACCGGCCGAAAACCGTTACAAGTGCACCAACATAGTCATGGAAGACGACCACATTGGGCAGACCCGGCCAACCTGGCTATCCACATGAAACACACACGCCGTCAAGGAGAAAAACATCATCGAGGTTGTCATCGAGCGTCATCGTCGTCACTCCTCCCCGAGCAAGCGATTCCGACTTCACCTTCGACGACCACCGATGAATCCCTCGCCGCAGCCGACGCCGAAAACCATGTCGGCCTATACCTAACAGTTGACCCAAAGCGTCGTGGAAGAGGCAGCTCCGACTTCGACGAAGAGCTTCACCGGAGAAAGTTGCATCCCTTGCACCCACGGAATCCGCGAGGCCCCTAGAGAAAAAGATGGATGTGCAAATGTGTTGTCGCTGATGCAATCGGAGATGCACACAGTGCAGATGCAGCTGCGGCTGTGCCTACATCTAGACATAGCTGTAGATGGTTCAATTTGTTTCCATCTGTTCAATTGCAAGTCTAAAAATATACATTTTAGTTCAGTTCTACAAGGGAGAAATCTGAAAACATACATATCAGTTTGGTACTAGAAGGTAGCAGACATTGCATGAATTTTCACATTGCATTGATACAATTAGAACTTCGATTTGCAACATAGCTACACAGGTCGATGATCACTCTTCCCTTTCTGATGAAAATGCTAGCAAACCAAAACAAGATGCATAACACCACATACAGCGACAGGAGCAGTTCTTTCTCCCTGTCAGCTCTACCTACTCAGCGGTACCATATAGGCACGCGCGCAGCTACCGGCCTGCCTCCGCAGCCGCGGCTGCTGTGCTGCAACGCCTTCCTTTAATCTGACTCCGGTGTCCCTTTGCTGCGCTGCCCCGGCGCGACGACAGTTATTTGTCTAAGGCAGAGATGTCAGTCACTGAACTAATAATATGTCCCCGACTTTCTCTCAAGTTGCTTACATCATTATCTAACCCTTAACAGTAACTCCATAGAAATAGAGATGGCATTAATCATTGCCACGAAGCGAGTATTATCAGATATAGTAGTAGTATTTTGTTCCTTTTGAACCTTAAATATCCAAAATGTTATCAAAAGACATAACCAGTAGCATGTGTGTTTGCTTTCGATTAACTGAATCAGACTCCGTTAGCATCTAGGCATGCTGTGTTTGTACAGCAAAGTGCACACCAACTGGCTGTAAGGGACGAAATTGAAGGCAATGTCCGGATTTAGACACGGAATGCAGATGAGCACTCCACATTCACTACCAATTCGTAGAGAAGAAGAAGCAACTTCACCATTGATCGCCAATCATGCTCCATGGCGGAAGGAACACGACAAGCATCTTCATCCCAATCGAGAGCGATCCAATCTAGGCCGCTAAGGACGGCCTCCTCGTACTTCTTGGTGGACCACTCGAGGTCGGTGTACCCGATATGGAGAACGGCCTTCAGCTCAGGGCTTCCCACCGGCGGCCGCTGCATCTCGTCGGTCGTCGGAGCCCTCACCGGCCTCTCCCCAGGCAGCCTCTTTGATGACAGCGAGCGAAGGAGGACCACCAACCAGATCGATAAGGGCAAGGTTGTACCGGAATCTGCGAGAGTGCGGCGAAGATCCGCGCCGCCGCCGTAGGATTTGGAGCCGGCGCGCGCGTGCTTGGGTCGATCCAGTGATTTGTTGTCGTAGGAGAGAGAGGATAAGTCCGAACTACGGGTTAAATTTCTAGAACTGGAGGGGCTAAAGTGCAAAACAACCATGACGTACGTACGCACGGTCGTTTACCAATATTATAAAGTAGAGATGAAAATATACTTCATGATGAATCCAGAAGTTTGAATAGTTTGACTTAAAAAATCTTATATGCACTATATTTTGCCAAGGAGGGAGTATTCTTCATAGGAATCGGGTTTACATTTTGATCGTATTTGGTAATGTGTCACTATCAAATGGACATGTACCATGACATGACATAAATTCAGATAGAGCCCCTTTCAAACTTTTATGATCACATAATTGCATTGTGCATGGGAGTTAAGATCATCTCCAATTGGAATGAGCAAATTTGATCCCAACATGTCCTCGGACGTGTGTTCAAACGTGTACAACGTTGATCACGTAGAACGAAAAAGAAACTAGTTCATCACACTATTCACATAGTTATAAGTTCAACAAAACAAAAGGGACGACGGAGCGGACAGGATTCTACCACGGTGTTTTGCCCTTTCCCTTGTTATCTCCGGGGCGGCAGTAGTATACATCGAAGACGACGTAGTGGTCATTGTCTAGGGTCTGAAGTAGCTATCGTCGAAGAAGGACGAGGAGCAGGGGAGCCCGGCAATGCGTGAATGATTGTTGGGAACCCCAAGTGGAAGTTATAATGTAGTGCAGCAGCAAATTTCTCTGAGTGAAGATTTATCTAACCAGTAGGAATACAATTCTCCGTAAAGTTTTAAGTGGAACCTACGCGCAAAACACAAAACTCTTTGTCCTCAACGTTTCAGAAAGGTTGTCAAGCTTCCCGTCTAGCTAAACAAAAAGGATTAAACGTATAGTGTGAAAGATAATTGTAATAAACACAAAAGTAAATAATGGACCAGCGAGCTAGCAATAATGAAAAACAAATAAATGAGATGTAATCAGTGTAAAAGAATGTACGGGGGTAGTGGTGTCTCTCCTTAAATAATAAACATGTTGGGTAAACAAATTACAGTTGGGCAATTGACAGAATTATGATAATGGAATTATGAAAAATGTGCAAGCCAAATATTTATGTATGCATCACGTCAAACATATATAGACCGCCATCCAACAACATCTATACCTAAGTACTCCACTTCGAGAACGCTTCTATGCTTGCCTCTGAAGGAATTAAGTTGTAAACAACAGAGTATTGCAAGCAATAATTGTTATCATGGCAAAAGACATAAACAATGATGTTTTACCCTTGATAGCAACAACACATCACCCCCCCCCCCCGCCCTTAGTCGTTTCAGTCACTCAAGCCCAGGGAAAGTGAGATATGAACCCACTATCGAACATATAATCCCTCTGGAGACTTACATAAATCTGAGAGCATGTAGGAACGTAAATACGGCTAGAATATCATATAACAAACATACACAATCTGAACATAATATCACAGTTCATCATATCCCAACAAACACAACAAGTACGAGCAATTACATCGGATGAATCTCGATCATGTTAGCCAGCTCACGAGATCATTGTATTGAAGAACAAGGAGGAGATATCACCATGTAAATACCGCTATGGACCCGTAATCCAAGTATGAACTACTCACGCATCGTTATGGAGGCACAAATTTAGTGTAGGTGCCTCTGGCGATGATTTCCCCCTCCGACAGGATGCTGGAACAGGACTCCAGGACCCCCAAACAAGGGTTTTTTGACAACGACGACTATGTATCGTGTTTCGCCAAATATTATCTGCCCCTGATGTTTTTAGGGTTGAAGTGGTTTTATTGGTGAATAGGCATCGAGAGACGGTGCCCCAGACGCCAACGTGGGTGGGGCCCGCGTGCGGCCACCTCCTGACCCACCACTAGGACCCGCATGGTGGATGTGGACCCCCCCACGCCCCGAGGGGCTGGTCTTAGGGTTTCGGTCTTCTTTCAGAAAGTTAGGATTTTTGGCGTTGTTTTCGTGATTTTTCGACGATATATATTTTCCCCTTTTCAACAATGCAAAAACAATAAAAACAGAAACTGGCACTTGGCATTGCGTTGATAAGTTAGTTCATAAAAATACTATAAAAATGATATTGAATAATAATAAAACATGTAGCAATAATATAAAAGTAGCATGAAACAATCAAAATTATAGATATGTTTTAGACATATCAGGCGTCTGGCGACGTGGGCCTGCTCCGCTACAGTGCATTGAGGACAGTTGGGAAATATCTAGTACTACCACCTATATGGGTGCTCCCGGTGCTACCACTAAAAATAATAATTTTAAATGTTTCTAAAAATTCTACGAAAAAGTGTGACTAATAACAAGATATGTGTCTACAACCTCCAAAATTTTCAGGCACAAATTCGAAAGGAGCAATGAGAAACAAAAAAGAAAATTTTGATATGAATAGTGTCACTAGTGTCACAAAAGAGAAAAGTAGAAAAATGACACTATTCATTTTACATTTGTCTTTTTTGTTTCTCAATACTCCTTTCGACTTAGATTTGAAAAATTTAGAGATGGACTGTGCTATTAAGGGCACGTGCCCCAGATTAGCTTTCCGTGGGCACAATATGCTAAGTAAACACATGCATGCAAACACGAAGATTCCTTTTGGTTTTCAAACTTTAAAATGATTTATTTATTAAACCATAAATCAAATTCAGATCCATCTTCACGGTTGGCTTAGTCGCGACGAGATCTTCAAAATTAGATCCCATCTTAATATGTTCTGATAACTTTTTTTCGGACTCCAGTTGCCAGATTATACTCACTTAGTCACCAAGTATTGATAAGTTGGTTAGCAGGTTAAAATCAAATGTTTGCCTGACTCTTTAAACTTTTCTACTCACCAATATAACCCTTTGATAACGGTAATTTCAAATTTTACGTGTTTAGAGTGGATCAAATCCTCACTCTTTGAACGTGTAGATCATGGCTATGACAAAAAATGTGTAAAAATTACCTGGTAACTATGAATTATTTGGTTGGTAACTTTTAACTACTAATATGGTGACTAAAGTATTATGACCTGGTAACTGATGACAAAAAAAAAAGATTATCAAAACATATCATGATGGGATCTTGTTTTAAAGTACTCGTCGAAACAAAGCCAACGGTGAAAACAGATCGTCAATTGGATTATCGGTTTAAGAGATAATTTATTTTGAATTTTCGGATTAAGAAAAGATTCTCTACATACATGCATGCATTGGTCCCTCCGCATGCGCCGGACCGAATAGCTTTCTGGGACACGTCCCCTTGTTAGATTAATCGTTTAGAGATTGTAGGCACATATCTTGTGAACACTCTCACATTTTTGTAGAAGTTTTTAAAACATTTAAAATTATATTTTTCATTGGTAGCACAGGGAGTACACAAATATGTGGTAGCACTAGATATTCTCTCTGAGGGCAGTAATCGCTTTCTAAGCCACAGCCTATTCCGACGCCACGATGCCCTGCTTTAATGCCTTCGCGTGGTTGTAGGGGAAAATATCTAGTGATCCCATAGCTCAAATGTTACCATGATACCACTCTACAAAAATTAATTTGTAAGTATCAAAAAATTCTGAAAAAATGGTGGGTGTTCATGAGATGTGTGTTTACATGCCCTAAAATTTTCAGATCCAAATTCAAAATACACAAAGAGAAACCAAAAAGACAAAATGTGAAGTGAATACTGTCATTTTGTGTTTTGTCTTTTTGGACACTATTTATGTTGGATTTGTCTTTTTTTGTTTCTATGCGAATTTGGTTCTGCAAATTTTAGGAGTCGTAAACTCACAACTTGTGAACACCCAAAAATTATTTCAGATTTTTTTTAAACTTAAAAAATCAGATTTTGAGAAATGGTATCATGGTATCATGTGAGGTGTGGGATCGCTGGATATTCACTTTGGTTGCAGCGGTCGTGGATGTCAAGGACCAGCGCAAGACATTGCGCGGGACCCGGTCGTCCTTAGACCAGATAGATCTCGTGTCTCAGGTCTTTCGCCTGGTTCGTCAAGGGTCAGATAGGCTGACCAGGCCCGCCAGCTGCAAAGGCGCAGCGTTTGGTTGCCTGGGCGAGGCCCGGGCCAGGCCAGCACGCTCATCAAAGCAGCGTCGGGCCAGGCCCGAGAGGCACGCTCAGATCGAGCGTGCCCGTGGAGCCAGGCTCGTTCTCTCCTCCGCGGCTCTAAAATTTTCCCTCGCCTGCACGAATGTGTAGATCTTGTAGCATGTGTAGGAATGTGTAGATCTTGTAGCATGTGTAGGAATGTGTAGATCTGTGAGCATGTGAACGATTTTCTAAAAGCTGGTGATGCAGTTCTTGTTCTTGCTTGCGTCACGGATGTGTAGGATGTTGTACTAGTTGGTGATGCAGATGTTGTAGATCTGTTAGATCTGCACTCCCTTTTGTTATAGACATTGTTGTTTTTGCTTCCGTCATGGATGTGTAGGTCATGCAGTACTTGGACCTTTGTTGTTGTTCTTCCTTTTGTTCATACCTTTCTTGTTCTCTGCGTCACCGATATAGGAATCCGTCGAAGACTTTAGTCAGGCCCTCATCCCCATTGGGGACTCTCAGATCCCATCATGGGTCGAGGACTCCCAGATGGAGATGCCCGTACCTCCTGTTGATCCGACCAGTTCCGTGGTTATGCACGACTATATGATAACCCCCAAGAGGAGGGGATCACTGTAGCACCTCTCAATGTGGAAGTAGGGTATCGATCCGCAGGAGTAAGAAGGAAAAGTTATCTATTCCCTACAACTAAAGTGTCACAAGTTTTAGTTGATTATGCACTAAACAAGTTTAAAGAACAAGATGGTTGATTTAATGGATAGAAGTTTAATGTAACAAAACAAGAATGTAAAAGTGTCCCAATCCTCTTCAATGCAAGAGGACAAGACAAATGTTTTCTCTTATAGGAACAATGGACATGGGTTCATGGGTTCACTCAATCCTCTCTCCCATCTATGGCGATTATCATGTTATAGATAAAAAGTACACACAATTGTCATGCTTTAATGGTAAACTTCTATGACGGCTACATGTCCTAAAACACATAATTGAAAGAAAATAATCATTTGTGTTGCTAGGTCACCCTCGTAAGGCTAGCGTGGTTTGTTGTCACTCCCACATCATACTTCTTCCTTTTTACCCCCAGATAAAGGATGTTGGGCTGTATTGTGTCACTCAATACATATGCTGTTGTCACATCGGCCATCCCGTACCTACATACATCATACTTCATAATGGACAATATTCTAAACACTAGTGCAATGATTCATATTTCGTGTGCATGACCACATCTCTCTCATCTATCTACACTTGTGGTGTCAATCACCTCATGACATGGATAAACAAGGCATTATGCATAAATCGAACCATCACATGCATCATAGAATATCTCCAAAGTATGACAAGTCATAAAAGATCCAACACAACGGTAATTGCATAACAAATATCATCTCATACCACAATATCCACCATAGGAATTACATAGATAGATCCATACTTATGCAAGGCACATCATATGGACTTCAACAATGATCATACATAGAGAGATTAGATCATACATTAAGGACAAGCCGGTTGGTTTACTTATGATGACAAAATGTTCTTGAGGACACACGGGATTCTAGTCAAGTGCTTTCGCTTCACATAGTTGATTAATCTTCATTGTTTTGATAAGTGTTGTGTGGGTGAACCTATGCTAATGCACCGCCCTTACTTGGACTAATACATACTTGTGATTATACCTCTTGCAAGCATCCGCAGTTACAAGAAAGTAATTAAGATAAATCTAACCACAGCCTTAAACTCTGAGATCCTACGCTCCCTTGTGCACCGGTATACTAACGGGGGTTTAGGTTTCTGTCACTCCGGCAACCCCACAATTAGCAACCAAATACACAATGCACTCCTCTAGGCCCATAAAGGTGAAGTGTCATGTAGTCGACGTTCACACGACACCACTAGAAGAATAGCACCACAACTTAAATATCAAACCATTAAATATTACTCAACATAATTCCACTACTAACAGCGTGACTTCTCCCATGTCCTCAAGAACTAATCGAACTACTCACGAGACATCATATGGATCATGATCAGAGGTGATATAATGATGGATAACGATCTGAACATATACTTTAATTCACCGATAAAACTCAATAGCATCAACCACAAGGAGTAATTAACACCGGGAGAGTTTCCCCTATGAACTAAACAAAGTATAGCCCTAGATGTTACAGCGGAACGAGATGGTGCAGCGGTGATGGTGGTGATGGCGGTGGAGATGATGATGATGATCCCGATGAAGTCCAGCGCGATGACGATGAGGATGGCGATGATCTCCCCCTCCGGGAAGGAATTTCCCCGGCAGATTTCTCCCTGCCGGAGAGCTTTTTCTCTCTCTGTGGTTTCCGCCTCGTGGAGGCGGCGGAATATTTTCTCACGGACTCCCCGTGTCTTAGGGTTTCTGGGGGATGAAGTACGCGAAGGGGGAGCGCCTGAGGTGGGCCAGGGGCACCACACCTGGCTAGGGCGCGGCCAAGGTGGGCCCCGCGCCCAGGGGTGGTGTGGGCCCCTCCTGGCCCATCTCAGCCTCCCCTTTTGGCTTAGTCCATCTTCTGATAAAATAGGAACATCTGTCTTCTCGGAAATATTTTTAGTGCTCCAGAAATATAGTGCCTTGACGTTGCTTTTTCCAGCTGAAATCTGACTCCGGCAGTTAATTATCCAATGATCATCAAACATGCAAAATAAGACAAAATAACATAAGTAACTCCTCTTAATATGAAATATATCATTGAATAACAGTAAATTATGCTATAAAATAGTGATGCAAAATGGACGTATCAACCCCCCAAGCTTAGACCTCGCTTGTCCCCAAGCGAAAGCTGAGCTCAGTAAACTAGAACAAAAGTTTATGGAGTGAAGCGTCGATAATAAAGAATACGGACAAGAAGCATCAGTAATTACTAAACAACACACTCATTTTAAACAGCAACTACTCTTCATATAACCTAACTTGAACATGAGTAGTGAAACAACCACAATAAAAATACACGAAGGAAATTATAGATTAGTAATGGCACACTTCATTCTTGGTCATAGAACAATAAGCAATCAATACTTATCTTTCGAAAGGAGTCTTTATATTAGAGCTTATATTGCAGAACTTCCACACTCAATTATCACACCTTCTTTACAGTCATTGATAACTTGCAAAGCTATATTCTTAGAGGCAAAAGTCTTTGTGCTAAGACAAGAAAGGATAAAGACATGATTGACAATATTAATGATATATATGGTTGAATCACAACAACTCAAATGCTTGCTCAAGGAAGAAGGAAATAGGTGTACTGACTCAACATGAAAAGTAAAAGAAAGGCCCTTCGCAGAGGGAAGCAGGGATTAAGTCATGTGCTAGAGCTTTTAAGTTTTTGAAATCATATAGAGAGCAAAAATTAAGTTTTGAGGGTGTTTGTTAATTGTCAACGAATGGTAGCGGGTGAAAACAGTATTCTCCCTGTCAAACAGACTTTTAAGAGCGGCTCCCATGAAGGACGTTATTTCTACCAGCAAGGCAGATCATCCCTCTTTCTCTTTGGTTTACACACGCAGATATTTCACTGTTTGTCATGCTTACTGATAATCAGGGCAAAAGTGTGAAGAGAATTAAGCGTTAAAGTTGTAATTAATTGGGACTGGGCATCCCGTTGCCAGCTCTTTTTGCAAGTTATTGGATAAGCGGATGTATATGCCACTAGTCCAGGTGTAAAGTCTGTTTGACAAGTAGAATAAAGGATAACCACACTACTTCCTCATGAGCTAGTAAACATTGACACAAAAGGGAATAATAACATTTTGAATAATTTAAAGGTAGCACATGAAAAATTTACTTGGAGTGGCAAAGAAATACCACATATAGGAAGTTATGGTGGACACAAATGGCATGGGTTTGGTTCAAGGATTTGGATGCACGAGAAGCATTCCCTCTCAGTACGGTGGTTAAGGCTAGCAAGGTCATGTAGCAAGCATAAAAGTTGGGGGATACACACAAATATATATGTAATAGAAGCAACCATGCTATCTTCCCTGTAAGCACAAATGTTTTAACTCAAAGAATACTAATCTTATTGGCTAGCAAGAAAGAAAGATAAAGGGATAATATTTTTGCATGTAATTCCCTCCTTCTACTTAAGTTTTCATGGTATTGCTACTAATGACCAATACTAAGTTTGCCACAACTAATATAATTTACTTAATGTACCCAAAAGTGGCGTCAATACTAATGGCAAGATCAGCACATAAAGAAGATTGCAGGCTAAAATAAAATGTACCGAAAGTAAAGGTGGAACTTCTCATTAATATTCTGAACAAAGACACACTCAAACCAACGGATACATGGATAACTAAAGGATTGACACTCCACATCGCAAACCATCTTATAAGATAACTTCTCTACTCATGATATGACCACGAAATTATAAAAACGAAAGGATAAAGATGATACTGGGCACTCCCCCAAGCTTGGAACAAGCCAAGGGAGTGCCATTACCCCTTGACGATTTAGGCTTGATCTCTTGGTGGCGACGGTGGTACTACGGCAATCGGGGTTAGGAAACGTTCGAGCATCCGGCGGAGCCTGTTATTCTCATCTTGAAGTATTTCCACCTCAGCTCTCAGGATACGAAATTGGTCACAAAACTCGTTCGTGGTTCGGAGAGCTTCAGCAGCTGCAGGGGAAAACCGCAAATCTGGAATTGGTGGGGTGACTCCCTGCACATTATGAGAAAAAGCACGTTGAGGATTAATTGATCCCACAAAGGTGGAGTTGCTCGGCCTTGATTCTCCTTGTTGGCGAGGCTGGCCAGCTTGCACCTCCTCTCTGATGCTTCGATCCATGTCAGCTCTCCTAGCAGCAATCTCCTCCTCCGTCGCCCAACCGACGAAGGTTCCCTCTTCCACATCGCGTTCGAGTTCACGTCGGCGCCTTGCTGCATACTTCTCACCGTACACTCCTCGCGACGCCATGTAGGGACTTGAAATTCCTGTCAGAACAGCTTGAAAACGAAACACGGCGAAAACACGATATACGGACCTCGAGAGATCCGGGTGATATATAGCAAAAAGTTTTACAACAAAAGGAAGGTACAGGACGAAACGGGGTCGGAGACGGGCTCCGAGGTGCCCACACGCACCCACGGCGCGGCCAGGGTGGGGCCCGCGCCCAGGGGTGGTGTGGTGCCCTCGGGCACCGTTTCCTACCCTTTTCCGACTCATAATTTTCCATATTATGTAAAAACAACAAATATTTAGGTTGAAAAGTAAATCGCGAACTTTTTCTTACCGAAACTGTTACCTATTCCAAATCAGCTTTTGCAGTTGTCTGAATTTGACTTTTTATAAAATCCTCTGGAGTTACCACTTTGATAAATCAACATCTTCATTATAAGAATCTCCAGAAATGTAATGCTTGAGTCTTTGACCATTAACCACTTGTGGTCTGTCCCCATCTAGTGAATTGATTTTAATCGCACCTGAGCGATAGACCTCCTCAATGATATAAGGTCCTTCCCATTTTGAAAGTAATTTTCCTGCAAAAAATCTGAGACGAGACCTATACAATAAAACTTTTTCACCTACGTTAAATTCTCTCTTAAGAATTCTTCTATCATGCCATTGCTTAACTTTCTCTTTAAAGAGCCTAGCATTTTCATAAGCTGCATTTCTCCATTCATCTAAAGAATTCAAATTAAGCAATCTCTTTTTACCGGCAAGTTTAAAGTCTCTATTAAGTTCTTTCACCGCCCAATAGGCTTTATGTTCTAATTCTAAGGCAAATGACAAGCTTTTCCATAAACCATTTTGTAAGGAGACATTCCCATAGGATTTTTATAAGCAGTTCTATAAGCCCACAAAGCATCGTTAAGCTTTTTAGACCAATTTTTTCTAGATTTATTAACAGTCTTTTGCAAAATAGACTTAATCTCTCTATTTGACAATTCTACTTGACCACTTGTTTGGGATGATATGGTGAAGCAATTCTATGATTAACATCATACTTAGCTAGAGTTTTTCTAAAAGCACCATGAATAAAATGAGAACCCCATCAGTCATGAGATATCTAGGCACACCAAACCTAGGGAAGATAATATCTTTAAGCATTTTTAATGATGTCTCACCATCAGCACTAGAAGTTGGTATAGCTTCTACCCATTTAGTAACATAATCAACAGCAACAAGTATATGAGTATAACCATTTGAGGAAGGAAAAGGACCCATAAAGTCAAATCCCCAACAGTCGAAAGGTTCAATAACAAGAGAATAATTCATAGGCATTTCATTACGTCTACTAATGTTACCTACTCTTTGACATTCATCACATGATAAAACAAATTTTCTAGCATCTCTAAAAAGGGTAGGCCAATAAAAACCTGATTGTAGAACCTTTTGCGCAGTTCTATCTCCAGCGTGATGTCCTCCATAAGCACTTCCATGGCATTTGCTCAATATTTCTTTCTGTTCATACTCAGGAACACATCTTCGCATAATGCCATCTACTCCTTCTTTATACAAATGTGGGTCATCCCAAAAATAATGCCTCAAATCATAAAAGAACTTTCTTCTTTGCTGAGCTGTAAAGGTCGGAGGCAAATACTTGGCAACAATAAAATTAGCATAATCAGCATACCAAGGACTTTCGCGTGAGCTTACCTTTATCGCAGCCAATTGTTCATTTGGAAAACTATCATTAACAGGTATAGGATCATCTGAAATGTTTTCTAATCTAGACAAATTATCAGCAACAGGATTTTCAGCACCTTTCCTATCTACGATATGTAAATCAAATTCTTGCAGTAAAGTACCCATCTTATGAGCCTAGGCTTAGCATCTTTCTTTTCCATAAGGTATCTAATAGCAGCATGATCAGTGTGAATAGTAACTTTTGAATCAACAATATAAGGTCTAAATTTATCACAAGCAAAAACAACTGCTAAAAATTCCTTTTCAGTAGTAGCATAATTCTTTTGAGCGGCATCAAGTGTTTTACTAGCATAATGAATAACATTTAACTTCTTGTCTACCCGCTGTCCAAGAACAGCTCCTACAGCAAAATCACTAGCATCACACATTATTTCAAAAGGTAAAGTCCAATCAGGAGGTTGAACAACAGGAGCTGTGATTAAAGCTTTTTTAGAGTTTCAAAAGCTTCCTTGCAATCATCATCAAAAACAAAAGGTACATCTTTTTGAAGAAGATTAGTGAGGGGTTTTGAAATTTTAGAGAAATCTTTAATAAACCTCCTATAAAAACCGGCATGACCGAGAATACTACGGATACCTTTCACATCCCTTGGACAGGGCATTTTCTCGATTGCTTCAACTTTAGCTCTGTCCACTTCAATACCTCTTTCAGAAATTTTGTGCCCTAGGACAATTCCTTCATTAACCATGAAATGACATTTCTCCCAATTAAGAACAAGATTTGTCTCCTCACATCTCTGCAAAACTTTATCAAGATTGTGCAAGCAATTATCAAAGGAAGTTCCGTAGACGGAAAAATCGTCCATGAATACTTCCACAATTTCTTCACAAAAACCATGAAAAATAGCAGACATGCATCTTTGGAACGTAGCAGGAGCATTACACAAACCAAAAGGCATACGTCTATAAGCATAAGTTCCATAAGGACAAGTAAAAGTAGTTTTCTCTTGATCTTGTGCTTTAACAGCAATTTGTGAGAATCCAGAATAACCATCAAGGAAACAAAAATGGGTTTTCTTAGACAACCTTTCTAACATTTGATCAATAAAAGGCAAAGGATAATGATCTTTCTTAGTTACTTTATTGACCTTTCTAAAATCAATGCACATCCTATATCCCAACTACTACTCTTTGAGGAATAAGTTCATCATTTTCATTTGGTACAACAGTAACTCCTCCTTTCTTAGGGACACAATGCACAGGACTTACCCATCTACTATCAGCAATAGGATAAATTATACCAGCATCAAGAAGTTTTAATACCTCATTTCTTACCACTTCTTTCATCTTAGGGATCAAGCGACGCTGATGCTCAACAACAGGTTTTGCATCGGGTTCAATGTTGATGGCATGTTGACATATAGTAGGAGAAATCCCCTTTAAATCATCCAAAGTGTATCCCATAGCTCCTCGATGTTTCTTTAGTACTTCTAATAACCTTGCTTCTTCATTACCTGAAAGTTTAGAACTAATAATAGCAGGATATACTTTCCTTTCATCAAGATAAACATACTTAAGATTATCAGGTAACGGTTTTAAATCGAAGACAGGATCTTCCTTAGGAGGCGCTGAGGTACCCAAATCTTCCACAGGCAAATTATGCTTAAGTATTGGTGGTTGACGAAGAAAGGCATTGTCAATCTCATTCCTCTCCTCCATAAATACTTCACTTTCGTGTTCCTCCATGAATTGCTGCAAGGCATTGTTAGGAGCAACAGCAATAGAAGCAAGTTGTTCAACTTGAAAATTCTCATTAGGTAATTCAGTTTCATAAAGTTGTTTACCAAACTTAGAGAAATTAAACTCATAAGATTCTCCATTAAATTTAGTGTAAATTTTCTCTTTCTTACAATCTATAATGGCACCACATGTATTCAAGAAAGGCCTACCAAAAATAATGGGACACGCTTTACTAGCAACAGAACCAAGTACTAGAAAATCAGCAGGGTATTTAGTCTTACCACATAAAACTTCAACATCTCTCACAATACCAATTGGGAGATAGTTTCTCTATTAGCAAGCTGAATAACCACATCAATCTCCTCAAGTTCGCAAGGACCAATTTCATGCATAATTTCTTTATAAAGATCAAAAGGAATAGCGCTAGAACTTGCACCAATATCACATAAACCATAATAGCAATGTTCTCCTATTTTGACTGAAAGCACAGGAACACTTGTTTTCCTAGCTCTACTGGGATGTGAAACAATATTAGAGGCATCTTCACAAAAGATAATATGTCCTCCTTCTACATTTTCAGTTACCAAATCCTTTACTATTGCTATTGTGGGTTCTACCGCTATTTGTTCAGCAGGTTCTAAAGCTTTCTTTGCACTTTTATTAACCACACTAGCTATGATAGAATGTTCCCTAATTTTAACAGGAAAAGGTGGTTTCTCAATATAAGGTTCTGGCAAGATACGATCAACTGTATGAACTTCAATGTTTTTAATATTGGCAGAATTAGTATTATCTTTGTAAGGCAAATGATACTTATTGCAACTTTCTTTAGGAACATCAAGATAAGAGGCAAAAGCCTTGTAACAGTTTGCAATAACTTGAGAATCAAGACCATACATATCATAGAGATTACGAAAATTATCAGTATTCATAAAAGTTTTAATGCATTCGTAATCATGCTTTATACCTGATTCTCTACCTTTGTCGTTCTCCCATCCTTCAGTATTTTCCTCAATCCGATCAAGAAGGTCCCATTTAACTTCCTCTTTATTACGCGTAAATGATCCAGCACAAGAGGTATCCAATAGAGTTTTATCTTGAAGAGAAAGCCTTGCATAGAAGTTATCAATAACAACATTACCAGGAAGCTCATGAATGGGGCATTTGAGCATTAATGATTTCAATCTCCCCCACGCTTGGGCAATACTTTCTCCATCATGAGGCCAAAAATTATATATATGATTCCGATCTTGATGAATTTCACTAGGAGGATAAAATTTAGAATAAAAGAGAGGCACAATCTCCTCCCAGCCAATAGAACGCCCATTTTTCAGCATCCTATACCATTTTGCAGCTTTACCAGTCAACGATATAGAAAACAATTTCTTCTTGACCTCTTCCATTGAAATACCTGCACACTTGAACAACTCGCATAATTCATGAATAAATAGCAAATGATCCCCAGGAGGGACAGTTCCATCTC
Organism: Poa pratensis; assembly: GCA_947311845.1. Taxonomy (NCBI): domain Eukaryota; kingdom Viridiplantae; phylum Streptophyta; class Magnoliopsida; order Poales; family Poaceae; genus Poa; species Poa pratensis. The sequence continues at coordinate 46,066,303 of CAMZMU010000036.1, forward strand.
CTGCATAGCGGTTATTCGTAACTCGTTCAACAATTTTCATAGGTATTTTAAATGGAATTACTTGATCAGGTGGTTCCTCTTCTACTACCTTAGCAGTGGTAGTAGTATTTCCAAACAGGGATTCAAATGGAGATCTCTCCATGATAAAATAAAGTAGCAAGCAGAAATAAAAATAGCACCTACAGTAAAAGTTTCCCTTACCAATTCCACTTACCAATAGCGCTTCACTCCCCGGCAACGGCGCCAGAAAATAGTCTTGATGACCCACAAGTATAGGGGGTGTATCGTAGTACTTTCGATAAATAAGAGTGTCGAACCCAACGAGGAGCAGAAGGTGCTGACAAGGAGTTTCGGTAAAGGTTTCACTGTAAATGCTAGCAGACAAGTTTTTAGGGGTTTTTGATATAGCAGGTAAATAAAATGCGAGTAAGTAAAAGACAGTAATAATAATTGCAGCGAGTGGCCCAATCCTTTTTAGAGCAAAGGACAAGCCGGTTGGTTTACTTATGATGACAAAATGTTCTTGAGGACACACGGGATTCTAGTCAAGTGCTTTCGCTTCACATAGTTGATTAATCTTCATTGTTTTGATAAGTGTTGTGTGGGTGAACCTATGCTAATGCACCGCCCTTACTTGGACTAATACATACTTGTGATTATACCTCTTGCAAGCATCCGCAGTTACAAGAAAGTAATTAAGATAAATCTAACCACAGCCTTAAACTCTGAGATCCTACGCTCCCTTGTGCACCGGTATACTAACGGGGGTTTAGGTTTCTGTCACTCCGGCAACCCCACAATTAGCAACCAAATACACAATGCACTCCTCTAGGCCCATAAAGGTGAAGTGTCATGTAGTCGACGTTCACACGACACCACTAGAAGAATAGCACCACAACTTAAATATCAAACCATTAAATATTACTCAACATAATTCCACTACTAACAGCGTGACTTCTCCCATGTCCTCAAGAACTAATCGAACTACTCACGAGACATCATATGGATCATGATCAGAGGTGATATAATGATGGATAACGATCTGAACATATACTTTAATTCACCGATAAAACTCAATAGCATCAACCACAAGGAGTAATTAACACCGGGAGAGTTTCCCCTATGAACTAAACAAAGTATAGCCCTAGATGTTACAGCGGAACGAGATGGTGCAGCGGTGATGGTGGTGATGGCGGTGGAGATGATGATGATGATGATCCCGATGAAGTCCAGCGCGATGACGATGAGGATGGCGATGATCTCCCCCTCCGGGAAGGAATTTCCCCGGCAGATTTCTCCCTGCCGGAGAGCTTTTTCTCTCTCTGGTTTCCGCCTCGTGGAGGCGGCGGAATATTTTCTCACGGACTCCCCGTGTCTTAGGGTTTCTGGGGGATGAAGTACGCGAAGGGGGAGCGCCTGAGGTGGGCCAGGGGCACCACACCTGGCTAGGGCGCGGCCAAGGTGGGCCCCGCGCCCAGGGGTGGTGTGGGCCCCTCCTGGCCCATCTCAGCCTCCCCTTTTGGCTTAGTCCATCTTCTGATAAAATAGGAACATCTGTCTTCTCGGAAATATTTTTAGTGCTCCAGAAATATAGTGCCTTGACGTTGCTTTTTCCAGCTGAAATCTGACTCCGGCAGTTAATTATCCAATGATCATCAAACATGCAAAATAAGACAAAATAACATAAGTAACTCCTCTTAATATGAAATATATCATTGAATAACAGTAAATTATGCTATAAAATAGTGATGCAAAATGGACGTATCATGGCGATGTTGGAGAAGATGGAGACCACCCCGGCAGCGCCCCGCGGAGTTTTCCCCCTCCAATCTGCAGCTCCAGGTCTTCTGTTTCGTGGTTTTTGTGTTTCTGCGGCACTCCCTTCCGAAAGCCGTCGGGGGACTATTTTTATAGTCGTTTTTAGGTCAAGACGAAGGCACGGGGACGAAGATCGACGACATCGGAGGCTCGAGGCCCAGGATAGGGGGTCCCACGCGGCCAAGGAATCTGGACGCGTGGGCCCACCTCTTTTGGCCCTCGGGTTTCCATTTTTTCGCTTCCTTCGCTCCTACGCTTTGTTCCTTCCAAAAAATGATCCCCGCAAAATATTAGGTCATTTGGGCGTCGTTTGGGTCCCTGAAACATCAAAATATAGAAAATAGGTTTTTTTGCCAGTGCAGGGTTAATTCCAGAAAAATAGGGAAAGTGTGAAATATTCCCAAAATCAATATAAAACAATGATATAACCCTTATATGATGCAAATATGATTGAAATATAAGTAATATAATGCAAAGTTCATGTATGCATTTTACATGCATCAACATCCCCAAGCTTAACCTATACTCGTCCTCGAGTATGAAGGTGATAAAACTAACATGGACTTTGCTTTTTAATACTATCAATGGATATCAAAGATGATTACTATTGGTACATAGAGTCAAATGATTCATTCTTCAAAGGAATAGCAATATACAAGATAGATTATGAAGTGATATCAAATATTCAATGTAAGGATGTTCAATGATAATTCACAAAGTGTAACATAGAAGAAAGTACTATGGACCAAATGTATGCATAATAAAAAGTAAAAACATCCTATAATGGTCATAGAGTATTCTTGTAAATATGAATATAAAAGGTGGGCACTTTGGAAAGATATATAAATAAGTAGAGGTAAAACATGAATAAGTTTCATCTAGCTTCCAAATGCTTCTACTTAAGTTAATGTTTGCAATGTGGTATCCATTGGTGTGGAGCTCTCATTACCCCTATCATAGCATCTTGAATGGTTAAAGTTTAAAGTGAAAGCAAATATGAGTAGTGTGGTTGACAAAGTATGGGTTGAATGACTCATGCCCCGTGAATACGAGTACCTACACCACGGTGTTACTCAACTCGGGCCACAAAGTAAGTTCAAGTTAAAGTCATTGTAAGTAATATAATAGCGTCATCAAGAGCGTCAACTGGGGTACCTCTTGCCTCAGGACATGGAAACTAGCCCATGTCAAAATGGCAAGACAAACAAACAATGAACAATCTCAGCACTCTTTTATTTACTATTTGTATAGATTTTTATTATGACGTGCATCACTGAATGTTCACTTTGGTACGCTGTAAATTTCCACCATGAATGATGCATGGCTTAGGTTAGCGGCCCAGGCGTCTCTCTAGCCATTTGTACAAACTCCTCAAACTTACTAAGTTTTCGCATTTATTTGGCACCATGATAAGCATCCATAAACAAAAGTACATGATATCAACTAAATATAATTAAGAGCACGTTGAAAGCTTGCCATGTGACAGCACATATGAGCTAACTCCCAACCAAGATTCTTGTCAAGCATACAACTTCATAATTTTAATCACAATGGTTTATGTTTATTAAGTGCAATAAAAGTAAAGTGTGCATCAAGTTCGTGAGAGCTTTTTAACCAACTTTTCCATAACATGAATAAGTGTCCATAGAACTAACCAATCCATGCTAAACAAAGTAAAGTAACATTCAGCATCAAAACATGAATAAAAGATAGCTCTTGATAAAACACTTGCAAATTAATACTCATTAAAAAGCACATGAATCATGCAACTATATGTATCTTTTTGAATCAACTCAAACATCCCTTTCCCAATCTTTTAATAGCATCCAACTTAATTCAACCCAAATTTCCAGTAGCTCTCTCATAACATAAATGAAAAGTGGTGGTCTCACAAATAAAAACCAAACCGAAATAACAAAAATAAAAGACGCTCCAAGTTTATGCGATAAAGTGCATTGATCGAAAAACAGAAGTTAGACGTGTGCAACCGGGAGAGTGTTGGTCCAATGGGGTTGTCTTCACATCCCCAAGCTTATGGTCTTCACCATCCTTGGGTAACTCTTGGTTTATCTCCTCTAATCCATGTGAAAAAACTTCAAAACACCGTTTCTCCCATCTCTTTTCTGTGGGGTGATATTAGTAATGATAGACAAATGAATTGCTTGCTGCATGAAATCCTTAAACAAAAATGTGAAACATGTCCAGAAAGTATATAATGTTGTATGCCTACTTATAAACTCAATTGGATAAAAAAGATTCAAGTTAAAGTTCAAAGAATGCATCAAACAAAATGGGACAGAATCTGTCCAGAAAAACAGCAGCAGCAAAACACATTTTTCTACCCTACTTAAATATGTCAAAAAAAAATCTGAAAAAATTCACTCTTACAGAGGATGAAAAGTTGCAATTACAGTTCAAGTTTCAGCTCATTCGGAGTTACAGAATAGAAATGAAAAATCATACCGTGCACAGATTCGTGCAGGAATAAAATCTCCGAATACAAATAGCAACTTTTTGAAACCAAAACGGGTAAAACTTGGCACTTTATTAAAAATTCCAGAAACAAAATTAAAACTAAGTCTCTTGTTACAGCAAGAGGACACAAAGAAAATCAAAAATAAAAACAACCGGGTTGCCTCCCGTAAAGCGCTTTCTTTATAGCCATGTAGCTAGTCTTCTTACTTTGGTGATCATGAAGGTTGAAGCTCATGAGGGAGCTTGTTCTTTGGTGTGTCCCTCTTCCTTGAGAAGTGTTCATGCATAATACCAGGGTCCCATGGTGTTATCAATACAATCAAAATAATATTCAAGTTGAGACCTAGTAGAGAGAAAAACAAAACACAAAAGTAATAACAACAAAGTCTAACTTTCTTTCTATGCATTGGCATTTTGTATATGAATGAAGCACAATAAATAGAAATTTTCCAATGCATATTAACAGTAGATACTTGAAACTTATAGTTATTAGCAACATAAAGAGGGCTCTTATCACCTCCTCTTTCATAATAGTTGCAAGAAGTAAAAGTAAATTCACCCATATAACCATTGGACTCATCCAACTTAGATAATTTAGGTACATAAAGAGGATCATTAAATTTATTATGGAATTCATTACCATGCTTCCCTCTTTCAAAATAGTTATTAAGATCAATATCAAGTTTAATATCATGGTTGCAACAAAGATTTGGAACTAAAGGTAATTGCAAACCACATAAGTATTTATCAACATAAGCAAATTTCTCCTCTATGGTGTAATTAGGAGAATCCAGAAACAAAGTAGGACTCTCATGAGTAAGAGTAACATCACAAACAGCAAGTATATCATTTTTATCCTCACATAATTTAGTAACAACTCAACATGGAGGTTTATCAATAAGCATAGGACCATCATCTAAAGCATTATCATATAGCATATTTAAGCAATACTCCTCATTATCATCAATAAGTTCACTAGTAGCATTAATAGAAAGTAAAGAAGCATTATTAGTTTCATAATAATAGCATGAGTTATCATATAGGACCATAGAATTTTTAGTTTGACACTCATCATAACATGGGTTTTCATAAATAACAAAAGACTTTTGAGTTTGAGTGCTACTATCAAATGTTGATGGTGAAGTTGGGAGATCCAACTCTTCCCCAAGCTTAGGTTGGAAACACATCCATTTCAATCTCCTCTTCACATACTTCCTCTTCCAAGCTTATGTTTCATTATCCTTTTCCTGCAAAATATTAGTACTTTCCATGGCAACAAGAATTCTTTCTTTAACATAAACATTATCACTAAACTCTTTTTTGCAAAGTTGGAGAAGAATAGAAATGTGTCCTTTCATTACACGAGCTTCATGACTAGTTGCAAAAAATTTATCAATAAGAAAGTCTATTTCATGGGCTGCAACATAAGCAATATATTTCTCAACTTGTTCTATATCAGGGCATGAAAATTTATTTTCACGATAACAAGCAATTAGAGGATCACTGTTGTGCTTACATTGATAGGGAGAGTGTTTATAGTCTTTTCTAAAGCAGCAAGTTACATCATGTAATTCACAAAACTCAATAGCCATATCATTGAGATGTTCAAGTAATTCAAGCATTCTATTTCCTTCTTTGGTTGATCGATATTCATAGTAAGCTCCCATAGTTTTGACATAACCTTCTGATGCATGTAAAATACATACATGAACTTTGCATTGTATTACTTATATTTCAATCATATTTGCATCATATAAGGGTTATATCATTGTTTTATATTGATTTTGGGAATATTTCATAGTTTCCCTATTTTTCTGGAATTAACCCTGCACATGCAGAAAACCCTATTTTCTATATTTTGATGTTTCAGGGACCCAAACGACGTCCAAATGACCTGGAAATTTACGAGCATCAGTTTTTGGAAGGAACGAAGCGTGGGACCCACCATCTTGGGCCTCGAGGCTCCGTTGCCGTCGATTTTTTTCCCGAGCCTCCGTCTTGACCTAAAAACGACTATAAAAATAGTCCCCGGCGCCCTTCGGAAAGGAGCGCCGCAGAAACACAGAAACCACGAAACAGAGACCTGGAGTTGCAGATTGGAGGGGGAAAACTCCGGCGGGGCGCTGCCGGGGTGGTCTCCATCTTCTCCAACGACTTCTCCACCGTCTCCATGATGAAGAGGGAGTAGTCCACCCCCTGGACTTTGGGTTTGTGGTGGTAACTTGATCCAATCTCTCTATGTATGATCATTGTTGAAGTCCATATGATGTGCCTTGCATGATTATGGAACTATCTTTGTAATTCCTATGGTGGATATTGTGGTGTGATATGATATTATGTTATGCATTTACCGTCATGTTGGGATTTTATGGTTTGTCATACTTTGGAATACATCTATGTTACATGCAATGGATTTATCTATTCTTAATGCCTTGTTTATCCGCGCTAACGGGGTGGTTGACAACCATCTCGGTGGGTAGATGAGAGGGATGTGGATGCACATACATTAATAAATCATTGCACTAGTTCTTAGAATATGTTTTCCTTTAAGAGTATGATGTATGTGGGTAGAGAGTGGCCTAGTGACAGAAGGCATAGGCATTAAGTGACAGTGATGTCGCCCAACATTCTTTATCTGGGGGTAAAAAGGAAGAAGTATGATGTGGGAGTGACAACAAACCACGCTAGCCTTACGAGGGTGACCTAGCAACACAAATGATTATTTTCTTTCAACTATGTGTTTTAGGACATGTAGCCATCATAGAAGTTTACCATTAAAGCATGACAATTGTGTGTACTTTTTATCTATAACATGATAATCACCATAGATGGGAGAGAGGATTGAGTGAACCCATGAACCCATGTCCATTGTTCCTATAAGAGAAAACCTTTGTCTTGTCCTCTTGCATTGAAGAGGATTGGGACACTTTTACATTCTTGTTTTGTTACATTAAACTTCCATTCATTAAATCAACCATCTTGTTCTTTAAACTTGTTTAGTGCATAATCAACTAAAACCTGTGACACTTTAGTTGTAGGGAATAGATAACTTTTCCTTCTTGCTCCTGCGGATCGATACCCTAATTCCACATTGAGAGGTGCTACAGTGATCCCTGCTCTTGGCGGTTATCAAGTACTTTTCTGGCGCCGTTGTCGGGGAGCGTAGCGCTTAAGTTTCTATTCTTGTGTGCACTAAACTTTAAATTTATTTTTGTTATATCTTGTAATCATTTAAGCTTGGGGAGGATACTATGTCTCCCATTTACGATTATTACAATGATGAATATCATATTTTCAGTCCACCTACTATTGAGGATAAAGTTTATTATGATATGCCTCCTATATATGATGATTACAATGATGATTATGAATGTTTTACTCCCACTATTACTAAGAAGGATTTAACTTATGTGGAGAGTACTAATACTTTTATGCTTGTAGATCATGAAAGACATGCTTTATGTCATAATTATATTGTTGAATTCATTCATGATGCTACTGAAAGTTATTATGAGAGGGGAAAACATGGTTCTAAACATTTCAATATTATTACGTTTCCTCTCTTTAAGTTCAAAGTCTTGAAATTGCTCTTGTTTTATCTTCCTATGCTACTTGCTTTGTGTTTCAATGATTTATTTTCTTACAAGATACCAATGCATAGGAAGTGGGTTAGACTTAAAAGTGTTTCATATTTTTCTCTTGATGCACTCTTTTGCATTTCAATTCTTGTTCCTATGTGAGCATCATTAAAACTATCATGGCTGTCCAGAAAACAGATTCCTAAGCTTCACTGCGAAAAATGTTAAAAATCACAGAAAAGGAATTTTGACCTGAAATTTTACGACAGCAATCTTCAGTTATTAATACACATTTCAGTAGTTCAAAATTTTCTGATTTGAGCAACGTAAGTGCCTATGAAAATTCACTCTTTACGTGCTGCCCAGTTTTTGACAGATTCTGTCTTTATTTTGCATTACTCTCATTACTTGTGTTTTGTGTAGTTCTATTGATCAAAGAGCAATCCACAACCATAGTAACAGTAGCTAATGTTTAGAATCAACTCATGATATGTCTTTGCTGTACCTATGCGGATTTAATTTATGGAGACACTAACCCCTCTAATCAAGTTTTATGTTGAGTTTTGTGTAAAGAGAATTTTTCAAATGGAAGAGTTGAGGGTGATGAACAAAGATCAAGAGGGACAACCACTCAAGCTTGGGGATGTTACCCCTAGACTCACCCAACATATATCAAATAAGTACAAGAATTCAAGCTTGGGGATGCCAAGCCACCTCACTCCAACCATCTTGATAACAAGTAAGTAAGCCTAGCTATATGGCTATAAAGAAATCGCTTTACGGGAGGCAACCCGGTTGTTTTTATTTTTTGATTTTCTTTGTATCCTCTTGCTGTAACAAGAGACTTAGTTTTTAGTTTAGTTTCTAGAATTTTTAATAAAGTGCCAAGTTTTACCCATTTTGGGTTGAAAAAGTTGCTTATTGTATTCGGAGATTTTATTCCAACACGAGTCTGTGCATGGTATGATTTTTCATTCCTATTCTGTAACTCCGAATGAGCTGCAATTTGAACTGTAGTTGCAAGTTTTCATCCTCTATATGCATGAATTTTGTCAGATTTTTTCGACATAATTAAGTAGGGTAGAAAAATGCGTTTTGCTGCTGCTGTTTTTCTGGACAGATTCTGTCCCATTTTGTTTGATGCATTCTTTAAACTATTAACTTGAATCTTTTTTATCCAATTGAGTTTATAAGTAGGCATACAACATTATACACTTTCTGGACATTCATATGAATTTTTGTTTAAGGATTATATGCAGCAAGCAATTCATTTGTCTATCACTACTAATGTCGCCCCACAGAAAAGAAATGGGAGAAACGGTGTTTTGAAGTTTTTTCACAGGGATTAGAGGAGATGCACCAAGAGCTATCCAAGGATGGTGAAGACCATAAGCTTGGGGATGTGAAGACAACCCCACTGGACCAACACACTCTCGGTTTGCACACGTCTAACTTCTGTTTTTCGATCAATGCACTTTATCGCATAAACTTGGAGCGTCTTTTATTTGCTTTTTATTTCGGTTTGATTTTTGTTTGTCTTGAGACCACCACTATCATTTATATATGAGAGAGCTACTGGAAATTTGGGTTGAATTAAGTTGGATGCTATTAAAAAGATTGGGAAAGGGATGTTTGAGTTGATTCAAAAAGATACATATAGTTGCATGATTCAGATGCTTTTAATGAATATTAATTTGCAAGTGTTTTATCAAGAGCTATCTTTTATTCATGTTTTGATGCTGAATGTTACTTTACTTTGTTTAACATGGATTGGTTAGTTCTATGGACACTTATGCATGCATTTAGACGGTCAACTTTCTCCCTCTTGCTAGCCCAAAATTCCAACAAGTAAAAACTTGTTTTCCAACACCTTCAACCAAAGTTTTTCCAGTGAGTCCACCATATCTACCTATTAGCTTTATGCTATTCCGAGTATGTTTATCATGTTATTTTGTATTATCTATACTTCTGAATTAAAATGCTTATGTTATTGATTGTTATGGGAAAAGTTGGTTAAAAAGCTCTCACGAACTTGATGCACACTTTACTTTTATTGCACTTAATAAACATGACCCATTGTGATTAAAATTATGAAGTTGTGATCTTGACAAGAGTCTTGGTTGGGAGTTAGCTCATATGTGCTGTCACATGGCAAGCTTTCAACGTGCTCTTTATATTTTGTTGATATCATGTACTTTTGTTTATGGATGCTTATCATGGTGCCAAATAAATGCGGAAACTTAGTGAGTTTAATGAGTTTGTATAAATGGCTAGAGAGACGCCTGGGCCGCTAATCTAAGCCATGCATCATTCATGGTGGAAATTTACTTACATGCTATGGTGAACCTTCAGTGATGCACCCCACAATAAAAAGCTATACCAATAGTAAATAAAAAGGGTGTGGAGATTGTTCATTTTGTTTGTTTGTCTTGTCATTTTGACATGGGCTTGTTCCATGTCCTGAGGCAAGAGGTACCCCAGTTGACGCTCTTGATGACGCTATTATATTACTTACAATGACCTAACTTGAACTTGCTTTTGTGTCCCAAGTTGAGTAACACCGTGGTGTAGGTACTCGTATTCACGGGGCATGAGACATTCAACCCATACTTTGTCAAGCATACTACTCATATTTGCTTTCACTTTAAACTTTAACCATTCAAGATGCTATGATAGGGGTAATGAGAGCTTGACACCAATGAATACCACATTGCAAACATTAACTTAAGTAGAAGCATTTGGAAGTTAGATGAAACTTATGCATGCTTTACCTCTACTCAGTTATATATCTTTCCAAAGTGTCCACCTTTTATATTCAGATTTATAAGAATACTCTATGACCATTATAGGATGTTTTTACTTTTCATTATGCATACATTTGGTCCATAGTACTTTCTTCTATGTTACACTTTGTGAATTATCATTGAACATCCTTACATTGAATATTTGATATCACTTTATAATCCATCTTGTATATTGCTACTCCTTTGAAGAATGAATCATTTGACTCTATGTAGCAATAGTAATCATCCTTGATATCCATTGATAGTATTAAAATGCAAAGTCCATGTTAGTTTTATCACCTTCATACTCGAGGACGAGTATAGGTTAAGCTTGGTGATGTTGATGCATGTAAAATGCATACATGAACTTTGCATTGTATTACTTATATTTCAATCATATTTGCATCATATAAGGGTTATATCATTGTTTTATATTGATTTTGGGAATATTTCATAGTTTCCCTATTTTTCTGGAATTAACCCTGCACAGGCAGAAAACCCTATTTTCTATATTTTGATGTTTCAGTGACCCAAACGACGTCCAAATGACCTGGAAATTTACGAGCATCTGTTTTTGGAAGGAACGAAGCGTGGGACCCACCATCTTGGACCTCGAGGCTCCGTTGCCGTCGATCTTTTTTCCCGAGCCTCCGTCTTGACCTAAAAACGACTATAAAAATAGTCCCCGACGCCCTTCGGAAAGGAGCGCCGCAGAAACACAGAAACCACGAAACAGAGACCTGGAGTTGCAGATTGGAGGGGGAAAACTCCGGCGGGGCACTGCCGGGGTGGTCTCCATCTTCTCCAACGACTTCTCCACCGTCTCCATGATGAAGAGGGAGTAGTCCACCCCCTGGACTTTGGGTTTGTGGTGGTGACTTGATCCAATCTCTCTATGTATGATCATTGTTGAAGTCCATATGATGTGCCTTGCATGATTATGGAACTATCTTTGTAATTCCTATGGTGGATATTGTGGTGTGATATGATATTATGTTATGCATTTACCGTCATGTTGGGATTTTATGGTTTGTCATACTTTGGAATACATCTATGTTACATGTAATGGATTTATCTATTCTTAATACCTTGTTTATCCGCGCTAACGGGGTGGTTGACAACCATCTCGGTGGGTAGATGAGAGGGATGTGGATGCACGTACATTAATAAATCATTGCACTAGTTCTTAGAATATGTTTTCCTTTAGGAGTATGATGTATGTGGGTAGAGAGTGGCCTAGTGACAGAAGGCATAGGCATTAAGTGACAGTAATGTCGCCCAACATTCTTTATCTGGGGGTAAAAAGGAAGAAGTATGATGTGGGAGTGACAACAAACCACGCTAGCCTTACGAGGGTGACCTAGTAACACAAATGATTATTTTCTTTCAACTATGTGTTTTAGGACATGTAGCCATCATAGAAGTTTACCATTAAAGCATGACAATTGTGTGTACTTTTTATCTATAACATGATAATCACCATAGATGGGAGAGAGGATTGAGTGAACCCATGAACCCATGTCCATTGTTCCTATAAGAGAAAACCTTTGTCTTGTCCTCTTGCATTGAAGAGGATTGGGACACTTTTACATTATTGTTTTGTTACATTAAACTTCCATTCATTAAATCAACCATCTTGTTCTTTAAACTTGTTTAGTGCATAATCAACTAAAACTTGTGACACTTTAGTTGTAGGGAATAGATAACTTTTCCTTCTTGCTCCTGCGGATCGATACCCTACTTCCACATTGAGAGGTGCTACAGTGATCCCCTGCTCTTGGGGGTTATCACCTTCCTCCATAGCTTAAAACACAAATTAAAAGCAACACTTAATTTTTATGATCTTAAATGAAAACTGAAAGTAAAATGATACTATAATGATATAACCGAAATAACAACTAATAAACAAAATGCAAAACTTAACATAAAATATGAAACCGAAATACAAAAGATAACAAGAAACAGAAAATAAAAAGATAAATGCAAAGCTGAAATTTAAATATGATATGCAAGACAATAACAGAACAAAATAAAATGATTTGAAGGTAAAGATGGATAACATGATGCTCACGTAGGTGCAACCTCCCCAAGCTTAGGTGATTGTAAGATATAAAACAAGATACAATAAATCTAAAGTCTAGTGCACACAAGAATAGATACTTAAGCGCTACGCTCCCCGGCAACGGCGCCAGAAAAGTACTTGATAAACCCCAAGAGCAGGGGATCACTGTAGCACCTCTCAATGTGAAAGTAGGGTATCGATCCGCAGGAGCAAGAATGAAAAGTTATCTATTTCCTACAACTAAAGTGTCACAAGTTTTAGTTGATTATGCACTAAACAAGTTTAAAGAACAAGATGGTTGATTTAATGGATGGAAGTTTAATGTAACAAAACAAGAATGTAAAAGTGTCCCAATCCTTTTCAATGCAAGAGGACAAGACAAAGGTTTTCTCTTATAGGAACAATGGACATGGTTTCACGGGTTCACTCAATACTCTCTCCCATCTATGGTGATTATCATGTTATAGATAAAAGTACACACAATTGTTATGCTTTAATGGTAAACTTCTATGACGACTACATGTTCTAAAACACATAGTTGAAAGAAAATAATCATTTGTGTTGCTAGGTCACCCTCGTAAGGCTAGCGTGGTTTGTTGTCACTCCCACATCATACTTCTTCCTTTTTACCCCCAGATAAAGGATGTTGGGCTGTATTGTGTCACTCAATACATATGCTGTTGTCACATCGGCCATCCCGTACCTACATACATCATACTTCATAATGGACAATATTCTAAACACTAGTGCAATGATTCATATTTCGTGTGCATGACCACATCTCTCTCATCTATCTACACTTGGTGGTGTCAATCACCTCATGACATGGATAAACAAGGCATTATACATAAATCGAACCATCACATGCATCATAGAATATCTCCAAAGTATGACAAGTCATAAAAGATCCAACACAACGGTAAATGCATAACAAATATCATCTCATACCACAATATCCACCATAGGAATTACATAGATAGATCCATACTTATGCAAGGCACATCATATGGACTTCAACAATGATCATACATAGAGAGATTAGATCAAGTTAACACCACAAACCCAAAGTCCAGGGGGTGGACTACTCCCCCTTCATCATGGTGATGATGATGGAGATGTTGGAGAAGATGGAGACCACCCCGGCAGCGCCCCGCCGGAGTTTTCCCCCTCCAATCTGCAGCTCCAGGTCTTCTGTTTCGTGGTTTTTGTGTTTCTGCGGCACTCCCTTCCGAAAGCCGTCGGGGGACTATTTTATAGTCGTTTTTAGGTCAAGACGAAGGCACGGGTACGAAGATCGACGGCATCGGAGGCTCGAGGCCCAGGATAGGGGGTCCCACGCGGCCAAGGAATATGGCCGCGTGGGCCCACCTCTTTTGGCCCTCGGGTTTCCATTTTTCGCTTCCTTCGCTCCTACGCTTTGTTCCTTCCAAAAAATGATCCCCGCAAAATATTAGGTCTTTTGGACGTCGTTTGGGTCCCTGAAACATCAAAATATAGAAAATAGGGTTTTCTGCCAGTGCAGGGTTAATTCCAGAAAAATAGGGAAACTGTGAAATATTCTCAAAATCAATATAAAACAATGATATAACCCTTATATGATGCAAATATGATTGAAATATAAGTAATATAATGCAAAATTCATGTATGCATTTTACATGCATCACTATATTGCCTCCATGGATGCGGCCGTGAAAGCCAAGGTGGCGAAGGCTAAGGCAGGGGTCAAGGCGACCATGAAATGGCTTCCATTCATGTCCACCTTTGTGCTAAACCAGATGTGTGCTCTCATCAAGACTGGGGTTAGGACCGACAAGGGCTTCAAAGAGGTCCATCTGAAAACCGTGGCCAAAGCTTTGTTTGTTCACTATGGAGCTGAGGTCACTTCTACTCAGGTGTACAACCACCTGTGGAAGTGGAGGCTCCGGTGGCTCCAGGTGAGCAAACTCCGTGACTTGAGCGGGGCTCAATGGTGTGAGGACACTTTCACCATCATCCTTGAGACTGAGCACTACGAGGGGCACGTCACGGTTAGTGCATCCTCACTGTCTTGTCCTATGGCAGATCATCTTCTCCAATGGCAAATCATTATCTTTAGCCTCCTATAACAGCACTATCCTTTCTATGTTAGGATCACCCCAAGGACGCCGAGTTCCTGAACAAGCCAATTATGAACTACACACAGATGCAGATCATCTTCTCCTATGGCTTGGCTACTGGCAAGTGATCGTTAGGCTCCTGCTATTCTAGATGGCAGTGCATTATCTTATGCTATAATGCGGTGACGACTGGTAAGCTCACCATATTTGAACTTGGGTAACCCTAGTGCGACTACGGCATGCAACCAAACACGGTGCCTTTACTTCTACCGAGCCATGAACCAGTGTTTGCATGTAACCAAACAGTGTGTGCTGGTTGCCCAAGCCGATGCAGCCATACAACATGCATGCCACCAAACGCCCTGCACAACCAGGCCCAGAGGGTGGCTCGCCAAGACTAGGCCCTGGCCAGCCTGCCCCCAGGGAGATGAGAATAGGATGTAGCCCACCAAACGCGCCCTTGAGCCAACCGCGCCTCAGACTCCGGCAGCCGCTGTTGAAGGCTCGGAGGACAAGGCACGAGCCCGGGTGGAGCTCGTGCCGACAGGGTCGGCACGAACTAGCCAATGCATTGCCAACTTGTATTCAAGCCTAACTTGAAAGAATTGTTTAACTTGAAATGATTTTTTTACTTGGGCCTAATTAGGATTAATCAATAACTTGAAGACCAATGTTTTAACCATATAGGATGTCACCAACTTGTCCTTGGGCCTAACTCTGATATTAACCATTGGATTTTTTTAATACTACGTTGTACCGTTAAAACTCTTATTAACTGAGTTTGGTCGCAATTAGTCATGTTGATTGGAGGTTTGGAACTATACATATAGCCAAATAAACGTCAAATTTGATTGCCGTACCATACTATATGTCCAGGATGGTGTCTAAATGTCATTGGTCTGAACCTGGCCAGTCATACTGTGAACAATCAACAGCGCATAATAAAGAAGTTCGATCTAGAAAATGAACACAAGCCCCGAAAGATGAACTCGGATGAAGGTGATCAAGAGCCCAAAATATGAACAGTGCATTTCTTGTTCTGTAAAGTAATAGGAGTATGACATTTTACAAGAGTGCGTAAAAGAGAGACAACATTATGTATGTATAACACCAACATAAGACTGAGACAGACAACGACAGACTCTCTTACAAGATAATAATAGACCCGCACTACCATCATATAAGTGGTTTATTTATTCTGCTGCTCGACTAAGTACCTATACCCGTCGAGATTAGCAACGACGACACTGAAGTGACACTGGACTCGATCGACATGCATGTGCCGATGCCATCAGCAATCCCATCCATGCTCTCGCCGGCGCGCGCGCGGCTGCCGAGACTACTGACCGGCGGACGGCGGTGGTCACTCTGGATGCATGTGTTAATTTCATGCGTCGGACCAGGTGACGGGCACTTCGCCGACGTTGCTGTCGAGTCCGAGCGCGTTCCACACGGCCTGGGAGGTGTCGACGATGTTGTCCTTGCAGCCGTGCCTGGAGTCGCACTCGTCCACCACCCGGGCCTCCACGGTGCGCCCGTTGTGCCTGCTCGTGATGCGGATCAGCTTGTGGCAGCGGCGTCCGCCCGCGTACCACCGCGTGGACAGCGCCACGATCATGTCGCCGTCGCTGTGGTATTTGCCGTCGCACGCCGCCGGCCCGCCGCCGTCCTGGCCTTGCTCGAACCCGTTCACCGTCATTGTGCCAGGGGTTCCGCCGCCGCCGCCACCGCCCGGCGACGGGCAGTGTGTTGAAGATATAATTTGGCTGCTACACATTATATAAGCCAAATTAGTTTCGAATTATTGAGGTTCGATTATTTGTTGGCATATATATTGTTGAACTTTTTATTTAGCTCAAAATGCAGGCTTGATGAGAAACTAATGCAAACACCATGGAGCAAGCTAGGACAAGTCTTCGGCACATGCTGGAGTATGTCGAAATAATATGCTGAAGCTTAAGACAAGTCCTGGCCGGTCTAAGATGACAAGCTGAATTTCAGGTTAGCATGATGCATGAAGTCACGTAGGAAAAGTACAACATGAGAGATCGCGTACACGTGAGATCAATCGCTATTATCTAGTGTGATTAGCATCGTGGCCGAATATTTTATTCTTTGTATTCTGGCCGAAAAGCATTTGTACGTGACTTTATACGTGGCATGGGCAAACTCTGGAGCTGCTAGTACAGACCGAAGGCAACTGAACGATCGGAGAATATTTCCTATTCGGTTTCAGCTCTGAAGTTGTAATCGTGTACGCCAAGTCCAGCGTCCTTAAATATTAAGGCCACGGCCGATTGAGAACCCCCAATCAATCGTTATTCAACCAAAAACACATCTACTTTTATACGTACTTTTTATCTATCGTTTTCTTCATGTTTTTTCTCCTGTCGAGCTCTAGCAACCCTAGGGCTTGGTGATCTTTGCCGTTTTGCGCTGAAAAGCGGTCGTCCCTTCTCCACGAAAGCGAGGGGATCTTTGTTGCTTTGCTCGGAAAGCAATCGGTTCGTCGTCACGAAAGTACGACGGTTATCGTGGTGCTGTGCAATTTTGCGTGGCAACACAATTGGCGACTCCGCTGGGGACGAAGAATCAAGACCTACACAAGATGAACACCAACATCAAGAACGGCAGCAACGTCGACCCGACATCACCATCGCCGTTACCCTCGAAGATCTGTCGGAAGAGGATCGGCGCGAGCTTGAACGGGAGATTGAGAAAGAGCAAGCCGAGAGGATGAAACAGATTTTGGCTGGATACCAGAAGACAAGAGACGGCGTCATAAAGAAGGTACCTATGCCGAGTCCTTCCGATACACTCGGCGCTGAGGTAAAAAAGCCAACCGAAAATATTGCTCATTTAATAGATGTGTTGGTAGCTAGAAAGTTTGAATCTGACATGACGACACGCATAATTAAAGATTTAGAGAATACATTTGATGAATTTAAGGAGCAACTAGAAACTAGTCTATCTGGTCATGTTTGTTCCGTACCGTTCCAAAGCAACGATGAAAATTCTGGCATGCTTCCGGCCGAAAGCAGTAGACTAATTAATTTTCATAATCGCGCTTCGGCTAATCTAGCACAACAGCCTGACGTTGCTTTAAACAGCGATCAAATTGGCCGGAACTATGCTGGTTCGGCTGACAATATTTCCGTAGTGCTCCAAAGCAACTATGAATACTCTGTTAAAAGGCCGATACATGTAGAAAATAATGGATCCATTACGTTGCCTAGTAATATTCACATGCCTGGTGCATCGGCTAACGGTACGCAACCTCACGTTCCTTCAATTAGTAATTACGGTGGCCGGAAGTATGCTCGCACTTCGGCCAATAATTTTGTTTCTACTGCTGCTCATCCTACTACTTTAACTTCGGTTGCACCAAATTATCACAACAATAACCGAAGTGCAATATTTAATTCTAATGTGCAGCAGTCTAGTTATCCGACCGTAGCATATAATTCAACACCATTACCGCATGTCGGTACCGGCGTTCCGCGCAGGACGGTACCCGATTCATATTTTAGTGGGTCTCTGTTGCAAACGTCATATGCTCAAAATTCTTTGCCGGAATATCCACCACATGCTTGCATTCTACCTGCTCCGGAAACCAATTCTCCACATCCCAATAACAGTTTTAAAGACCAGCTTGCTAGTATACTTAGAGAATTTGGTTTAGAGCCTAAGGGTAGCGCATGTGCTTATCAAAAACCATATCCTGATTATTTCGACTCGACACCATATCCTCGTGGCTTTAGAATTCCAGATTTCGTTAAATTTACGGGGAAAGATGGTAGATCAACTCTTGAACATGCATGACAATTTTTAGCACAATGTAGTGAAGCTGGCACATCGGATATTTATAGGATTAAATTATTTCCGTTTCTTTGTCCGGTGCTGCATTTACTTGGTTTACTTCGCTTGCTCCTAATTCTATTACAACATGGGCACAATTAGAGAAGAAATTTCATGAGTATTTTTATCAAGGTGAAACTGAACTTCGGCTTTCAGATTTGACTAGGGTTAGACAGCAATATAATGAGCATGTTCATGATTATATTAGGAGGTTTAGAGATGTCAAAAGCCGATGTTTTAGCTTGAACATAACCGAAAAAGATTTAGCCCATCTTGCCTTTTCGGGTTTGCTTGCTCATATTAAAGATAAACTAGAGGGACAAGAACTTTTAGATGTTGATCAAGTTTTGCAAAACGCTTTGGCGCAAGAAAACCGGGCTAAGGAAATTAAACAATATAGCCGGTTTAGTGATAACAAAAATAAAGATGAGAACCATGCCGTTAGTTCTTTAGATAATGGTAGTGATTCGGCTAGTAAGGATGACATTGACATGTGTGTAGCCGAATGGGTTCAAACACCAAATTCAAATCCTTTTACATGTTCTACTTTGAAGCCCACAGCCGCTAGAAAAGAGGAAATGAAGTATACATTTGATGTCAGCAAGTGTGATATGATTTTTGATATATTGCTGCAAGGAAAATTAATTAGAGTGAGAGAGAGTCATGTTATTCCACCTCCAGGAGAATTGGGTAAAGGAGCTTATTGTAAGTTGCACAATTCATTTTCTCACTCTACTAATGATTGTGATGTGTTTCGACGACAGGTGCAATCGGCCCTTAATGACGGACGATTGACATTTACAAAGAGTACTAACACGAAACTTGATAGTGATTCTTCTCCTGTCAATGTGATTGAGTTTCAGAACAGGAAAGTTCTTATTCGGTCGGATCAGACCGAATCTACAAAAGGAAAAAATGTTCTTATTGATGATAATGCTGCACCGAGGATGATCAAACCAAAAAATTCAGAAGTAGGGGTGTGGAAAGTCAATGGATGTAAGAAACAAACTCCAAGACCAAAGCCGACAGTTAGCTTGTTGTTGGCCAAATACACTACGCGTAAGGCCGGCAATGTTTTTAATCGGTTTGGAGGCATTAGGCGTCCTAAGTTTCCTTCTAGACTTGGTGATCATGAGCACTGGAGAATAAATTCTTATGATGAACAGCCGTATTATCCACTGGAGTCGGCTTACTTGGGATGTACATCTCCTATGTATCCACAATTTAGTCCGTGGGGTTTTAATCTTCGGGCGCAATATCCTGCAAGGCAATCATATTATTTTCGATCGCAGTGGCCACCATCAAGGATTATGTACCGAAAGCCATGGCATGGAAAAAGAGCTTGGTTTAATCATAGGGCTAGACCACGTGATGGCATTGCAATTCGTGGTAGTGATGAGAGGCCAGTCTCAGGAATTTCATATACGAGCCGAAGATGCAATGGGGTGGCGTAATACATATTGGTGGTCAGAAGTTTAAGTGGATGCCGATCAATCATGAAAGCCCCAAAGAAGCACACGATGCAAATACAGTTCCAGGGGACCGATCAACAGCATGTAGTGCAGATGACAAGAATTATAAGGGAGGCCGCAAGTTCATATGGGTGCCGGTGAAGCATGCTGGACCTAAGCCTGTACAAAATTCAGATGATTTAGATACTGTTGATGCTCTGAAACTTGGAGAAGGCCAATCAGCGGAAGGTGTTAAAAGTAGCACAGAGGCAAACAACCCTGATAAATTAGGGAGTGGATCGGTGCAGAAAAGAGAAGCTGGTACAAAAGGTAAACATTTGGGCAATACGTTTGCTGCATCATTCAGTGGGAGCCAGAAAACTGAATCAATTAACCTTGATACATCATTCAGTCGGAGTCAGAAAACTGAATCAATTAACCTTGATACCGATCCAGCTATGAGAAGTAGCAGCTCACGTACATCCACAAGGTGGTCTCCAATTGTTTTTGGCACATTTAATCAGTCCGGTAATCCAAGTATAAGGGTAGGCCAGAAAAATGGAAATGCCAGTGTATCTGATCAGCAGAAAAGTATTTCGGCCAGTGACAAAATGTTTGCTCCAGGAACGATGATACATCAGTACAGGCCGAGAGACTCGGGGGGCAGCAAAGTTAAATCAGTCACTCCAGGTACTAAACCGGGACCTCGGTGGTGTCCGACGGGGCTCACACATACTCAAAAACGGCGTGTACAGCGGCTGCGAGCTTTGGAGATGAAGCAGGAAATAGCCGAGAAGAAGTGTGACGAACTTGCAGATGACACGGCTAAGGACTTCGTAGATGTCATGGTTGATGACCTTGCAAATAATACGATGAATGATGAGAGCTCAGAGAATAGCGGGGATATACCTACTGATATGGATGCTAATATGGTGTTCTCTTTGCCCGCTGAATTTCAAATGTCAGAGGCTTGAAAATATAATGGCCGATATATTATTCAAAATATCGCCTTGAGAAAGTTTGGCCGATGAGTTTTGACATCGCCCTAAGCAGAAATATTTGGCCGATGTGTTCTTTGGACATCGCCCTAAGAAATGATATCGTCGGTGAAGCGACGACATCGTTCCAAGGTACACTTATATTGTTTTTGATAAATATACTATTGTACCAAAAACAGGGGGGCATGTGTTGAAGATATAATTTGGCTGCTACACATTATATAAGCCAAATTAGTTTCGAATTATTGAGGTTCGATTATTTGTTGGCATATATATAGTTGAACTTTTTATTTAGCTCAAAATGCAGGCTTGATGAGAAACTAATGCAAACACCATGGAGCAAGCTAGGACAAGTCTTCGGCACATGCTGGAGTATGTCGAAATAATATGCTGAAGCTTAAGACAAGTCCTGGCCGGTCTAAGATGACAAGCTGAATTTCAGGTTAGCATGATACATGAAGTCACGTAGGAAAAGTACAACATGAGAGATCGCGTACACGTGAGATCAATCGCTATTATCTAGTGTGATTAGCATCGTGGCCGAATATTTTATTCTTTGTATTCTGGCCGAAAAGCATTTGTACGTGACTTTATACGTGGCATGGGCAAACGCTGGAGCTGCTAGTACAGACCGAAGGCAACTGAACGATCGGAGAATATTTCCTATTCGGTTTCAGCTCTGAAGTTGTAATCGTGTACGCCAAGTCCAGCGTCCTTAAATATTAAGGCCACGGCCGATTGAGAACCCCCCAATCAATCGTTATTCAACCAAAAACACATCTACTTTTATACGTACTTTTTATCTATCGTTTTCTTCATGTTTTTTCTCCTGTCGAGCTCTAGCAACCCTAGGGCTTGGCGATCTTTGCCGTTTTGCGCTGAAAAGCGGTCGTCCCTCCTCCACGAAAGCGAGGGGATCTTTGTTGCTTTGCTCGGAAAGCAATCGGTTCGTCGTCACGAAAGTACGACGGTTATCGTGGTGCCTGGCCTCTTGTGCTTGTGCAGCGTGCCCGCCACGGAGTCGTCGCCGCCGCCCTCGCACGGGTCCGGCTTGGCGTGGTGCCGGGCCACGGCGCACGTCGACACCTGCAGCAGGATCACAAGCGCGGCCACGACCGCTACAAGCTTAGCGTTCGCCATATTGCTAGCCTTGCACTTGACTTGCCGACTGATACTGATCGAGTTGTGGCTGGTTTCGGGAGTTCATATAGGCTATAGCTGCAGGCCAAACACGTTTGCATGGTGGCAGTGCTTTGTGTGGCTCCTGACTTCTTGCGTGATTCCGTCGGAGCTTACAAATTACTACTACGTTTTAGATGAGTACGAGGAATTTCAGTGAGTATGATACTCCGTTGGTGTGCTCGACAGATGCTTAAATAATGTCCGCGTTAGGATGCAACTGAACTGTAGAGACGAGCTCGTTTGGATTACATGGTGTCGCTAATGTTACAGCGGTAATAACTGAAGAGAGAACAGGGCAGGTCGCTCTTGGCATAGAAATGGTATGAGTTCTTACCTCTCCAAGCAAAGAAAAATCCAAAATCCAAGCTGATTAACCGTGGAACATGATACGACTGGATGAGCACAAGCCAAGCGAATTGTGGTTGCATCCAATGTAGATTTTTCATATAGAAATAAATCTAGAAAGGTTTGGGCAACAGATCATCGTTAATTTTTGTGGGGTAAAACATTGAGGATGTATACCTGACGTGTCACATTTTGGCCCGTTGCTTAATAACATCGATAGAATACTCATGTATACATTTTCTTTTTTCAGAATCTCATCTCGAAAAATTCTGGACTAAGTGTTAATTATTGTTTTGTTGTAATCCAAATTCTTATGAAAACTATGCAGATAAGAGGCTAACTTCCGCCGAACAGTTGTAAGCCGGCCTGTATTAGGTCAACGCCAATCTACTAAATTTGATCGTACCGATATTGTTGTTACCTAATCATTTCTTCCGTTTTGTCTTCCCCTTTTTTTCCATAGAGCAAATTGCAGAAACCACATAATATTGTTGTTCCCGTTGCGCAAAATACTCACTTTTTTTGCATAAACCACCAACCATTTTGCAATACATTGCACATAGGTTTTTTTTGCGAATAGTCCAAATCATAGATTAATTCAACTAATTGTAGATCTGATCAATGGGTTTTAAAAATAATATTCCTATAATTGAAACAATTGAAAATCTATTCTGTGATATATTTTTTATACATTTTAGACCAATAATTTAAAATTTTGGTCACTTCATAAGATTTAGTCAGAAAAGAATTTCAAACTTTTTAATTTTTTTAATTTTTTATAGTAACTGGAACAATATACACCAACTAGTATATATGGTCACTTGCCCCATTATTTTTTTTTTAGAAAAGAGGCTCGAGACGAGCCCAGCTTTGAATTAACAAAGCCAACAACTGGCCAGGGAATTACAGGTTACAACACACACGCACAACACACACGCACACCCCAAAGCAACAGAGTGCCAGAAAGGAGAACAAGCTAAAACCCGAGACAGGCGCCTTGTCTTCTGTTGCACGGAGACGACGACGGAGTTGTCCACACCAACCGACCTCCACCACACCTTCAACGCCACCACCGAGAAACGCCATCAGGGAAGGAACCTAGCAGGGATTGAGAATCCAAAAGGCGGGGGCTTTGCAGCAACGCCTCCAAGAAGGTGCACGGCGTGCAAAAACGTCGTCGTTGCCGGCAGAGACGGAGGTCCTGCATAGCTTTCGCCAAAGTCCCAAAGCACTACCCCTAAAGAAGGGTGATTCACAAGCCGATAGAAGGAAGATACACCGGATGGACACATCGGGAGACAATATGGCACGGAGAGACGGGATCCAGCAAGCCAGAGAAGGAGGGGGCTTCAAGACGATGCCTTCAACAAGGGAAACATCACTAGGAAGTGTTGTCATCGTCAACAATGGACACATCCATTGCACGATTTTCATCGAGTCCCATCCAAAACCAGCAGCCGGCCGCAGTCACGAGGACGCGGAGAAGAAGAACCGGTCGCAGCCACCGGCCTACAACCTCGGAAGAGCTCGGTGCGCGAGCCCCAACTCGGCGCACCAGCTAGGAAACCCTAGCCCAGATCGACGGCAGCCACACGGGCACCACAGGCCAGGGCACCAACAGCGACGCCACGCTGTGGCGAGAGCCCAAGGCTGGCCGCCCGACAGATCCACCCGAGGATCTTGGAATTTGGGTCGGCCCGGCCTAGCCCAGCCCAGATCGAGCCCCCAAGCTCAGGATCTGGCAGCTACATGGCAGACACCATGGGGGCGGGCACCGGCAGGGCCGACCGCCGGGAGGCGGCGCAGGGACGCCGCTGGCGAGCAGCGACCGAGCCCAAATCGAGCCCAATGGCTCACGACCCAGCCGCCCGTCAGATCCAGCCGTGGATCTGGGAGATCCGAAGCACCTGAGCTCGGGAAGTCTCCAAGGGCAGCGCGACGCGCCTGCGAGCTCCGGCGAGCTGGCGAAGGCCGGGGAGCGGCGCCGGAGCAGCTCGAACACAAGGAGAGGCAGGGGAAGGTCCAGCCCAACAGGGCCGAGACCACACGCACACACACAACACCACACACACCCATGCGAGAGGAGGCTCCCCGCCGCCACCGTCAGGCGCCACGACGACGGCGTCCTCCGACGACGGCGGGGGAAGGAGGGAGGAGGAGGGAGGAGCTTGGGGCGGGCTAGGGTTCGGCACCGCCCGAGTCGCCCTCAGTTGCCCCATTATCACTAATTCATGGGTTATAATCATTTAGAATCGTTGTTATTGGATTAATCTACAGTTTAGACCTATGTGCAACGATTACACAAATATTTTGGTGATTTTTGCAAAAAAAAACATGTAAAGTGAGTAGTTTGTGCAACGGTGACAGCAATAGTAGGTGTTTTCTGCAATTTGCTCCATCGTATGCGAAACATGTTCGTGTGGGATCTGTCAAGAGCATCTCTTCTTTTTTTGGTACTATGTATATTCGTTCAAAATTATATAAAAGATTTGGAAAATTCTAGGAGTTTATTGGTGGAAATTTACATGCATGTTCCAGACTGGATTTGCTTTGGATTCATGTTTTGTTTATTTGTTCACAAGTATGATGCTGTGCTTTGGATGGAAATGTTCACAAGTATGATGTTGTGCTTTGGATTCTTGTTTTATTGTGTATTTTTTTCACAAGTATGAAGAGAGGATAAATGTACTAATTTTTTTAGATGGAAAATGTACTATTAATATACCTAAAAGTTTCGTGGTTGATGGCCGGCTTCCTGATATTCCCAGATTCGTTGTTTTTTGTTCAACACGTACAATATGGAAAATCTTCTTTGAACGTTGCACGAAATCTCAGAAAAATGAAAAAGGATAATTTGTTTGAAATGTAGGCTGTGTGTTGCAAAATTCGAAGGACCTCCGAATACAAATTGGATTTAGTTTCTCCGCTTATTTGTAAAAAAAACTGTCACCGATCTGAAACAGACAAGACAAAACGAAAGGTGTGTGATAAGTCGGGGACACTTATGTCCGGGCGGGATTGTATTTCCGATGGAATACATCATCTGCTTACGAATGAAGGGAGAATTTTCTCCTCCCAGCACGACGAATATTCGCACAGATCAAGCTCTCATGGCAGAGTACGGGCAGGAACCTCATGCCATGATGGCCCTCCCCAAGATGATGAATGGTCTCCAATGTACTAGTTCTATGGTCGTAATACCCTAATGCGCTCCCTGTGCTGAGAAGCACTCTCCCATCCTTGGGGTCAACATCCAATGGAGTTGCATCCTCCGAGGAGTACTCTGTTGAGAACTCCCCAAGCTCTATCCGGCACCACACTGACCAAACGCCGGCTTCCAGTCTCCATAGATCAATGGCATTCATCGTCTTGTCCGAACACTGGATGCATATATAACCTTGAAGCTCAACGATGGATGTGATCTGGTCGCGTACACACTGAGTTGGCCCTTGCAATACCTCGAACTCTTGTGTGGAAATATCGAGTGCCAATATCTCACACGAGGTTGATGGGAATTTGCCAAGATTCGGATCTACCATCCAGTAGAGCTTGCCGTCGGCGTAGGCGGGCTGCATATCAGCCACTGGCCTTAGTGGAGTGTTGATTTCCGTCCATGTTTCGGCGCCTACGAGCTGAATGTAGCACCGCAATTGGTAATCTCGAGTATTCAGGTTCCTCTCGTAGTAGACAAGACGCACCTGTACATGCTTGTTTGTCTTCGAGTCATACCCCAGTCCGAACCTGCCCGCAAGAAAAGAATCATCTTCTTCATCGACCCGTGTGTCTAAGGGCTTGTAGTACTCCATGGCAGGATTACATATGAAATCCTGGGAGTTGCCCATCATGTCCATGCAGGTGCCTCCGACGAGGCCGTGGCAAGGTTTGGAACACACCGCTCTTGATCTACCACGACCAAACAAGAATGAATTCAGTTGGGGTAGCTCCCTCCCATAGCCATCAAGAGGATAGAACCAACCAGTACAACCAGGGTGGGTGTCCAAGAGCATAACACGGGGGCTCTTGCCGAGGTTAGCATGGAGTGTGTGCAGACGCATGAATCGATCACTCTCGATCATTGCACGCCAGTCTTTGCACACACGCGTCAATGGAACTACTGAGCGTGTTGGCAGCCATTTGAGGACATCTGACCAGGCCTTTGTTGACGGGGACGAGAAGATAATCTCCTCGTGCGTACGGCCAACGCGCTCGAGGCTCTGCTCCAACAGACCAACGGTATAAGGGGGAGTGTCTTGGATGAAGCTATCAGTGACCGCCTTATCGCTCCCCAATGGCGGCGCCGAGAGTAGAATCTTCGGTTCTCTTTGGCCACCGTCAATGTCCACGACGAATACCACCAACGAAGCTGTGGCAAACATAATCTTCTTCTGTCCGTTGTCCCCACGGTATAATTCAAGCGGAGAGAGGCAGTTCGACCGTAGCAGAGCACGCTCAGCTTCGGGCCATGCCTGCCGTTCGATGCAACAGAGCTGCTCCCATCGCCCCCCTTCGTCGTAGCATTTCAGCCGCCAGATAAAGTAAGGGCCATCACTGAGAGGGTCTCCATAGTGAAGGCACAAGGAGCCATCCAGTACAGTCAACTCGAACTGAACTTTCTCCATCTGTAGGGCATCTACGTCTAGTCCAGGCGGCGGCAACAGTGAGCTGAAAACCTCGTCAGAAACGTCGAAAGTGATGATCATGTTCCCACGTTCCCGCTGAACAAAGTGCAGGTATCCATTGAAGAAGACGGCAGCGGTCGACCATTCTCGCAAAGTGCACTTGGGTGGCCGCTCGGCGGCTGGCCTCCAGCGCGTGGACGCGTTGAGGGAGAAGACCTCGCATGCCGTGACGACGGACGTGCCTTCCCTGTCAGTCCGGTAAAACAGGCGCACCACCTTGTGTTCCTTGGTAGTTGAGACGTAGCCCATGCCATAGGACACGGCGTTTCCGCGCGTGTACGGCCGACTTCGACGCCCCAACATGCTGTACGGTATCTCGCTGTCAGGAAGAAGCAAGAGAGCGCCGGTGGATGGGTTGCACACGTAGTGCCCATGGCAGGGCCAGCGGCGAAGAAGCACAAGGCCGCGACAAGGCCTGGTGAGCACCTGCAACGCGCAGTCCGGCTGTAATCGCGGGACTGGGAGAGCCCCGATCAGCTGCTCCATCGGACCGCCACCGTACCATGCGTGGAAGCAGTACTGCGCCGCCGTGAAGAACAGCCTGGGCGGGCCTGCTCCTGCCCGGTTGGCTCGTTGGAGGTGGCAGTCCACGAAGGAGCGCGATGAGAGTGTCGTCTTCCATGAACGCGACAGGCAGCGGAAGCGGCCGATGGACTTAACTGGCAGGCGAGCGAAGACTTCACCGAGCATCTCGTCCGGTAACAACGGCAGCGGCCGCGGCGCCGGAGCATGCTCATTCTTGGTCCGCTTGTTGGTTGTCCTGCTCGTTGATGCTTCCATGCCCCTCGCGTGCTTCATCCCGTCAAGTCGCTTGTTTGATCGAATTGTGTCGCCTTGGCTGATTGGCACACCTCTGTAGCCAAATATATATAGGTCACTGCGGAGTGAACCTGAATCGGGTACGGATCCAAGTGGGTGATGCTTTCTTGTCAGAGTTCGAATCTGTTAATGATAATAATCACGATCGACATCGGATCGAAATCTCATATATGAATCCATTTTCATGAAAAACTTGATAATTATAGCAAGTGATTTTTTCGACTTGATGGGAATGACCCGTTATTTTTTGCCAACATAGTATGACCAAATTAGGCATATTTGACAAGTATTTTTGTTTTTTAACAAGTCTGAGATATTATTAATTTTATGCTTAACAAACATGCCGAAAAAGTGCATTCTGACACGGCGCAGCGAATCTTGCGACAACTACTTTGGTCTAGTTAGCCTGGATAAAAAACTAGAGTCATCACACGAAATTCAAAAAAATCACTTGCTTATAAAAGGGTGCCAAACATAGCCACAACGGGTCCATTTGTAAGCAAGTGATTTTTTTTCGATCTCCTCGAAATGACACATTATTTTTCCCTAGTATAATATAACCAAATTAGGCATCTGTGACAAGAATTTTTGTTTTTTCACAATTTCTACATATTATTATTTTTTGCTCAACAAATGTGCCCAAAAAAGGACATTCTGGCACGTGCAGCGAATCTTGCGACAACTGAGTCTCCATTTTAGATTCTCTCGTGCTTGTATGGCCTACCCTCACATAGCCAATGATCAAATTCAATTGGTCTACCCCATTCGCCGTCGGTCCAAAGGGTAGATGACGCACGACAGACAGATCATCGGGGTTCGTCAAGAATCTATGGGACATGTGGACCCACATGAAATATTCATAACCATCTACTGGTATATCTACCACCTTTGGAAAATCTAGACCCACATGCAACAATCCTAGATATGTTGCATTTTGTGGGACCCACATGATAGTTCTAGGTCAAACTGTTTAGGGCCGGTGCATGTGGGTCTAGATATCTAGTAGGTCATATAGGTATGCATCTACCACATTTGGGAAATTTGGACCCATATGCAACACCCCTAGCCGTTTTAACCTATCCCATTTGGGACATGTTGACCCACATGAAATACTTATAGATATCTACCACCTTTGCAACATGTGGACCCACATGCAACACTCATATCTCCGTTGCATGTTATGGGACCCACATGATATAGTCCTAGGTCAAGTTGTCTAGGCTGGTGCATTTGGATCAAGATGTTTAGAGGTCTTATAGGTATGTATCTATCAATTTTGGGACATGTGTATCCAAATGCAACACCCCTAGCCATTTTGGCCTAGCACAACTGAGATATATGGACCCACATGTAACACTCATAGTCATTTAGTTATGTATGTACCATATTTGGGACATGTGGACCCACATGCAACACTCCTACCTCTCTTGCATGTTGAGGGATCCACATTATAGTTCTAGGTCAAACTGTGTAGGCTGTTGCATGTGGGTCCAGATATCTAGTAGACCATATATGTACGTATCTACCACCTTTGAGACATGTGGACCCACATGCAACACCCCTATCCAGTTTGACCTAGCACATCTGGGACATGTGGAACCACATGCAACACTCATAGCCATCTAGTGTTATATCTACCACCTTTGGTATATGTGGACCACATGCAACACTCCTAGCTCTGTTGAATGTTGATGGACCCACATGATAGTTCTAGGTCAAGCTGTCTAGGGCTGGATTATGTGGGTCCACATGTCTAGTAGGCTATATAGGTATGTATTTACCTCATTTGGGACTTCTGGACCCACATGCAAAACCCTTGGCCATTTTGACACATATGAGACATGTGGATACACATGCAACACGCATAGCCATCTAGTTGTATATCTACCACGTTAGAGACATGTGGACCCACATGCAACACTCCTAGCTCTCTTGCATATTGTGGGACCCACATGATAATTTTAGGTCAAGTTGTCTAGGGCTGGTGCATGTGGATCTAGATGTCTAGTAGGTCATAAGCTATGTATGTACCACATTTGGGACATGTGGACCCATATGCAACACCCTTAACCATTTTGACGTAGCACATATGGGACATGTGGAACCACAAGCAACACTGATAGCCATGTAGTGTTATATTTAACAACTTTGATATATGTGGACCCACATGCAACACTCCTAGCTATGTTACATGATGTGGGACCCACGTGATAGTTCTAAATCAAGCCATGGGACATGTGGACCCACATGCAATAGTCATATAGCTAGCCATCTAGTTGCATATGTACCCCTAGTCGTTTTTTGAATTTTCCAATACAAAATGTTGTGATTAATGGCAAACTGGTAATTCTATTAATTTGGAGGTTGTATTGTCTCTTCAAATTCACTCCACATCTATATAGGAATATTATGATCAAGTTCAACTTTTTGAGTGGTCCCAACGCATATTATCATAGATTCTTGACGAACCCTGATGATCTATCTGTCGTGCGTCATCTACCCTTTGGACCGACGTTGAATGGGGGTAGACCATTTGTATTTGCTCATTGACTATGTAAGAGTAGGCCATACAAACACGTGAGAACCTAAAATGAAGACCTAGTTGTCGCAAAATTTGCTGCACGTGTCAGAATGACCTTTTTTCGGCACATTTTTTGAGCAAAAAATAAATTATATGTAGGACTTGTGAAAAAACAAAACTTCTTGTCAAAGATGCCTAATTTGGTTATATTATAGTATGGGAAAATAATGGGTCATTTCTAAGCAAGTGATTTTTTTCGAATTTCGCGAGATGACCCGAGTTTTTTATACGGGCTAACTCGACCAAATTAGGCATGAATGCAATGTTATTTTGCATTTTGGAATATTTTCATACTTTTTATTTTTTCTGGAATAATGGCAAACTGATAATTCTGTGAATTTGGAGGTCGGATAGTGTCTCTCCTTAAATTCGCTCCACAACTACATATGAATATTATGATCAAGTCTGACTTTCCGGGTGGTCCTAACGCATACTATCAAATATTCTTGACGAACCCTGATGATTTGTCTGTCATGTGTTATCTACCCTTTGGACCGGCGTCGAATGGGGGTAGACCAATTGGGCTTGCTCATTGACTGTGTAAGATAGGTCATACAAGCACGTGAGAACCTAAAATGGAGACTCAGTTGTCGCAAAATTCGCTGCACGTGGCAGAATGCCCTTTTCGGCATGTTTTTTGGGCATAAAATTAATAATATGTCGGATTTGTCAAAAAAAAAAACAAAAATACTTGTTAAAGATGTCTACTTTGCTCATTCTATGTTGGGAAAAAAATAACGGGTCATCCAATCGGGTAGGAAAAATCACTTGCTATAATTATCAAGTTTTTCATAAAAATGGGTTCATGTATATTTCAATTTCACGTTGTAAAATTTTCAGAATTAATCTTAAATTAGTTGGTGCTTAATTTAATGATTAGTGAATCAAAATACGATGGAAACGTGACATGCCTTATGTACGCTCAGCTCTACATGTTTCCGTTCCTCGGCTGAGCGTGGTAGGGGACGGGAGGATGGCTCTGCCTCACTGAGAACGGCACGCTCTCGGCTGGAAGAGGCCATGGGAAAGCTTGGTCTGACCGAAGAAGAAGCAATTCCCCTGGTGATCAACGACATTGAGGATGGCGCAAAACCGAAGTGGATGCTGGCAGGAAAGGTTTTATACCGCAACACCATGCACATCCAAACAATCTCCAGCGCTCTTCGACCGGCATGGGGAAACCCTAGAGGTATGGAATTTCACCCGGTGGGCGAGAATATGTTCTTGGCTGAGTTTGAGACTCAGCGAGATCGGGATCGCGTGAGAGATGGATCACCGTGGCATGTCAGCAGGAATGCGGTGATTCTGGAGGAGTTCATGGCGCACATGCTGCCCTCTGAACTTAAATTTGACAAGTTACAGGTCTGGGTTAGGGTCTTGAACCTACCCTTTAATCTAAGGAATCCAGTGTGGGGGAAGATTATAGCAAAACAGATTGATACAAAAGCAACCCAGATTGGTTTTGATCCGATGGGAGGTTTCCTGAGGGCACGGATCACAGTGGATGTTCCCAAACCCTTGAGGAGAGGTATGCTGATTGAATCATCCGCAAGACAGGGCAGTGACTGGTATGATTTCCAATATGAACACTTGCCCAATTTTTGCTTTTCTTATGGCCGATTGGGGCATGCGGATTTGTTTTGTGCAACACCGGGACCTAGAGATGCTGAGGGTAATCTGACGTACGGTGTGGGCTTAAGGGCTCCAGATGAAAGAAAGAAGGCTGGATCACAGGATTCCTCTCGTGATCAGCATGCTAGTCAGAACAATAAACGTGAAACCAAGTTTTCTAGCACTGCTGGTGATGGGGGCGCTGAGGTTACCTCGCCTATTAAGAAAGGCAATGATGGTAAGAAGAGGAAAGTAACATCGCCTAAAAAGATTTACCGAAAGGTTGGTGTCCTGCAGCTTCCGGAGTATCCAGAGCAAGGTGCTCATCTGTTAAAGGATTCAGAAGCTGGTACTAGTGGTGGTCTACCGGAAGAAGCGGGGGAGACTGAACCAAACAAGAAAAGAAGGACTCCGAGCAATTCACAAAATTCGGCAGAGGCTGCTAGTCGGCCCTGCCCGTCCCAATGAGTTGTGTTGGATGGAACAGCCGGGGGCTTGGGAACCCCGAGGCTGTTCTAAAGCTTCGTAGTATCGCGAAGCAAGAAGGGCCTGCGCTGTTGTTTGTAATGGAAACAAAAATCAGCGCGTCGAGAGTAAGAGATCTGCGATTCTCATTGGGTTTTGCAGGATGTGTGGCAGTGGATAGCGAAGGACTCAGTGGGGGAGTGGGACTCTTTTGGTCTGCTGAGTACGACGTTGATCTCAAAAATTGTAGTTCCGGCCATATTGATGTGATGGTGCGGAAGAAAGAACCTAATGCTTTTGCATGGAGGTTTACGGGTTTCTACGGAGCGCCAAGAGCAGAAAATCGACACCATAGTTGGCGCTTTCTGAGAACTCTGAATGCTGTTGAACACTCAGCCTGGTTGTGTATGGGTGATTTTAACGAGACCTTATATGGTACTGAGCACTTCTCTAGATCAGCCAGGCCGGAGTGGCATATGAGGAATTTCCGTGAAGTGGTGGATGAATGTATGTTCCAAGACTTGGGGTGGACTGGTACCGCGTATACTTGGGACAATAGGCAAGCTGGCGACTCGAATGTCAAAGCAAGGTTAGATCGAGCTTTTGCAAATGCTGAATTCTTAGCTCACTTTGAACATACTAGAGTGCGCCATATTGTATCTACGGAGTCAGATCACTGTTTTGTGATTGCTGACTTTCGGGAGAATTTGTCTGAACTGAGAGGCCGAGGGCCAAAACAGTTTAGATATGAAAATGTATGGCAAACCCATGTTGACTATGAAAAACTGGTGATGTATCATTGGGTGAAGGGGTCGGGTCAGAAGGGATTGCATGGTATCGTTGATGCACTCCAATTGCTCCAGGGTAAACTTACTGAATTTGGGGCAAAGGAGTTTGGGTCGTTGGCCAGGACAGTTCGAAAATTGAGACAACAGTTGGACCGTCTGCGCTGCAGCTCTATGGGTCGTGGCCCATCAGACGAAGAAGAGATATGGATGAAACAACGGTCTCGAGTCCTTTGGCTCCATGAAGGAGATCGGAATACTTCATACTTTCACAAACAAGCTGCTCAGCGTAAGCGGGTGAATAAAATTGAATTCCTAGAAAGGACAGATGGCTCTCGTTGTGAAAGCTTGGTAGAAAACCATGCAGAGGTACAGAACTTCTACCAAGCCCTTTATGCTTCTCAAGGCTTTAGGGATATGGATGAGCTGCTGAACTTTGTGCAACCGTCAGTCTCTCAGCCTATGAATGATGGAATGGATGCTATCTATACTGCTGAGGAGATAAAAACAGCTTTGTTTCAGATGGCACCGTCAAAGGCGCCGGGAGTGGATGGTTTCACTGCCGGATTTTTTCAGCGTCAATGGAACCTAATTAAAGATGATGTTATACCGGCTGTTGGGGATTTTTTAAATGGCGGTACACTGCCGACGGGGATGAATGACACGTCAATTACCCTTATCCCAAAGGTACGGAATCCTCAGAAAATTTCCCAATATAGACCCATCTCGTTATGTCCAGTTTTGTATAAAATTGGTGCAAAATGTATCGCCAATAGACTGCGGGTCTTTTTGGGGGATATCATTGGTGAAGAACAAAGTGCATTTGTGCCTGGACGCCTGATTACAGATAATGTTCTGATTGCCTATGAGAGTGTTCATGCGATGCGCAGAAAGAAGAAAGGTAAAAAATATCTGTGTGATGTTAAGCTTGACATGATGAAGGCGTATGATCGTGTCGAATGACATTTTTTGGAGGCTATGATGCTCAAGCTTGGCTTTAGTGACATAACAGTGAGGCTGATTATGAAGTGTGTCTCCTCTGTCCGTTTTGCTGTTCGTGTCAATGGTGAATTACTACCATACTTCACCCCCTCTAGAGGTCTCCGGCAGGGGGATCCCATTTCTCCCTACCTCTTTCTACTATGCGCTCAAGGGTTCACTGCTTTGCTGAATTTCTTTGGTGGCAACGTTGTGGATAGAGGAGTTAGGGTGAGCTTTCAGTCTCGTTGGATTAATCACCTTCTATTTGCTGATGATAGTCTTATCTTTATGAGTGCTAAGGTGGCAAGTGCAGAGAGATTGAATGAGATTCTGCGGATATATAGTGAGTGCTCGGGACAGTGTGTTAACAAAGAGAAGAGCTCTGTTTATTTTAGTCCCAACACAACTGAACCTATCTGGCAGAGTATGAAGCTAGCGCTGGGTATTACAAGCGAAGCTTTCAGTGAGCGATACTTGGGTTTACCGACTGCGGTGGGACGCATTTCTAGTGGCTCTTTCGATCATATCTGTGAGCACATTCGTAGTAAAATTCAAGGCATCGATAGGATCCTTTCTTGTGCTGGTAGAGAGGTTTTTCTTAAGACAGTCATTCAGGCTATACCCACATTTAGCATGAGCTGTTTTAAGTTTACCAAGAAGTTGTGCAAGAGTTTAATATCTTGCATTGCCAGATTCTGGTGGAGCAGCTCAATAGACCGAAAATCCCTCCATTGGGTCTCTTGGGATGTGCTTGCATCACCGAAACAAAAAGGAGGTATGGGTTTCAGGGAGTTGGAATTATTTAATACTGCTATGCTTGGCAAACATGGATGGAGATTGATGACACATCCAGACTCTCTTTGTGCTAGAGTTCTCAAGGGTAGGTACTACCCGAACTCGGAGTTCCTGAATGCAACTGCACCAAATCGATCATCTGCTACATGGAGAGCGATTGTTGCAGGGAGAGAAGCTTTACAATTGGGTCTCATCAAGCGCATTGGTGATGGCACTTCGGTCTCAGTGTGGAATGACAAGTGGATTCCAGGGATCAGAACAATGCAGCCATCAACTCAAGTACACACTACTGATGTTGTGGAGAATATACAGTTGGTCTCTGATTTGATTGATCATGACCTGGGACAGTGGAGAATTGTGATGGTCAGAAGAAATTTTATCCCACCCGAAGCGGATGCCATTCTTAACATACCGCTAAGGCGTGAGGGAGGAGAGGACTTCTGGGCCTGGTCTTTGGAGAAAGCAGGAAATTACTCTGTTAAAACAGCGTATCGTGCTCTGATGAGTCGCAACGAGCTTCTAGCTCTAGACGAAGGGACGATTACCGAATCCTCAATTACTGAAAAACAGATGTGGTCTGCTCTCTGGAAATTAAATGTGATGCCAAAAGTAAGGGTGTTCTGGTGGAGAATCTTGCGTGGAATTCTTCCAGTTGAGAGCACCTTGAAGCATCGACATATAGCTCAGCTTGCTAGATGCAAAATCTGCCTAGATGCAGATGAGGATCTTATGCATGCGTTGATCACGTGTGATCACGCACGCAGATTTTGGGTGGAAGCGCAACCCTAGTTGGATTTCAATCTGCCGCGCCTACATCCTCTCACTTGGGCGAAGGATATTTTATGTGACGATCAGCTTCAGATCGCAGTAAACTTATCACTGTGATGTGGGCAATCTGGAGTTCTAGGAACAGTTGGACACATGATCGAGGAAGCTATGATCCTGTCCAAGCTTTGAAAATGGCAAAGGAGGCACTTGCGGTGCTTGATGTGCCAAAGAAGGCAGCCGTAATGGTGCCTGGACATGGCTGGCGGCCCCCTGATGAAGATACCGTGAAGATCAACACGGATGGGGGTTTGTCTCTTGACGTTCGTCGGGGTGGAACTGGAGGCGCAGCGAGGACACGTTCGACGTACCTCGGCGCGTGGAGCAAACCCTACGAAGGTATTTTGGATCCACTGATGGCTGAAGCTCAAGCACTACGCGATGGTGTTCTTGGTGCCAAGTTAAGGGGATTTCCGAAGGTGATTATGGAGACAGATTGTCTGGAGATGGTGAACCTCTGGAACACTCGTCATGACTCTCGTTCAGTCTTGGCGCCAATTCTTCAAGAAATAGGAGAGCTTAGTCTTTGTTTTACTTCATTTACTATTCAGCATGTTGCGAGATCAGGAAACCATTCTGCCCATCTTTGTGCTAAGCTAGCTTGCACGTTGACGGTCACGAAAAGCTGGCTCGATTGTATCCCTGAATTTCTGGTCGTTAGCCTTCTGGCTGACGGCGCTGGTTCTGTTTTAGCTGAACTCCGTTTAACCCGCAAAAAAAAAAAAGGAAGAAGCAAGAGCGCGCCGGCGGATGGGTTGCACACGTAGTGGCCGTGAAAGGGCCAGCGGCGGAGCAGGACGAGGCCGTGGCAGGGCTTGGTGAGCACCTGCAGCGCGCAGTCCGGCTGTAGCCGCGGGATAGGATAGGGAGAGCCCCGGTCAGCTGCTCCATCGGTCCGCCACCGTGCCACGCGTGATAGCAGTACTGCGCCGCCGTGAAGAACAGACTGGGTAGCCCGGGCCGGTTGGCTCGCTGGAGGTGGCAGTCCACGAAGGAGCGCGAGGAGAGCGTCGTGTTCCATGATCGAGACAGGCAGTGGAAGCGGCCGACAGACTTGGATGGCAGGCGAGCCAAGACTTCACCGAGCATCTCATCCGGTAACAGCGGCAGCGGCCGCGGCGCCGGAGCATGATCATTCCTAGTCCGCTTGTTTCCCCTAGCGTGCTCCATCGCGCTTGTTTGATCGAACTGTCGCCTGGGCTCTGATTGGCACACCTCCGTAGCTAAATATATAGGCCGGCGACTACGGCATGAACCTAAATCGGGTACGGATCGAACTGGGTGATGCTTTCTTGTCCGAGTTCGAGTCGGTTAGTGATTGCTCTCTGCCAGATAACCTCTTCTACGAGGAGTCAGGAGATGGTTGTCGCACTCTCCACCGGCAGGTTCAATGGCATGGCCCGTTTCGGGCATCGGATCAAGATCACTGCCAATGGCAAATCCATGTACGCCAAGGTGGCGGACGAGTGCGACTGTGTATGGTTGTGATGAAGATCACAACTATGAACCCCTTGCGCCAACAACATCGTAGACGCATCTCCGGTAGTGTGGAACGCCCTGGGTCTTGACCAAAACACAGGCATGGAGGGAATCACCTGGTAGACAGCGACAGGCGACAACTGATCAGCAGGATGGGTGATCCCCATTGCATTGTGTTCATGTCTACATTGAGTGTTCTGTCGGTTCATATTGGCACTACCGCAGTAGCATGTACAAATATTGCATCACAGGTCCATTTATTTTTTGTTTTTAAGATTCATTCAGAGGTCGATTGCTACAACTATATGTTCCTACCGTATGTCCATTATAATGTCATTACTTGTTCTTTATAGTTCTCTCGTGGATCACTTGGTTTAATTCATTATCTCGATGAAAATTAGTGACAATGACCTGTTTTCAAACCTGACCACGGATCAAGGTAGAACTCAGAATTCAAAGTCTTCAACTCACTAGGAGGGCATCATACACTGAGAAGCAGTTGGTAGTTGTGTTCGTCATGTACTTATTTTTTGTTGTCATAGACATGTCCCATGTACATAGTGTCCTCAGTTATGTTACGAAATACACAATGCAATGCATGGCTAGCACGGTGAGAAGTTATCATGTGCTCTTCAAGCGTATAGCAGCGTGGTAAAATACTAAAACATGCGGCAGTTCAGAAAGCGGCATGCTCATGCTGCCCAAGAGCATTCATAAAGAGAGTAACGAAGATGGTTAAATTCCATAGAAAATGGTGTGTGTCATTCCATGGTTGCATCTAAATTACAGCAGGTATGCAATAGCTGGTAAGCAGGAAGAGTGCATTGCTCCATGATGTAAATTCAACCCCCATAACCATTTCAGTCAATTCCAGCATTACACAAGCAATCAACAAATGGAACAGCTAAATCAACAGATCCGTAGAAATGCATGAAGAGGATTCCATGATGGCAACACAGCTGGTCAACTCCCAGCAAATGAGTACGTACAGATTTTTCAGCTTTGACCAAAAGCATCTCAAATGACTTCCACGAGTCTCTCACGAACCAACTTCTGATCTGGTATTTCTTTAATGCTGCCCATGGGTCAAATTTTTCAGTGTCAATACTTAATTTCTTCCATAAAATATTTATAAATGGTTGCCTAGGAATCCGTAATAAACAAAATTTCAGACGGAACATGCCTGTAAAGAACTTCTCCACCACGTAGTTTCTTAGAAATCCAATCAGGAGAAAGATCCTCTAGAATATGCAACTGTTCTTCTATCTCTCCTGTCAAGTGAGAGACCACATATGGGGAAGAGAATGGACAATCAGAGCAGGTTTGAGAAAGATTAAGTACAATAGGGTTGAAAGTGTGTTAGATTGACAACATACCTGTCTCTTCTATCTCCAGGTTGTTAGCCAGAATATTGTGAAAGAGTTCCTGTTTAGTGATTAAGGAATTATTGGCAGATCCAGAGATGCCACAGACTATATCGAATGTGACACGTAATGAATCTAGCTTTTCCTGGGGATTCGTCGAGGGTACTTGATTGGTTTTGTCTTTATAATTTTCCTGCAAGTAACAACCGAGAAGGTGCTAAATCACTATGGAAAAATAAAGAAAATGAAGATAATAATCAAAGATGACTAGGTAAGTATGTTCTTTCTTATACGGTTATTACAGTGCAGTTTTACCCTGCAACAAAACCAAGTTTTCATCCGCATGCCTAGCTCAGGTTATGATAACAGCCATTTTACTGTCTGTTTTTTTTGAGATTTACTGTCAGTTACTAGTACCCTTCTAAGCGCATAGTGATTCTAATTTTTGGCATTAGTACACTCATGCCAGAACACTGAACAGTCCACTCTGTCACTCTGACTACTACCCAGACTATTGAGCTAGAATAAAGTAACTAAGAAGTATATATTCGACATGATTCCTTAAAGGGATGAGAATGCATCAAACATAGTTTGTTACTTAGTTATGCAATTGCGACGGCATGAGAAATAATCACCTACTATGTATTAACCCATATGCGAAAATACATATAATGGAACGAGAATAAGAATTAAGTCACAGAGACACATACCACCAGTAAGTTGGTAGATGTACATGTTTCTTCTGGGAAAAGGCATTTTCCAGTTGTAACCTCATCTTCTGCGATATTGGCCACCACATCCTTATCAAGCTTTGCTATGTCGGCAGAAGGGTTTTCATCCAATTTGGTTGGTGAGAACATTACTAGTGATCTGCGTGCTGAACTGGCAGATCGTGGTTCAGATCCTTGTCTACTTGAGGTTTCGAGTTTCCCAAGTGGAGTGGGCAATGGCCTTTTTGGTGTCTGCATTTGCGGTGTTTCGGCCATCACTGGTGAATGTGAGATGCCGTGCTTTGGTGTACTGTTTTCACAGAAAGAGATCAAATGGCGGTTTGGAGTATCAGAAATATTGGTCTTGACTGGAACAGAGACATGCTTGGTAGAGCTTCTATCTGGAGCTTCGGTATCATCAGCACCCAGGGAGGCCACTTCTACTGGATCAGGAAGCAGTTGAGTCTTTTCAGTAACTTTAGCAATACTTTTCTGGGACATGAGCTTTCGAAAAGATCGAGGGAAGTGAGAAGCATTTTCAAATCCATTTTCAGAGAAACTTTCAGGAACTCGCTCAACAGAATGCCCATTAAGCCGGTCAACATACAACTTCTGCCTTGAATTAAAGGGTTCTGGTAGTGTGGCCTCAGGAACGTCGATATCCTGCATGCATAAAAATTCCAACGAGAATGCTGAGAAAATTATCAGGACCTGAAGACTATAATAATAAAGCAACAGGTTATTAGAGATGAAAACGATGAACTAGACTTGAGACTTTGAGAGGCTTGGGGTGCTTCAAGAAAGTTACAGGACAGGGCATACAGCAAAAACTATTAAAGATGAAAATAAGGAACTGCGGTTGAGAGATCTGAGGTGCTCCAAGCAGGTTACAGGACGTGTCGTACACAAAAAACAAATGAAAACTAGCAGCTGAACTAAGTTTAGTACCTTATCATGAGATTCCAAATAACACATAAGCTTTGAGCGAAAAGCCTCGCAAATTGCCATGGCAGGAGACTCGTGAGGATTACTGCACTCCACAGTGTCCATTCTAAGCGTAATTTCCATGTCAGCATACATGCATATGCTTTTCTCATCATGCAAGAGCACCCTATTTATCTGGATTGCTTCTGGGAATAAATGCTTCATCTGGGCCAAATGAGTGTACAAGAACTTCCTGCAATGCAGAAAACCCATCAACAGACTCTAATGAATGAATAAATGAATTTACAGACAGACATTTCTCATTGTCATTAGTACCTCTTTGTGAGTACTTCCACCTGGGTTGCAATGTTCTTAAATGTAGCCAATTTCTTCCTCAGGCGCAGCAACCTTATGGAACTCTCCATCCGGTTGAAAAGATTTAGCAAATTCTTGTGTCTGACATTGTAAGAAAGAACACTGGACAGTCAGGGTTAGGCAGCAAAAGGACACGTGACCTATGGGATAAAAAAAAAGGCTCACTTCTCAAGAAGTCCGTCAGAAACTGAAGATGGACTGCCAACAGGCAAAATATTTTCAATATCATCTTCATCGTCGGTTTCATCCTCATTTCCCAACAGCTTCTCAGCAAATATGTCCTTGTACCTCTCTGCAAGTAAATTAGTTGCCAATGAGCTGACAACAATCTCCTTCCTTCCAGACTCAGGCTTTTCTGGAGTTGGCGATTCAATTTTGCTCCCAGAATCTTCCATATCAGCTTTCATCTTCTGCATAGTTGCAGGGCTACTTGAATCATTATCATTAGACATCTGATGCAGTCCTTTCTCAAGAACAACCTGAGCACTTTCCCCCTTGACCATCCTCAGCTCCAAGCACTACAATAATGGACTGAACATGTATCAGACATCTTTCTTACAGTAATGTGTTATGAATGAAACGGAACACAAGTGGGACTTGCGTACAAGTACATCGGTGAATTGCAGAAAAAAGTACAGTACAGCACTATGAAAGCTTAGCAAATAGGCACCCATATCAACCTATTAAGTCATAGTACCTCGGTGTGTCAGATCTAGTTCTAATGGCTCCAGTGCAAACAATTATACAACCAAAAAT
Source organism: Poa pratensis (assembly GCA_947311845.1). NCBI lineage: Eukaryota > Viridiplantae > Streptophyta > Magnoliopsida > Poales > Poaceae > Poa > Poa pratensis. The sequence goes on from CAMZMU010000036.1 coordinate 46,108,098, forward strand.
ACAGAATTACATATGGCAAAGTCTCCAGGCTAGACTTGACTGTGAACTGGAGCAAGGATGGGAGAGGAGGACCTTGGGATGGGTTCGGTTGTGGGCTTAACAAGGAACTCTGAAGCAGAGAGGACAGGATAGAAGACAGATCCGACTATGGTGTGACACAAAATGTAGGTGACAACTGTGAAAAGAAAGAAACGGAGGGAAACCCTAAAATTTCCAATCATATGAAGTGAGAATGGAAGAAATTGGATGGGCATGGTCAGTAGGATGAGCCAAATTTTGCACGCATTTTGGCAAGTAATTTTAACCTGGGAGGTTCCAAATTCCTGGGATAACACCAAATATGAGAACTGCAATATTATGGTCCTACAAATTTTGGAATGGTTCACCATAAACCACATGGATAGAAAAATCCGAACATATCTACTACGAAGAATCATACAAAAATATCACTACACAAAGAGAAAAATGAAATCGACAACATCTGTTGCCTACTCAAAGTCAAATTCAGAAGTTAGACAGGGAAATTTAGCATTACTATCGCAACTTTAAGTGGAATCTGACAAACAACCTCAAACCCTAGCCCTTTCTCCACGAAACGTCATAGCATAAACCGACCAGTAGCCGGCCGAATCATGGCTCGACTCCGGCCACCGCCAGAGGAGGCGCTCGGATGCAAAACTACCACCCCGCAGAACGGGCGAAGCAGAAACGGCGGAACAACGCCGAATCGGCGAGACGAAGCACGCATCGATCCACAGTGGTGGCACCAAATCGGCAAGTACAAAACGAACGGGAGGGGCAGATCTAGCGAAACGTACCGGCGAAAACCTAGATCCGGAGGCCCTTGCGGCGTCGGATCTCGCGAGATGCGGCGCTTCGGGCGGGGCTAGTTCGCCGTGGGAGCGGCCGGCGGCGGCGGGAGTTTGGGTTTGGGGTGGGAATTGGAGAAGGGGGAGAGAGCGACGCCCAACGGTTACATTTCTGGCCTTCTTATAGAGATAACTGCATCAGCGGTCCCAATTCTTTTCCCGCGCCTACAATTTGGTCCCTATTCTTTAAAATTGCACGTTTAGCTCCCAATTGTTTCGAAAGTGTGTCACGCGAGGTACTAAAATCGTATGACCACCGTTGACCGCTGCCACGTCGGCTGGTGGGGTCCGTAGGCTCAACGGACGGAGGTGAAATTTTGCCAATAGCCCCTTCAGGTTTTAGTTCTTCTAATTGCTAGTCCTTTATCCCAATTTTTTTTTGCAAATCGATCCTGTTAGGTGAGGCCATTCTCTGACCCTCTCTCCCCAAATCGCCTCACTCCATGTACACGCGATGTACACGCAGGGGAGGCACGGGAGGCCGGCGCCGGCGCTGCTCCGCTGCCCGGCCAGCTTCGCCGCCTACCAGCTCGGGGGAGGTGGTCCAGGGCACCAGCGGAGGCCGGGAGACTCAGCGACCGCATAGAAGGAGACCTTGGGCGGCCATGGCAGCCGCGTCGGGATGACGTAGCCACGGTCGCTCACGCGTAGGAAGTTTCTCTGCCCGCTCCGGCTGTATCTCTCGCGATTGCAGGCTCCCCGTTGTACATCTCCTCGAGGAGGGAGAGTCCGGCGAGGGCGAGGCAGGCGGGATGGGGCACTGCCACTGAGTCCGGAGAACGGAGCGTTGTTCCGCCTACCCTAGCTCCGTGCGGGAACCAGGACGCCGCCACGGCCCTTTACGCGCTCTGCAGTGGCGCGCCCGAGAATCGGCTGCGCACGGTGGAGGTACGGCCAACAGGCACGGCGGCTGCACGCACGCGCTCAGCTCCGCCCAAGCTCGCAGCGCCACACGAGAGCTCGAGCGCGTCCAGCCTGTGGAGCATGGACAGCAGAGCGTGTCGCGTGGCAGCTCCGACCAGCCCCTCGCCGCCTACTCCCGCGTCGGCGTCGGCGCGGCAAATTCCTCCTCGCACGCTTCCCAGCAGTCGGGAGAGAGCAGAGAGGTGGGGAGAAGAACTGGGGGCTGGGGAAATAGAAGACACCTACTTATAAGGGTTCATTTGCATAAATCCCAACCACCAGTCGATGTGGCAGCGGTCAACGGTGGTCAGACGAGTTTAGGACCTCGCGTGACACACTTTCGAAACAATTGGGACCTAAACGTGCAATTTTAAAGAATAGGGACTAAAGTGAAGGTGCGGGAAAAGAATTGGGACCGCTGGTGCAGTTATCTCCTTCTTATACGGCGAGCACTAGATCTCGCTCCAAGCGAGCGCGCGCAGAGCTCGCCAACGCAGTCGCTCCGAATGGGCCGGCCCATTTGTGTTTTTTCTATTTCTTTTCTCTTCTGTTTTCCATGGTACTACACCATTTTATCTTGTCTTGTTTAATATTTCTTTTTCTGTTTTTAACAAATTCATGAACCAATTTTGTGAACTATTTTAATCGCGAACCATTTTTGTTATAGGTGAACATTTTTTAATGCATCGTGAACTACTTTTTTCTTTATTTATAGCTGAACATTTTTAATTTATGTTCCTTTTCAGTTCTTTTGGTTCACCTGAATTTTAGTTCCTTTTCGGTTCACCCAAATTATAGTTCTGAAAAATAATTCATATTTTAAATGTTCATTTTTTAAATGATTCAGATTTTGAAAAATGTTAATTTTAAAAATGGTTCATATTTTGAAAAATGTTAATTTTTTAAAATGGTTCAGATTTTGAAATGTTCATATTTGAAAAAATATATATGGTTCAAATTTTGGAAAATGTTTTAAATTTGAAATACTAAGATTAGAAAATAGATTTAAGAACAAAAAACACAAAAAATAAACGGAACGAAAAAAATAAAACAACAAAATCTAAGGATATTAAATAGGAAAGAAACGAAAAAGAGAAAGAGCAAAAATAGCCCACATGGGGGCCGGCCCATGTACACGGGCATTGCAGGATTGTGTGGGCGAGTCATTCGCTCCAGCTCGCTACGAGCGACGTATAGGGCGACCCTATAAGACCATCTCTAGCTGATGCCCTAACAGTGGAACCGGGAAATGCGTTTTTCGGTTCAACCGAAACGGCTTTAGGGTACCGCGAAGGTCCGGGTAGAACAAATCCCTTAAAAGCATACTGTTAATTTTTTCTTCATTTTCAACAACGAGTCTATATGTTTACGTACAAACTGAGCGCCGCCGGACCAAGTGCTTTGGCTCCCAACCACCACCCCTCCCGGCTCAGGCCTTCCTACGCTGGCCTCCCCCGCCTCGACCAGCCTCCTCCCGTGAGGTGCTCCGATGTGGAGCTTGGCCATGGAGGTGAGCACGACCACTCCCGTCCGAATCAGTCTGTCACATTGCTCTCCTAATAATGGCCTCCCCGCCTCGACCCGCTTCCTCCCGTGGAGGCGCTCTCATGCGGGAGTTTGGCCATGGAGGTGCTCCCATGGAGGTGCTTCATGAGGCTACAAGCACAAGCCACGATTTTACGGGATCAAACCTCCTCGTCGGGAATCGAAGATTGATGCCGGAATCGACTCTTCTCTTCATGGGATCAAGCTCAGGAGTCGCGGATGTCGACACCGACGGGAGCGTTGACCAGCTTCGGTATGTCCGGTTTGGGACCTGTATATCGCTGAAAACTGGTTATTTGAGGCACAGAGGTGATAATACCTAGGGAGCACAAAAAAAAACAGGTCGGGGCTTTTTCCGAAATCTGGTCCGTGCGTCTTTTTCGACCGAGACTGTAAATATTCGGGTTTTGACCACATTTACGGGATCTGTTTTTTTTATGGTCGTTTACGGGATCTGCTAGATAATGTTCAACGTGCGAAATCTTTTTTTGGGCTACTCTGTAACTTGGTCCAAAACTTGCCCAACTGAGCCGGCCCGCTAGACCCACGCCATGTTCTTCCCCAACTCGACGCGAATCCGCTCCCTGGCCCTGGCTCGTGGAGCAGAGCGGCGCAGAGACGATGGCCGACCCTCCCGCCTCCGCCTACCCCGCCGACCTGGAGCTCGCGCGGGCGCAGTGCCGCGCGCTGCACGACCGCCTCGCCGCGTCGCCCTCCCTGCCGCGCCACCCTGCGCTGCGATCCCTCCTCCGCCTCGTCGCCGCCGAGCTACGCTTCCTCACCTCGAGTAACCCCGCCAGGCCGCTCTCCTCCAACCTGCCCCACCTCGGGGCCCTCCACCTCCTCCTCACCCACCCCTCCGTGCGCTCGCCGTCCCGCCTCGCGCCGCTCCCGGGCGTGGACTTCGCCTGCGCCTTCCGCTCCCGCCCCGCGTGGGTGCTCCTCTCCGGGCGCAATCCGTCAGGTCTCCAGTGGGTACCCCCCAAGGGCCTCCGCCCCCGCGTCGCGGCTGTGCTAGATGCCGCGCGCTCCTCCCCGCCGGCCACCCGTCCCGAGAAGCTACTCCTCGCCTTCGCCCGCGCGTCGGCGCGGACATCGTGTGCGGGCTCGCGGAGGAGTTCGGGGCCGTCGAGGTCGACTTGCTAGCGGAATTCGTTGGGGACGACAGGGAGGAGGACGGCTGGGTTAGCGTCAGCTTCCTCCCCAGTGAGGAGATGAGGAGATTTAGGGCGTTCGAGATTGACATCGTGGATGGTGGTCCTGAAGTATTATCACCGCCACCGCCCCGGGACGTGAAGCTGGAGTTGGGGGTGAGGACACATTGGAGGGTTGCTTTGGTGACTTCTTGGGGAAGATGAGGATGGACTCGATGGAGCTGGTGAATTTAGACACCACTGCTCTTGTTGCGATAGTATCAGGTATCAGCAATGGCGGGGTGGGGAAGCTGATGAGCGCACCGAAGCGAGACCAGGGGAAGGTTCAAGTGCAACTACAAGTTCGTCATGGATCAGGTGCTTTGGAAACATTTGCTTATCAACCTACTAGTAGAGTGTGTTCATAATAATACTCCTATAGTTCATCTAGTTATCGTTGACTTCATGTTTGTAATGTTGTTTGATTTGGACTATGTCGGCAATATTAGTGTGCATAGTATTGAAGCATGTGGATTTGGAGAATATTAGTGTGCATAGTAATGTTCAAGTGCAACTACATGTTGCCAAACTTCTAAAATTTCTGTAGTCCATCAAACGTGATAATCAGATTTCACAATAACATAGTATCCATAGCTATGGGTGAAGCTTGTTTTCTGAAGAACATAAATACATGAATGACGATGTGCTAACACGATCAGTATATCTTGTGTCAAATTAATAGGATGGTTCATACTTCTTGCAGGCGCAGTCGGAAGTCCAGTCTCCAATATTTGTTGAGTTAGGGAAAGCGGTAGACGGAAAAAAATGTGTCATATGTGAAACTGTTAACTCAGAGTTCACGGAAATTGTTTCAATGTGCGGCGGACCTGAGGAGAAAAGCAGAGCAAGTCAACTACTGAAAAAACTTATGTGAGCTTCCTTATATAACTTTGCTTCTTTGGGTTACAAAATCCTAGAACATAGTATTCCATAGCTCTAATGGGCCGCCTTTATCTTTCTAGAGTCGGCTCTACTTTACATTTTGATTATGTTCCTGCTTGTAATATATATTACTGGGTCCCAGTTTATGCAGTTGATACACCCGGTAATTTGTTTCCCAACTACTGTAGAATATTTCCAGTATGTTGAGAAGCATTAAGTGTTATTGCCATTCATAGTTTTGCAAGTATTCTTCATCCTTATTCTGAAGGAGAAACTTATAGTAGGGTCTGGTCCAGAGTCCAGACACTTAGCAAGTGTGACAGAAACTAGGAGGGGGCAATAAGGAATATATATTTCCATTGGAACATACTCCCTCCGATCCGTAAAGATTGTCGTGAGCTATATAGAAATCTGTAGCAGCTTATTTATGTTACCATGACAATTTTATCGGACCGAAGGTAGTAAATTTTTTAGACCACGCACATAGAAACGTTCTTGAGGCTCAAAGAGCCCTGCTTTTTGCACACAAAACGTTTGGTCTTGAACTTTGAATCACTAATTAATTATCAACTCCCAGTTTCATGACTAAGTTATCTTTAGTCTTTGATCTGTTTGCTTAATGCTTAGTAATGATGAACAAAAAGAGTTCTCTTCACTTCTAGGGAACCAATTCCAGCTACTTTGTTCATGTTTTCTTATGTTGACAAGCTAGCTTCTTGAACTGTTTCCTTGGTTGATGATTTACCCTTTGTTTTTCCTACCTTCATTCGTATTTCTTTGTAAGCTAAAGAGCGATAAATATTCTGGATTGTGACAAGACCTTATATTGTCATGGCATTTTCGTTGTTCATTTTGTCCAGTCACTTTACAGGTTAGAAGTTTCAGTGTACACTAACATGACATAGAAAATGGCTCAGCAATGTTTTCTAGTGCATTTACCAAGTAGGCGGGATCCAGCATCAAACATTTTTGTATATAGAGCATTTCGCGTATTGGTTTGTTGATTTGATAGCTTTCTCTTCATTCACAAGAATATGAAGCCATTCATATAGCTCTATGTGCTCAACCAAGAAACTGTATCTGCTGTAGTTTACTGTTACTATCACCTTTCGCTGCTGCAAATGGTCTTCGATTCTTTTTGTCCCAGTCGTCTTTCGCAGCATACTTATGAAATGCTTTTGGCCCTGCAGAATCGTCTCAGACAATCCTTCACCACGTATGATGGATCTTCCAACAACAAGGAAGCTTGCGATGAAGAACAAAGTTGTATTTGGTACAGGCGACCACTGGCGTGCTCCCACTCTCACTGCTAACATGGGGTTTGTAAGGGCTGTTTCACAGGCTGGTATGCCTTTGTTGACCATTGAGCACAGACCCCGGGCGCTGATTGGCTTGTGAAGGAATTATTTAGATGTTCCCAGCATATTGCCAAGAGTCTTGAAGTTGTAGTAACTTAACCAGAAATTCAGTAGTGTTGTTTTGTAAATATATCCTAGTTCAGTGGAGCCCTATTTTAGAGATGGATATCTGTACATTCCACTAGAATTGAGTGTACTGAACCGACGTGTGTTTCTTCAGTCTATCCTGGTTGTCTAAAATCTGGAAGGATGTTAGCTAAAATCTCATAGCATAACAAGCATACGAAGGGTGTTTTCTCAATATTTGTCTGCTACCGCCTACTGCAAAGGGTTCTTTATTTGTATGTCAGCAATCATCACATACAAAGGATCCTTTATTTTATATGACGCTCCAAACATCAGACGTTTTTATCTCAAGTTAACATGGGTTGCTAGAGAGAACAGATATTAACTCCATATAAACTCTGAACCAGTGTTAAGGGATCCCATGATTTGCAACGGCATTTAAATTTTTCAGGTACGCTTGTAGCAGCAGGGATAAAATCCCACGAAAACCCGGCCTGAAGTTGCTGAACAAAGAACCACAAAGAATAAATTCTACTTTTCTTCAGAACTGTTATCCCTATTTGCTTCTGCGTGGTAACTGATAAGCATAATAAACTTGAAAGAGCAGTGTTTACAACAAACTAGTTTGTGACCAGTGCTTCTTTCACCAGCTACATTCGCATACAGATGAACAAATATTTTATTTCCACACCAAAAGTAGGACAGACATATCTAGAGTCGAGAATGAGTAAATAATAGCAGAACTTGATTGTTCCTTAAACATCAAATAATTGTGTATTCAAGACAGTCATTTGAAGCCTAGAACCAGAGGTATTGTCCAAAACCTTGGAACGCAAACTAATAATTTTTCCCACAGTGTATCAAGCTTCCAGCTCCCAAGAAAAGTCCGAAGAGTGCAGCGCTGCCAATAGTGGATTGTCCAATGTGTCTGATCTTCAGCAACCCGGGGATCTGAAACAAAACCACAGCGTTGAGAACACTCACAAATTTCTATGCCATATTTTCTTGTTGATTAGAAACCAGCTAAACAAATGCAAATTGTAAAGCAATGAGTTTCACATTCTGTAAAGAAGTAATCAGTTTCACACAGTGAATTATAATCTGCTAAGTTTAATACTCCCTCTCTCTATTGCCAAAAAAACACCTTTTTCCAACATTATGGTGTCAGCTGTGATTCGGTGCTTTATTGCAGAACAGTAGCATGTTACTTTTAAGGAAGCTTTGAAATTCCGTACAGAGCTAACTGTTGTTGATTTGCCCAAACAGTTCAAGGTTAATCACGACCTAAGGATAGGACTAGGATATATCATGGCTGACGTGGAAAGATTAATCCTTATATAGCAAAATAGAGCAGAGCAGTCAGTATACTTCTGGTAATTTCCGTATTTTAACACACTAATTATTCCATGGAAATACACAAAATTAAAAACAATTGTTGTGTGCTAGTACATAGCAAACATTACTTACCCTGTATCTGATAGCGCCATAGGTCCCATAGACAGCACCTGCACGGGAAAAAAACATGTCAATTACAACATAATAAAAATTAGGACCAGCACAAGGGATTCAGAAATTAAGAGTATTTTTCTAAAATAAAACTGTAGAAATCAAAATCATAGTAAGAAGCCCCCTCAGAGTTGCATCATGATATTACAGATAGCTCTAGAGTTAAATTCTAAGAATATCAAAAGCATATGTTAATAAAGTAGCCACTTTGCACAATATAGCAGAAACAGCCTATTATGCCTCCAATTCTAAAAGCACTGACTATGAAGCATGTTTAAGCTTGAGATGCCATGTAAAACAACACAAAGTGGATCCTTTACTTGTCATTTTGTCAATATTAATTAGCAAGATACGCTGTAGAACACCAATACTCTAGAACTTTCTGTAATCAACTCCGATCTAAACAAAAGCCAAAAAGTAAAAAATTACAGCATAAAGCAATGAACAGTCTACTATGCCTTCAAGTTAACAGTAATTTGTAGGCACAGCACATCTATACTTGAGATGTCGTGCTTCCACAAGCATTGTAAAACACTAGAGTGGAGCTAGTATTAATTCCAGTTACCCAAGATACACCATATATACAGCATCAAACTCTGCTTTAACTTTTTGTTCTCAAGTCAAATCCTTTGACAAAAGCCAAGACTGAATATTCTAATCCACAACGCATCATGCATCAGCATTAAGCAACCATATAGTATTATACAGATAAACAGCCAAAAAGTAACATAGAAAATCTGGTCTTCTTCTCACCCCTGTTTCTAATTTCTGACAAGTGACAACCACTAGCAGACGACCTATCACACCAGACCAGCATCGACCACAGGAATTCCACAGAACAAGAACAACTCATACGCCCACAACTCGAACATACTGCACTAGATACTAGACGAAAGTCTCAGATTAGCAGCTACCCGGAGCAGATCCCCCAAATTAACTGAAACCCTGTTCAGCCCCATATGTCCAGCCAATGTCTACACGCGAAACCGACCCAGCACCGAGCGGATTTGGTACAAGAGTAGCTAGGGTTTAGGGTTTTAGTGAGAGAGGAGGTTACCGACTGCTCCGCCGACCGCGCCGCCGACGGCGACTCCGGCCGCGACGCGCGCCAAGCAGCTATCGCCCCTCGCCATCGCCTCTCCTCCCCTCTCCTCGCTTGCCGCCGCCGCGCGCCCCCTCTCAGCTAGGGAATCTCTCTTTCTTTCTTGCTTGGGAAATCGGCGCCTGGTTCAGTACTTTGTGGGCTGCGCCTCGTCCTCGCTGTTCGGGCTCGGACCGAGCTCGGCCCTGGCTTTTTATTCTCGCAGGATTGGCCAGGTTCTTGCCGGGTTGACAGAACGAGCCGTCCGATTCGTGTAACGTGCGGTTTGGATCAACAAGGTGGAGATCTTGTGCCAAACGATGCACGGATTGAAGTTTTCTTGGAGTATAAACTTTGGCGAGTTTTCTTGGAGTATAAACTTTCATTAGTGATGTGCAGCGCAGTTAAGAGAAATTGCTCTTTTATTCCCTCCTTACTAGTATAATTTTCACTTAGCCACTCTTTTTCTCGTTTCTTCGTGTAGAGATTTCTTGCACCCGAGTTCCAGTGCTCCCGTTAATTTAAAATAATTAAAAAATATATTTGAAAGTTTCAAAAAAATAAGGAAAAAAATCATGCATGTTCTCAATGATGTTGTTGACGATGACGTTGGTGAAGAGGAGGTGTATGATGTTATTTTTCAAATGGAACACAATAAAGCTCCCGGGCTGATGGGTTTCAGGCAGAGGTTTATCTGAAATTTTGGACTGTCATTAAGAATGACTTGATGGTATTGTTTGCGCAGTTGCAAACAAGAGAGTTTCATTTGTTTAAGTTAAGATTCGAGATGATTACTACTCCTATAGACCCGAGGTTCGAACACAACAATACAACAATATAGACCCTTTTCCCTTCTCAATGTTAGTTTCCATCTTTTTTACAACATTGACACGGAGATTGCGGATAAGTGATTAGACATACGTCATAGTCATTCATGCCAGACTGATACATCCTATAGGGGGTTGTTGTTCTGCACGCGACCATCCATGAGTTTCATAGAAACAAGATGGATGGGATTCTCGTAAAAAATGGTTTTGAAAAGGTATATGATAAAGTGAAATGGTCTTTTTTCTTCAACAAACGTATGAAAGAATCTGCAGAAGTGGTGTGAATGGATTGCACAGTTTGTTCGGGGGGGGGGGGGGGGGGGGGGGGGGGGGGGGAGGTTATTGGTGATATTGGCCACTATTTTCAGACGTATGATTTTCAATATAGTCGCGCATATGTTGTCTTATTGCACGTGCAACGGAGGATGGTCAAGTAGGTGGTCTCGTTAACACTTAGTTGAGGGAGGTGTTTCTATTGATTGTTGCCTATTATATAATAATATAATAATTACGTGTGCTTAAATCTTATGAAGTGAACTCCACCAGTTCCATCTGTATCATATGGTTTTCTACTTTCATTTGAGTTATTCACTTTACCATTAGTTTAAGTATAGCTAGATGCATTATAGATGATAGTAGATGCATTATAGATTATGCTTCAAGGTAGACACCCTAGGTTTTTAATGCCTTAGGGATTGAAGCTATTGCAACTAGATGTGCCATGTACTTGGCAAATGAGCATGTCATTGACACATCAAAACTAGCCGCAAGTCCGAAAGAAGGGTCGACAAAGAATCTTGTTGTAAATGCAGTCATCTTTAGGACTCTTTCCTTGAGTTTTCTTTGTAAATTTTCGTGTAATTATCATGTCTCTGAGCTACCATATTGGCTGACTGTCTACTTCTGTTTTTTATTTGCCAAAGAAAGAGAAATTGTAAGCCTAAAATACAGGATATTGTTCATTAAATTAGATCGATTATGTACTCTTCTGCGTGATGCGTATAAGAATATTAATTAAATTAGAGTGAGTAAGCTCCTCTACACTCCATTTGGACATGGCAGACATACAAATTAAGGGAAATATTGTGGTTCCATTAGAAAAGTGAAGTGCAGACCCAATCACCAACTTAACTCAGCAAAAAATAAAGTGTATATATTTTGTGATGGTAAAGAAAGACGGCACAACGGAGCGTGCAAGATCCTTCTAGTACTTATAAAGCATATGTGATATAGATGAAATCAGATTAGAGTGTCAATGGCAGATAGAATCAGCACATCTAGGGGATAAAACGGGTTTGTCCATGGCATCTATGGGACAAACCAGATCGGCGTGTCCATGGTAGATAAAATCAACACACCAAGGGTAGTATCTAGGGGATAAAACAGGTTTGTCCATGGCATCTATGGGACAAACCAGATTAGAGTCATATGATGAAGAGGGCATGTTGAGCTTGAAGGTCGTGTTCCGCCGCTCTGCCTTGACCGTCACACCAGTGTGTGTGTGTGTGTGGTGGGTGGGGGGGGGGGGGGGGGGCAGATTTCTGTTTATCTACCACCGGTTAAAAATCCATGTGCCTTAAGCGACTTCTAGTACTCCCATAATGTAGGTAGACATGATCCGGAGTGTCGTCGACGCCGGAACAGTCGGTGGAGGCATCGTGTCTACTGGTGCTGGGTACACACGTTGGCCTTCCGCCGGGACAGACATTAGCAGCATCATTCCTATGGCTAGTGGCGGAGCTTGACAGAGATTGCAGGGGGTGCAGAAGGCAAAATATAAATGTTTGGGGGTCGGTGAAATACTATTTTTCTCATTTAAGCCAAAAATTTCTCCAGGATTTTCTATAAACATGGGGGAGGGGAGGGGGGTGGTGCCCCCCTCAACTACACTAAGCTAGTAAGCTCCGCCTCTGCCTATGGCACGGTCACCTTCCCGCGGGAGGTGGTGTGGAGGGCTCCTTCAACCCGGATTGGGGTGGCGAGCAGGGCGGGAAGCAACCTACAACTTGTCAAAAACGTGCTCGCGGGACGGGATGCGGAGGGCTCCTCCAACACCTCCGTGTTGCCGCCGAGCCAGACCCACAAGAAAGGGAAAATGGAGAGAATTCATAGAATCTTTTCCTCATATTGTCAAATACAAGAAAGGGAGAAGGATAATGTTGTTATTGATGCCTTGTTAGACATCATATTTTGCTTTCCCAACTAGATGTTAAAATTCTTGGGATGGAGATCGTCAAAGAACTTTATGCCAAAGATTTATATTTCTCTGAACCATATGCAAAGTGCATCAGGTGAATGGTTTGGGAAAAGTTTTACATGCATGATGGATTTTGTTCCAGAGCTAAAAAATTGTGCATCCTAGAATGTTCCGTACGCCTATTGCTTTTGCAGAAGGCTCATGCTGGAGGTCTCATGGGACATTTTGGAGCAAAGAAAACGTGAACGTGTGCTGGTCAACCACTTCTTTTGGCCTGGGATGAGGCGTGACTTTGAGTGCTACGTTGTGAAATCTACCATAAAGCTAAGTGTCGTTTGAACCTCATGGACTTTACACTCCTTTTTCTATTCCAGGTGCCCCATGGTAAGATATATCCATTGACTTTGTTCTTGGACTACCACGTACTAAGAGAGGGAGTGACTCAATGTTTGTGGTAGTCGGTAGATTTAGCAAGATGGCACATTTTATCACATGTCACAAGAGCGACGATGCTTCACATATTGCTGATTTATTTTTCAAGGAAGTTGTTCGCCTCCATGGAGTACCACGCATTATTGTTTCATATCGTGATGCCAAGTTCTTGCTTTTTTGGAAGACCTTGTGGGGAAAACTTAGAACAAAGCTTTTATTTTCAACTACATGTCACCCACAAACTGATGGACAAATTAAAGTTGTTAATCGCACATTATTCATGATGCTCCGAGCAGTCCTCCACGGCAGATCATTGATAAGTTTAGACATGGCACTGTGTAACACATAGATGGTTTGATAAAGAGGACACACATATCGTACTCAATCGTACGTCAATATTGCAGAATAGGTTCAATTAACTGATAGCAACATTTTTACCACCATTTTCCCGGTACTTCCAACCACAACTAACACCATCTAACGTTCATAAAAATCGAGGAAATTTGTAAGATAAACAAGACGTACACCTTCAGGCACGTTGCGGTCTAGGAGATCTGGTGGAGTGGTGCATGCGAGACTTTGTCATCCACTCATCCGTCATTGTTATGTTCGCCTAGTTCATGTAATGGCCCCACTCGTGTGACTTTTTAAAAAATATTATTAAATATCTGAATTCAGTTTGCACACAGAAATAAAATATACAAATTGGGGGGAATTAAGAGCGTGCTCATGTGAACTCAAAATTTGTATGAACAATGTTGTAGAAGGGGCATATACGGTGGTGAATGTTAAGGTTGTTAATTACATGCATGAAAGAGAAAGATGACGAGCTGGTTAGAAGGGTGGTTGTACTCCCATCCCACCAGAGTTGAAAGATCAGATTTGACATTAGTGTTTCTCATTTAGGCAAAATATTCTTCAGTGGGAGGCGACGTTCCCGTCAACAGTGAGTCGCCTGTGGTGATTTCGTCAATCTCAAGACCCGAGGCTCAGTATTTCGGAGGTGCTCATAGGGTTAGGGTGAGCGTGCGTGCGTTTATAGGGGTGAGTGTGTGCACGTGTATTAAGCGTATGTGTTTGTACCGTGTTTCGCCAAAAAAAAGATGACGAGGTTATCAATTTTCCCAAAGGCCTCCTTTGATTGATTATGAAGGAAAAGTGTAGGATTCTGTATTGACCCAGCACACCACTGCATGTTGTAGTGTACAAGTCGTTGACGTAATACTCACGGAAGGACCATTCCGTAAATATTACATCCTTCAGAGTAGTACAACAGAAACATAGTCGGCCCAAGGTAACACTATAGGATTACAACACTATTCAATACAAAATCTCGAGAACCTCCTTTACAAACAGAAGTAGGTCTCGTGCAAATGAAACTCCCGAAAGTCTCAAGTCGAAGCACTAAGCTGGATACCAGCTCTATTTCTAACTCCTAATCCACTACTGCTGTTGTCACAGCCCTAATCTATCCATCTGGAATATCTTTGTCTGGAGTAGTGCTCCTCCTTCCAAATAATCATTTTCTTCTCCATAGGCTTTGTTGTCATCGCGTCCACCATTGCACAGTTGTGACCACTCCTCCGTTGGCAAAGTAGAGGTTGACTCCTTCAGGCTCCACCAGTTTGATTTGACTCCTTGTTGAAGATTTCACCAACATCGCTATGGATTCATGTCCTTCCTCTGCTGTCTCCAGTAATCTAAGCAGGGGTCAACGGAGGAAAGGGTGAGCAACACGAGCGTTACTCAGCAAGTTCATGTAACAAGAATAAGGTGTTTTATGCACTAGCTATCATCCATACCAAAAGGTCATGGATGAACATGCATATCTTTGTAAAACATTTTTAGGAAAAAAGATTCATTTTATCTTCAGAAAACTATGCCCGTCAACCATTCACAGGTGCTAGGGCTTCATGGAGCCACCTTTCCTGCAGCGTTCGCAGCTCCTTCCCGAAACAGGGAGTAACATGTCACACTTTTTTACACTCTGCAGAGGTGCGTTACTTTACCCATAAGAGATCAACGCCATGTTGCACAACCGGGCGATCTTTCCCGTCCACACTCTCTTTGGTGTGGGGCCCAGTCGGTGATCCAAGCCATTCGCCGTGCTTCTCCAACAACCCCACATGCCCACCATTTCATGCATAGCAGAATCACCCCTGATACACTACCCCTCACGGTAGGTACCTAGGCATCCTCTTGCAGACCATCATAGGCACCAGAGTCCGTGGGCATTAAGGGGTCCCACCCATGTGCATGTAGTCCCGCAAGACCTACAGCGTATGCCTCTGGCTGCCCGTTGACATGCGAAAGGGAGAAGGTCACAACTGACTTTCCCGTCCTATTCCAAGTCTCATGGTTAACGCTTTATTTACGGCGCAAGAACACTGACGGCATTGGTTCTTAAGTCCTAGGTAATACTTTCCCGTGCAAATGGAACCTCCACCAACCACATCATACCATGGTTCCATCTGCCAGCCAACAATATATATAGCAATTCATATCATTCGAAGATAGGTTTTTCTTTTTATGCAATGATAAACCATAGTATTTTGCATTTACTTTGATAAACATAATCAAGTAGGACATGAGCAAGAGTGAACTTGCCTTTTTGACTACAAGATTATGCAGCCAAGGTCTTCGATACAATAAAGACTTCAAAATCTGAAAAAAGTCATTGGTCCGGTAAGGACTAATGTTTGAAGAAGCAATATGCTATTATGCATAAGTATGAGATGCATCGCTTTAAACCACGTAGCTAACTCTCGATGGTTGAGGGTGGTTTGAGTTTGGTGATTACTTTTAGATTTGTTTTGTCTTCAAGTTTACTTCACAAGAAAGACGAATTTTAAAACTCTAACTTTAAAGTACCATGTTAAGCATAAGAATAAAGTAAAACAACATCATAGTATCAAGTGGTTGTTTTAGGGTTGATTATAATCTTTATGTTTGTAAAGAACATGTATTGACTTCAATTAATTGAAGAAATGGTGTAGTATTATTATCCATGAGTACAAAAAGAATAACTTTTGAAGAAATAGATAATCTATACATTTGGTGGTGTCATACCCTAATGGTACTTATTTTATTTACTCAAGTACTTACTAACTTATATTTAGCTTGGTTTATTTTGGATGAAGGTTTTGTTTTAGGAGTAGGACATTTTGCATTGCTATATTAGTGTTTATGAACTTTTAAGTTGTTTCCTATTTTCTTTACTTAACCAAAATATAAGTGAAAGGAAGTTATGTATTAAATGAAATATACGAAACTTTTATTCAAAAGAAACTTAGTAGTTCAAAGTGTTGTCAGATTTTTATTCATTCAAAATGGTTATTAAGTAATAGTAGAATAAATTTCATAAGCTTATAACTTCATTTTCAAAATTATGAAAATAATCCTTACTAATTATTTTCTTAAATAAAGTATCATTTTAATTAATCAGTTATTGAAATAAAAATATTATATGTTATGGTGAAAACACATTTTAGAATTTAAAGTAAAGCATGTGATACATTTTACATGAAATTAAAATGTATCCAAATTAGCATTTAAATTAACTCTATATTTTAAATAATAAGAAAATTGTTGTTTCAATTTTAGAGTGATTTACTTGTAATTGAACACATATTCAAATGATATAAATAGATAGATTTTATTTTTCTTAACATTTTGGTATATTGTTTGTATTTTTATAATTCAAATTGATTTAGTTATGAATTTACAAAGTTTAAATTCAATTTAATAAATTTCTGGATTTATTAAAATGGTTGGTCCCACTTGTCATAGTTTTAATAATTTTCTAAAATTATTTTCCTAAATGATTTAAAATCTGACAGAAGGGTCCACCTGTCAGGATTTTCATAATTTCTAAATGAATTGAAAAGAATTTTCTGATTGGTTCGCTGACATCAGCATGACGTCAGCAATGGAGCTTGCTTCCAACTCGAGCTCAATCCGATGCAATTGAGCGAATTAAGCCAAATTCGGGTGTGCATCCAGTGGAGTACGACATGGGATACCACTTGGCGGCGGCCAGAGGCTGCGCACGGCACGACCACTACCCAGCTCAAATTGGAGCAAATTAAGGGTACGGGGAAGAGCGTATACTCACCACGAGCACGTAGGACGACTCGATAAAGCACGGGGAGCACAAACGGTGTCGGAAACGTCCGCGAAAGTCGTCGGCCGGACTTAGGGAAGACAGCCCGATTCCTCCTCCACCGAGCTCCACACCACGCACCACTCAACGAGGAGCAAGAGGAAGACATGGAGAACCTCCAGAGCTCCACAGGGAGGCACGGCATGGCCGGAATCAGCGACACACGGCGGCGGCCCGACGAGCTAGGGTTAGGTTTTGGGAAAGCACAGGGCACAGGGAATAGAGAGATGGGTATGAGGAGGAAGAGAGCGATGCAGACGTCTCCGTGGTCTTATCCTCGCGAGCTAGCAGGCAGGGAGGAGGTGGCGTCGAGGAAATCGACACGGCGACGACCTTCTCGTCCTTCTGGCGGAAGGAAGAAGAAAGGAATAAAACATTTTTTTACAAAACCCCCTGTTGTTTCAGGAAATTACAGGAACAATGTAAATAAGCCCTAGTTCCTGTTTTAAATGATTTGAGGGCCTTTTTGTAACAGGAAATTTTACAGAAAAGTCCTGAAATGTTTAGAATTCCACAAGGAAGTTTATTCCAGTACTGAAATTTGAATATTTGGAGTATTTTGAATTCATTCAACATTTGGAATGAATTTGTGCACATTTGGATTTATTTCCTATTATAGAATGTGTAGCTTGTGATTTATATTTTTGACGTGCATTGAAGTAACATGAAAATACTTTGCTATGTTATTCTTTATTTGTGGGTATTTGTTATTTTCAAATACTATAGATGATTTGATTGGTTTGACTTCAAGATATACATAGATATAAATATTCAAACTTGTGTTTTGGTGCTTTAGTAATTCCTGAGCAACTTCAAGTTGCTATCCAACAATATATGCATGATTTGTTTACTGTGATGCCTACATAGAGTATGCACAGTGTCACAGTTCAAATCCATGCCCAACAAAGTATATTGTCTTACTGACTTTGACTTGTGATACCTGACAACTAAATCATGTGAAGACATGATCAAATGTCTGTGGATGCACAAAGTACAGATATCCTGCCTGAAATCAGGTCTTATGGTGACATAAAATGATGAGAATAGAATCTTGCTTGGTTCCACATCTCATTCTGAAGATAAAAGGTTGCTGCATTCTTCTCTGATAGGAATTGATGCTTTAGTGTGGGGAAGCAAGTTGCTAGAACAACTGCTGACTAAATAGTCCATGCGTTTCCAACTTCCACATGTCCAGATTTATCTCTTCTTGAGAATGAAATCTTAAACAAGCCAAGTGGTCTTGATCACATGGTGAACTTGTGAACTCCTCTCAAATGAGACATGTCCACAAACATGAATATGAGGGTTAACTAATGTGATTTCTATTTATGGGTGATGATTATGTGGCTTTATGATTTGGTTTTACTTTCTCCTGGGAAGTCATATCCTTGAGAAACACCATAAATCTCCATGTGGCTTACTTATTAGTTGGTTATAGAAGAATGTATGTGTATTTTATGACATCAATTTGCCCTATGCATATAAGAAGAGTTTGTTAACAAGGTAGCTAGTCTTGTCATCAAACTACTCTTTATATTCAAGTGGCTGAGATGTAATGGATTATCTGACCTTTTGTTTATTTGTATATGAAACTCAATTGTTTATGCATACAAAAGTGATTTGTTAACAAGGTTATAAGGTTTGTTACCAAACTACTTCTATATAACACGAACACTAGAATATCACACTATTTCTAGAGAAGTTATTAAGAATAGATCCTGATATAAGAGTTTCCAAATTCTCAATGATAGATTGGCATAGTACTTCTATGCATATCTAAGAAATCCTTATTCATAACCTTCTTGTTGAACTTCCTCCTTTCTTGTGTTGCCTTCTCTTGTAGAGTGAATTTGAGAAGATTGGGAGATACGAAGATAAGATGGTCTAGATAAATTAAGAAGATCTAGATTACAATTTAGTTAAGACTTCTATTCTCCATCCTTACTCTTCTCCATTTCTTTCTTTTAAGATATGTACTTATTCGATAAATGATGTGATATACCTTTCATTTGATTTATAGTTTATTGTATTATTATCTTGTAATCAAAATGTTTGTGAATTTAGATAAGATAAGATTTTTAAAGTTTATAACACTCATGTTGATGACTAAGTCTAATCCACCAACATCAGCGAAACCTCGATGTAAATTTCACAAGTTGGATTCCAAGATTTTAGTTACTCGTCAAACTAACAACATTCTCAACTAGCCTTTCGAGTGGTGGTTGAACACTCTATGACTTCGTTGAAAAAGTTTTAAATTTTCCCGTATTTTCAGATGCATGCTATGCAAATGCACAAATCTAATTTAGCCCCTTTCTACTCTCTGAACTACGGGTCATTACAGATTCGTTTTCCTATAGGAATTTATACTGTAGCAGTGTTTGATTCAAATAAATAGAGCAAAGGAAAGTTGAAGGAATTTTTCCTTTGCATGCAGTTTCTTACGTCAAACACAGGAAATAAACAATTCAGTTGGACCTCTTTTTTCCATTCCTTTGCAAGGAATGAGGCAGCGAAGGGAAACTTTCCTATGGTCTCAGGTTTGCACTTGCATTCCTATCCTATTCATGCATTTAGAAATCCTACGAATCAAAGAAGGTCTTAGTGTTTTAACTTTTATTTCTTAATTCTCAAGTCCACGAGCATAATTGTTATGTGTGTGGTGGTTGGAAAAGGCAGTGCCAACAACAAAATATTAGAAATGTTGATTCTGTTTCGGAAAAAGAAAAGTCATGTTGATTGTGGGTCACTGAAAAAATAGTGCCAGCAACAGGATATTAGAAAACAGAGGACGTGGTAGACATTCTGGATGGCAGAACAGAGTTGCAACAAGTTGCACAAATGCTTTGTTAGTATTTTGCTCGTACCATTTGTCAACGCGTCAATTGCTACATGGAATTAGGATTTTAATTGCAGTCTCCAGAGATGATTCGGCTGCACGATCATTAGGTGGAGTGTGCAATGAACTTGCAGTTGCAGCTCGTACATGGCAGCAAGTTTACTCACTTCCGCTTTTAGGTGGAGCAGTTAAACATTGGTTACCTGTTGAGTTATAACAGACCGAGCACAGGATCAGGTCATCAAGATCCTGGACCTGGAACGATCACACTAAAATAAATTACCCATGGGCTGCCTTTAAAAATGTACTCAAGGACTCGAAATAAACCCTGTTCTCGCTAAGAAACACTGAAAATCGAGGATGTTTCAAGCCAAACTCATGCCGTGGGTTTTTATGATATTTCAGCCACAGGATTCAGTTGCAGGTTCAGCCGTGCTAATCTCATTCGGCTTCACTGTTTGTGCGTGTATCGCAGTGCATTTCATCTATCTACTGAAGGACAGTATCAAAACACAGCAATGAGTAAGGAACACCGATGTCCTGTTAAATGTATAATCCTAACAGAAGTTCGTTAGGTTTCGTATATTAGGTTGTAGCCTTGCACGGCACGTACAAGCAACCTCTGTATCTTAACAACCCTGTACTTATCCATTGTATCATTGGTGTATAAATAGATGAGAGGCCGGTGATGATTATCACGGCAAAACCCAAACCCTTGTTTTTGACTTGGTATCAGATAGGTCGATCTCATCTCCACCTTCCAGCCGCCGCTCGCCATGGGCACCATCGCAGCTACCTCTGATGCTCTCGCCGGCGCCATCGTTCCGGCCGGGACGGCGCCAACGGTGTCCATCTCCTCCATCGCGAGCCTCATCACCATCCGCCTCACCCGGGAGAACTTCCTCCTGTGGAAGACGCAGGCTGTGCCCGCTCTGCATGCGGCGCACTTGTTCGGCTACGTCGACGGCTCCAACGTCGCTCCATCGCCGACCATCACCGCGGGCACCGGCGACGCCGCCTGCCAGGTCGCCAATCCGGCGTACCTCCGCTGGTACCAGCAGGACCAGCTCGTCCTCCTTGCCCTCGTCGGCTCCATGTCCGAGGACCTCCTCGGGCAGATGACTCGGCTCACGACCTCCGCGTCCGTGTGGTCCGCCTTGCACGCCATGTTCGCCTCGCAGAATCGCGCGCGGACGATGCAAATCAGGTATCAGCTATCCAATCTCAAGAAGAATGGTCTTACTGCTACCGAGTACTTCAACAGGATGAAGTCCTTGGCCGACTCCATGGCCTCCGTCGGCAAGCCACTTGGTGACGAGGAGGTGCTCGGCTACATGCTGGCCGGCCTCGGGTCGGAGTTCGAGCCGCTCGTCGCCTCCATCACCAATCGCGACGATGCCGTCAGCCTCACCAGCTTCTACGCCTACCTCGTCGGCGCCGAGCTCCGTCTTCAGCAGCAGGCTGCCGTGAGCGACATCCACTCCTCCGCCAACTCTGCCGCTCGCCATCAGGATGGCAACCGCGGCCCTCCTCACGCCGGGCCCGGCCAGGGAGGAGGCAGCCACGGTGGTCAAGGAGGATATGGCGTCCAAGGCGGTGGTGGCCAGTCTGGTGCTCGCGGCAACCAGCAGCAGCAGCCGCAGCGCCGCAACGACAACGGCCAACAACGCCGCAACGGCATCAAGTGCCAGGTCTGCGGCAAGTATGGGCATGATGCCCTGCGCTGCAGGCAGCGTTTCAACCACTCCTACCAGCCCACCGACAACCGCGAGCAGCAGCGCCAGGGCAACGCCGCGGCCATGTCAGGAGGCCACCACGGTGAGCCTCACTGGATCCTCGACTCCGGGGCCACGGACCATCTGACGAGCGACCTCGATCGCCTCAGCTTCCAGGAACGCTACCACGGCAAGGACCACGTGCGATCGCCAATGGAGCAGGTTTAAAAATTTCTCATACTGGTCATTCTATGCTTCCTGGCTCATCTTTGCATCTTAAAAATATTCTGCACGTACCTCACATTCAGCAAAATCTGCTTTCTGCTCACAAATTAGCCACCGATAATGATGCTTTCGTTGAACTTCACCCTGATTATTTTCTTGTGAAGGACCGAGCAACTCGGAGCACCCTGCTCCACGGTAAAAGTCGTGGTGGTCTCTATCCGGTGCCAAGCCTTCGTTCATCTCCA
Source organism: Poa pratensis (assembly GCA_947311845.1). NCBI lineage: Eukaryota > Viridiplantae > Streptophyta > Magnoliopsida > Poales > Poaceae > Poa > Poa pratensis. Next base: position 46,130,143 of record CAMZMU010000036.1, read on the forward strand.
TCAGTGTCTAGTCGCCATGGCCTCTCCGGTGTCAAGCTCTCTCGTGATCTCTGGCACCAGCGGCTCGGGCACCCATCCAATAATGTCGTCGATTCGGTCCTTAGGACAAATAAATTTGCTTGTGCACCACCTAGTGAGTCATTTGTGTGCGATGCATGCCAGAGGGCTAAAGTGCATCAATTACCTTTTAGAGATTCCTCTCATGTAACTACTACTCCGCTCGAGCTTGTGCACTCCGATGTGTGGGGGCCGGCTACTACCTCTGTAGGCGGATTCAAGTACTATGTGAGTTTCGTGGATGATTTTAGTCGTTATACATGGATTTATTTGCTCAAACAAAAGTCCGATGTTGAGAATTCCTTTTATCTCTTTCAAAAACACGTTGAACTTCTACTTAACAAAAAGATTCGTACAGTTCAAACTGATGGTGGCGGTGAATACCTCCGCCTCTCTCAATATTTTCAGCGTGAAGGAATTAGTCATCGTGTTTCCTGCCCACATACCTCCCAACAAAATGGGATCGCCGAACGCAAGCATCGGCACCTCGTCGAGACCGGCATTGCCCTCCTCGCTCATTCGTCGCTTCCTGTCCGCTACTGGGATGAGGCCTTCCTCACTGCGTGCTATCTTATTAACAGAATGCCCACACGTGTTCTGCACAATTCTGCACCGATCACACGCCTTCTCAATGAGCAACCCGACTACACTTTTTTGCGCGCATTTGGCTGTGCTTGTTGGCCGAATCTCCGAGCATATAACAACCACAAATTAGCATTCCGCTCCCGCAATGCACGTTCCTTGGGTATAGCTCGAAACATAAGGGGTATAAATGCCTCGATCGGTCCACGGGTCGTATATACATATCGCGTGACGTCGTTTTCGACGAACACATTTTTCCGTTCGCCGCTGGCCTTTCTCCCATGCCGGATGCTTCCGCGTCTCAGTTTCCTGCTTCTGAGCCAGTAGTGCATGATGATCGTATGAGGAAATATGACCTGTCTTTATTGCTGTCTACTGATCCAGCCTCCAGCTGTTCTGTGCCCGCTGCAGGTACTCATACAGAGCCGCCCAATGAGCCAGCTGAGCGTGATCACGTCGATCACCCGGATGACTCCCATGATGGGCCGGCGTCGCCCTCCGTCAGGCCGCCGCACGGATCGGCCCAGCATGACCCGCCGTCGCCCTCTCCTTCTGGGTCGGACCAGGAGAGTCCTCGCCCAGCGACTCAGCCTCGTCGCCGTCTTCGACACCTGCTGCTGATCGCGCCGCCTCGTCTGCGCCGATCGACCACACGTCTGCTTCCTCGCCACCGGCTCGTCATCAGATGCAGACTCGCCTCCGCAACAACATCGTCAAGCCCGTGGCGCCCACTGATGGCACGATTCGGTATGATCCGAAGCGCCGCGCGTTCTTCGCCGAGCCGACGTCCTACCGTGCCGCCCTTGCTGATGCTCAGTGGCGTTCGGCTATGGAGGATGAGCATGATGCACTGCAACGCAATCATACTTGGAGTCTTGTTCCCCGGCCACCGGGCACAAACGTGATCGGGTGCAAGTGGATTTTCAAGACTAAACAGAAGGCGGACGGCTCCCTCGACAAGTTCAAGGCACGTCTAGTCGCCCGTGGATTCACGCAGCAATACGGGATCGACTACCAGGACACCTTCAGTCCGGTTGTCAAGCCCGCCACGGTGCGCTTAGTGCTCTCCATCGCCGTTGCTCGGGACTGGCATCTTCGACAAATAGACATCAGCAACGCCTTCTTGCACGGTGTCCTTGACGAGACGGCGTACATGCAGCAGCCACCGGGGTTTCAGGACCCACGTTACCCTGACTACGTTTGCAAGCTCCACAAGTCCATCTATGGGCTCAAGCAGTCCCCCCGTGCGTGGTACTCGCGTTTGAGTGATCGGCTACATCAGCTCGGCTTTGTTCCTTCGGCGCGGATACCTCATTGTTCATCTTCAACCACAGTGGCGTGACGATTTACATGCTCGTCTACGTTGACGACATTGTCATTGCTAGCTCTTCTTCAGCGGCTTCCGATCGTCTTCTCCAGCAGCTCTCGGACAGTTTCCCGGTCAAGGACCTTGGTCCTCTTCACTTCTTTCTCGGCATTGAGGTGATTCGCAATTCCGGGGGAATGATCCTTACTCAGCGTAAATATGCAGAAGATCTGTTGTGTCGGGTGAACATGGCGAATTGCAAATCAGCCTCAACTCCCATGGATTCTCATGAGAAGTTGTCTCGTGAGTCAGGCCGTGTTCTCAGCGAAGAAGACGCATTCAAGTTTCGTAGTACAGTCGGGGCTCTGCAGTACTTGACCCTTACTAGACCTGACATCTCGTTCTCTGTCAACAAGGTGTGCCAGTTCCTCTCAAAACCAACCGACGTGCATTGGGAAGCTGTGAAGCGCCTCCTTCGGTATGTTAAAGGAACAGCGGCGACAGGTCTACGTCTACAGCGGTCGAGCTCTACTTTGTTGAGTATTTTTACAGACGCTGATTGGGCCGGAAACCCGGATGATAGGCGATCAACCGGGGGCTTCGCTGTGTTCTTCGGACCTAACCTCATATCGTGGAGCGCTAGGAAGCAGCCCACAGTTTCAAGGTCTTCGACAGAAGCCGAGTACAAAGCCTTGGCGAATGGCACGGCAGAGGCAACCTGGGTACAGTCAGTTTTGCGGGAGCTTGACGTAGCACAGCCGCGAGCACCTGTTCTATGGTGCGACAATCTGGGCGCAACTTATCTGACAGCCAACCCGGTGTTTCACGCGAGGACGAAGCACATCGAAGTCGATTTTCACTTCGTACGAGAAAAGGTTGCCCTTGGTGCTCTCGAGGTCCGCTTCATAGCATCAGCAGACCAAATTGCGGATGCCTTCACCAAGCCAGTCACCAAGCAAATGTTGGAGCGTTCATGTTCCAATCTCAACCTGGTGTCAGTAGGTTGACATTGCGGGGGAATGTTAAATGTATAATCCTAACAGAAGTTCGTTAGGTTTCGTATATTAGGTTGTAGCCTTGCACGGCACGTACAAGCAACCTCTGTATCTTAACAACCCTGTACTTATCCATTGTATCATTGGTGTATAAATAGATGAGAGGCCGGTGATGATTATCACGGCAAAACCCAAACCCTTGTTTTTGACTTGTCCCACTACAGATCTTTGGATGATCTGCTGCGACAACTGAGCTAGTATGAAAAATCTAGGCATCCATATTATTATTCCTCACTAACAGACATCAGCGTAACATCAACTCTACACACAAGGTACATGCACGGAGCTCTAGGGGGGCGGGGGAGTGCACCGGGACCGATGCAAATACGGCACGGCACTCCTCTGCCGAAAGAATCAAGAACTCGATCGATCCACGCGAACGAAGAACCCAAATAATGGAATGGATCAGAGCTTGAAGCTGAACTTGCAGTTGCTGGCCTTGATCTTGATCTGGCTGCCGGCGACGGCGTTGAGGAGGCTGTCGACGACGAGGTCGCAGCGCACCCTGGAGGTGACCGTCCACAGCTTGAGGCTCCCCAGCTCGACCCGCACGGGCACGTCGGCGCGGAACAGGAGCGGCACAGCGCCCGTCTGCTGCGCGTCCCTGAGCTCCGTGATCACCGCGCTGCCCAGCTGCGCCTGGCCGGCCATGACGACGCCCAGCACCGTCGTGTTGCGGTGGCCCTGGTAGAAGGCCGGGAGCGTGCCCTGGGCGAGCCGGTGTGTCTCGAACCACACGCTGAGGCTGGACCCGCGCTCGTAGAAGATGCCGATGCGGCGGTTCGGGTTCGCGGCCGTCACCGTCACGTCGAACCGCGCGCTGGCCGTCAGGGACGGGTCCACCTGGAACTGGGACACCGAGAGGCGGTCCACCGAGTAGCGCGGCGCCTTGGGCTGGAACGCCAGGTAGAGCGCGCCAAGCGTGGCCGCGGCGAGGACGACGAGCACGACGACGGTGATCACGGCGCAGCAGAGGAAGCGGCAGCAGCAGCCACGGCGCCGCTTCGGCGGGGGTAGTGGCAGCGGCGCGGCCACGCGGCGCGGAGGAGGCGGCAGCGGCTGGTGCGGGGGCGGCGGCCTGCTGAGCTGCGCGGCCGGGTTGGTGCCCTTGTCGGACCGGAAGGAGGTCCCTGGCGGCACGAGCGGCGCCGAGGGCCTCGGCTGGCCCGCCTCCAGGTCCACCGGGTGGATGCGCTGCCTCTGGTGGTCCGCCATGGTTGGACGACTAGCTAGCTAGGTAGCTAGCCAAGAAGAAGTGCTGCGTCTTTGCAGAGCACACGCAACGCGGCAGCGGCAGAGATTCGGTTCACTTGCCGGGATTGCAGTTGAAGCCGCCTTGCGAATCTCTCTCCCCCTCTACGGTTTGTCGTGGCAGCAACAACCTGTGCGGCTTCTATATACTACTCCTAGTGGAGACGACGGCGAGGGAGAGCGGGGGAGGTGGAAAGGTGGTTGACTTGGAGGCGAAGCGAGAGCGATGTATGTCTGTGCGTGTCGGCGTGGGCTGCGCGTGGCGCGGGGAAGAGAGGCGGGAGCGCGAAGTCTCCACCTGCCCCCAACGGCACACGGCCACTCCGCGTCGCCTGCCGGTGCTGCGGCTTTCCGCTTGTTTTCGCGCAGGTTCGGTGAGCGGCGCCGCGCGGCAGAGCGTGGGCACGTCTGTGGCCTGTTGTTGGTGCGATGGCGCGGGGAAGATGGCGAAAGCGGTGAGGGGATCCTCGTTCTTTATGCTTTGCTGCTTCTTGTGGAGTGGGGAGTTGTCGGACGCTCGATCGATGCACATGGCGCGCACGATGAACTCGCGGAAACGGGCCGTCGTCACGAGGGAATTCATGTCGGGAACGCGTTGCCTTAAGATTCGGACGCGCCTCTGTCCCGCTCCGCGGATAATAGCGACTCAGCTGCTAGCCTGCTACCACGGACACGGTATCATCGTGCGCATTGCTCCTCGAATTCAAGCTTAGTTTATTTATAAACTCGGATACCGGGAAGTCATTTTTGACTCCGAGTTCCAGTGCTCTATCTATTTACAAACAAAATCAAAAAACATATTTATAAGTTTTTAAAAAATCCGAATTTTTTTTGTCAATGATGTATCCTACAAACGCGTAAAATCTCAGTTTAAAATACTTTATATTCCAACCTACACAGAAATGACAAAAATTTGTATATGTTAGAGATTTGAAAGTGTTTTTACATTTAGATCACACATTTGTTCTTTTGTGTAGGCCAGAATATGAAGTATTGCAAATCAAGATTTTACACATTTGTGGGATAAAACATTGACAACACTTAGAATTTTTTCTTCAGATTTTTGAACTTATAAATATGATTTTTTAATATAAAAATAGAGAGAGCCTGGGAGACAGAATTCTCTACTCAAAACACACCACACTGTAAGTAACATATATGATCTGTCAGTGTTTCTTCCAAGTACAGCTGCAGCAATGTTCTTTGAATTTGGCTTTTGATGCAAGCACGTCTTCATAGCATGACGTGGGGCTTGCGTTGCCCGTTCGCCCAACTCATCGCTCTAACAAAAGACGCATCGCTCGTCTAAACGGTGGTTGGGTGACTGATACGCCCCGCCGGATAGTCAGACGCGTGTAGCCGGCGCCCCGGGGTTTAGTTTGATAGAGTGCACGACAGCTGATCAAGCGTACATCTGACGACTAAAACTGGCGTCGTTTTTCTTCTTCTTTCTTTGAGAGAATGGACATCATCATTTCACTTTCTTTACTTCTCTGACTAGTTAAGCTAGATATTCCTCCACCTTGATGCGTGCTAAGATGGTTGATCGATGGCGGTGACAACTGCGAACAACTATGACAGAGACAGTGCTGAAATTAATAAAGAGGCCGAGAAATTAAGGGGATGTAAAGCGTAGTGCGACAACGATGTTATTTAGGGATACTCCTTGCTTTGAACAGAAAGTTTGCCAACATAAACTTAGAAATTATTTTTCGAGGGACCAGAAGAATCGTTGTATTTTTATTTACTACTGTACATAAGAGGAAACATATGCCGACCTCAGAGCACAACTTGTCGATCCTGTGACGAGAGCCGATCCTTGGTGCCCGCACGACCATTGTGTTTGTGTGCCACTCGAGTTTCCGCTGAAGCACCGTTCTCACATGCGCTTACTGTATTTTGTCGATGTGTAGGTCCATATTACTCCCTCCGATCCGAAATAACATTCGCAAGCTGTACACAAAAAGTTTACTACGGCAGTACGTTCTCTCCGAAAGTTATTTCGGATCGGAGGTTAGTAGCTGAGTTGTGTTACCATGGATAATATATCAAATGTCATATATGTACAACACCACATTCTGCCACATAGGGTACACATACATGTTGTACTACTCGGTACAACGTATCAATCATATGTGATCAAATAAAATACGCAACGACATCGTCATTTACTCTTCGGACCAAGTGATGTCCTCCATACCAACATTCTGATCTAGACGAGGGCGTTCCATACTGCTGGTGAGGCGTCAACGATATTGTTGTCGCAAGGCGGCTCGTAGTTATGCTCACCATCGCAACCATACACGGAGTCGCACTCGTCCACCACCTTAGCGTACACGGACTTTCCATTGGCAGTGATCTTGATTTTGTGGCCACAACGAGCCATCTTCTCGAACCAACCAGTTGAGAGGGCGACAACCATTTCCTTGTCGCTGTGGTAGGCCTTATCGCACTCCGATGGGCCACCGCCGTCTTTGCCCTTCTTGAAGCTATTCAGTGTGAGGACGGCCTTCGTGGCCGCGGTGACCGGTGGCGAGCAGTGGTATTGTGGGTATCTTTTGCCATCCTCGCAGCAGTCCGGGTCATTGCTCCTTTCGCACTTGCCGGCCTCCTGGAAGATAGCCACTGGCATGACAGACGCCGAGGCTAGGGCGAAGAGACGATGCCACATGGGAAGCCGAGAGGGCAACCAGGAAGAAGAGTGCCATGGTGGCCGCGGTTGAAAAAGTAGCCATCTTTGCTTGCCTTAAGACTCTCCTTCTCACTCTTTGCTTTGTTTTGGCTTGTTTGTTGGTGCTCACCGTGTATGGGCTTTTATAGGATAGTTGTGTTGCCAATTGCCACTAGGTGTGGACATGGATTTGGTGTATGGCACGGCAATCCGTTGCCATGTTCAGATGAAACTGCACGGACTTGGTTTGACGTGCCGTTACAGACGGTTTATTATCGTTGAATAATGTGCTCCTACATGGGCCAAGACATGATGTCATTCGAAGCAGTAGTAGCTCCCTTCGTTTACATTGTAGCCTGTTAGCCTGCATGGGCCAACAATATTGGGCCAATACTCTCTCTCGTCTCTTGTTTTCCAATTTCCACACCACACCACACGGCCGCCCACATCCCTGCTCGGTGACTCCTCGGCCGCCGGCCAGGGAGGCCGGAGACCTAAGTCGCAGGCTACCGGCGGCCCGGCGCGGCTTCGCCGTCCTACTTAAGCCCCTACGGCATCATCGGCGCTTCCCCGCTGGCGCCGATCCTAGCGGTGAGTACGCATTACGGCATTAGCACAGATTTGCTAATGTGGCACGAGTTCGATTGCTATCCATGTGTGCCTAAACGGAAGTACAATTTACGGTGTACATTAATGATGCAGCAGTTGCCTGCACCGATTTAGTTCGATTTTTTCAGTATCAGTCCGCTTCAGTACTATTGCTAAGCACACTGCTAATCTGTTTTAAGGACATTGGAGGATTCTGGCCACATATTTGGCATTGCGTCATATAGAGAGCTATAAGAAAACTATTTCAGCATTTCCTATGTCATTGGATTCTTCTACGCATAGCTACGCCACTGGTTTAACTTTACATGTAACCCGGTGTCCATTTTCTTGGTTCCTCAACCCAAATGTTTGTTCTTTAGCAAGAAATTTTGCGTGTACTTGTCTAGAGGTCGTGTTCCGTTGCCATCACACATTTATGCCAGTATCCGTGTGGGATGAAAGTCACGTTCTTCGCTAATGTGGATCCCAATGCTACTCACTACTAGCTTTTGAAGTCACATTCTTTGCTAATGTGGATCCCAATGCTACTCACTACTAGCTTTTGATATTAGCGTTAGTGCGTTACGTATTTCAATTAGAATAATACTTCCTCCGTTCACAAAAGGATGTCTCAACCTATTTCAAATATGTATGTATCTATACACTAAATCATGTCTAGATACATGCAAATTTAAGATAGGTTGAGACATCCTTTTGTGAACGGAGGGAGTAGTTGACAAGTGACAAGTAGTTTATTTTACTTATCAAGACCGAACTCCTTATGATTTTGCTAACTTTGTGCTGTTCTACTAGCAAAAGCATGCAGTGATCTCTAAAAATTCTTTAATTTCCATGATCTATGACCATTTTGGAGTGCTGGATTGTTGCCGGATATCTTGCTTTTGATAAATTATATTTGGTCTCACTACTAATGCCATTATCAGATAGAGGCATTGAAAGTTAGCGTTGTCCATGCATGGATTATGAGTCTCCTAGATGGATAGATAATACTCCGTAAATTAATGTCAATCTATTAGACTGCTAGTATACTAACTGGTATTATGGTACTGGTACAAAAAGGAGCATTCAAATGCATATTTTCTCTTCTGTTTCAGTTTCAGCTATCAATTGTTGTATACAACAAGTAGATACTGTGGGAGATTGGCCACTTCGTGTCTTGTTAGACGAAGAACAAATTTGGACAGGTGCCCAAGGATGTACCTCAAGCTACTTCTGCAGTATCTTGTGTTGGTAAAAGTTTTTGTAATACCGAAAATTTGACCTGGTGTTGTGTGATTCTCTTTGAATTTTTTGTTTCAAATAGCTGAACTGTTCAAATAATTTGAAAATTAAATGTGCTTTCACTGCACAAGATCACAATGTCTTTACCAACTTGGTAACATACAAAATACTGGTGCATCAGCAACTTGAGAAACATACAAAATCCATGTTCATTATTTTAAGGAGTAATTTAATGGTAATATAGTAGCACCTATTGTTTTGGAAAAAATAACAAGTACATATTTTTGCCTGAAATAGGTGCACTATTTTATGGTTTAATTTAATGGGAATACAGTAGCACCACGCACATACTGGTACATTATGTTATGGTGTAATTCAATGGAAATACGGTAGCACAAAGATTTTGGAAATTGCAAGTACATAATTTTGCTTGAAATAGCAAATACTGCTAAGAGTAGCAGCACACGCACACACACGCACGACACACAAGTGAGGGGCAGCTGCTCCATCATAGAGAGTAGCATCACACACACTATTTGCTTTATAATAAGCGAGGAGCACACAGTTCCTTTGTGTAAACCTCCAAGTTTAGAGCACGACATGGCATGGTGCAGCTCACACATCAGACCAAGTGATCTTGTATTCTCCGATTTGCTGGTTGAGCCCCAGCGCCTTCCATACCGCCGGTGACCCGTCGACGATGTTGTTCGCACATGGTGGCTCGAAGTTGTGTTCCTTGTCACAGCCATGCATCGAGTCGCATTCGTCCACAACCTTGGCCAACACGGACCGCCTATTCCCGCTGATGCGGATCATCTTGTTGCACCGGCGTGTGCCGTCGAGGCGCAACCACCCAGTAGACAGCGCCACCACCCCTCGCTGTCCTTGTGGAAGTGGTTGTCGCAGTAGGATGGCCCACCACCATCGCCCCCGCTGGCAAAGCTGTTCAGTGTCAAGGTTGCCGTTGTCCTGGAGGACACTTGGGGTGAGCACCTGAACTGCGGGTAGTGGTGACCGGGAATACAGCATTCGGAGCCGTTCTCTTTGTTGCACTTGCCAGCCTTGCCGTAGAGAAAGCCGCTGATATGGCAGCGACCACCACTGCGCTTGTGCCTATGCTTGTTGACTGTGGACGCAGCAACGCCATGGATGTGAAGAGAGATTACCTGCAAGAGAGCAAGCACGGCTAGTAGTTTCGTGTTACCCATGCTTAGTTGGCTATTCGTCACCTTACGCTTGCTCGCCTTTTGATTGAACTGTTGCTGGATTCTTAAGTGGTATGTGTTGGGTACTTTTTATAGAGCTCAGAAATCAGAAATTTCCATGCAATTTCATGGGTGACAAGTTCTAGCCGAGTGGCTGCACATATTTGGCATGGCGTGGGGCATCATATAGAACTCTGGGCAAAACAATCAGCAATTCCTAAGCCACTGCTTGTGTTTGTCACTGAACTATACCACGAAAATGATATTTACAAGGGCATAGGGCGCCCTTGGGATACCACTGGTTTAACTGAGCACGTAACATACTGTCCCTTTTCCTGGTTTGTCAATTCCAAGGTTCGTTTCTGAGCAAGAAAATTGATGTGTAATTGTTCCATCGTGATCACATTTTCCCCGTGATTGTTGAAAATTGAAATAATGCGAATGACAATATTAATCACTGCTAACTTCAGTATTACGAGTAACTCATTTTACTATACCGCCAGTGCCACATACATAGAAGCTGGAGTAGGCAAAGGAGCATCACGGCCATTGATCTTTAAAAATTCTTTAATTGTTGCTGTTTATGACCATTTTTGTGTGTGTGCGTATCGTCTCGAAATGTCTTTGAGACATCCCGTGTAGAGTCACTAATTCTATTAGTATAAGATAAATGCATTGGAAGTTTGGTGAACGTACTTGAAATCAAGGAAACACATTATCTGTGTAATCTGTCATTTCTGAGGACGTACTAGAAATAGCTCAAAGTTAAGCGAATTTCCGGCAAATTATTATATATAAAGCGACATCATATTTACAGTGAAAATGTATCTTCTTGCTATAACTATGTACATGCTATATATACTCTGTAGTCTGTACTGACAGCTCCTGTTTACTCCTGTGACCAGGTGATATCCTCCATACCGACGTTTTGGTCGAGCCCTAGGGCGTTCCACACTGCTGGCGAGGCGTCAACGATGTTGTTGGCGCATGGCGGCTCGTAGTTGTGCTCGTCATCACATCCGTACACGGAGTCGCACTCGTCCACAACCTTAGCATAGACGGACTTGCCGTTGGCGGTGATCTTGATGCGGTGGCCGCAGCGGCCCATGTTCTCGAACCAGCCAGTAGAGAGCGCGACGACAAGCTCCTTGTCACTGTGGTAGGAGTTGTCACACTCTGATGGACCACCACCATCCTTGCCCTTTTCGAAGCTGTTGAGCGTCAGGACGGCCTTGGTGGTCGCGGTGACCGGCGGCGAGCAGTGGTACTGCGGGTACCTCTTACCGTCCTCGCAGCAGTCCGGATCATTGCTCTTCTCGCAGTTGCCGGACTTGCCCGGGAGATAGCCACTGGCACGGCAGACGCCGAGACTGGGGCGAAGGGAGGAGGCAATGCGGGACGTGGAGAGCGCGACCAGGAGGAATACCGCCATGGTGGCTACAGCTCTGAGGGTGGCCATCTTAGGTATCCTAGGTTCTATTGTGTCCCTCTCTTGTGCTTAGTTTCTGATGTGGCTGGCTTTGTTGCTTGCCTGCTTTGGGGATTGCTGTGCATGCATCCGCTTATATGGTGTCCTTGCTGCCAGGTCTGAACAAGGTTAGATTGTTTCCTACGGCAATTTGTTGACATGTTCAGATTAAGTACATGGGCTTGGTAGGTTGACGTACCGTCTCAAATGGGCTTCCAAGTGGTCAATTTTCTTTCAGTTTAACATTGTCGAGCTATATTGGAGTGCAACGACGTGTACGCAGATCAGCTGGTACATACACGTGCATATGTTTATCTCTGGTTATTCAGTTAGCACTGGGGATTGGTTCAGTTATGAGTCTGCTTATGTTAGTAAGAATATTTATTTTGGACACGATCATCCACGTCGGAATATATATTGGATTTGCACCACACTTGCTCTACCATTTCTGTCGGACGGAAACCGAAAGTCCATCCGATGGTATCATATAATCAATCTTGACCGCCCCTTCAAAAAAAAAATCAATCTTGACCGACGGATGCTAGCGTCGTACAGGTTTCGGACGTAATTTGTCGTAAGCAAAGCAGTTTGACGAATGCGACTCAGGCGTTTGATCTGCACCTGGCCGGTTGAAAAATAAAAGATCAAAGAGAAAACACTAAATCACAAGTATTATTATGAAACTAGTGAACCTTAAACTTTTCTTAAGAAAAAGTATATAGTTGTGTCATTATTTTAGGGACTATGCACATAAAAACTTGCAGTTTTAGTAAAAGAAAATGCGTAACTGTAGTCTTGTACTCTGTTGTGTTTTTAAGGAAAAGACAACATTCTGAATAAAGACCCGACAGTTTTCGCATTTTAGTACTCCCTGCGATCCATATTACTTGTCGTTAAATTGGATCTATCTAGAAATTCTTTAGTGGTAGATATATCCAATTCAGCGCCAATTATTATGGATCGGAGAGAGTATGTCATTGTACTTTTGACGTATCTAAGAGCATCCGCAGGTTTATTTAACTTTTGGGGTGGCTATCCCGACAAGTGGGCATGGACTCCTGGTGTAGAGGCTTGGAAAAATCTCTTAGGAGTCTATCCACGGTACCCGCGCATTAGAAAAACTTATGTTTCTACAGCAGCTCATGCCCTTCCTGGCATCAGTTGGCTCATTTCACAAAAGCGTACGTGCAATTAAATCTCCCTATTGCACACGAGAATGCCCCCATTCCGTGCGCTATCCCCCATCATTTACCCTTGGAAATTAAAACATGTGCGAGGCTTCGAACAAAATTTCGATGCTCAAATATTCGTATACGCTTACTACTATATATTAAGGCGTTACGTTTTCTCGGCCTCACAGCGCTCCGAGTACTGTTCATGTGAACAGTAAGTACTGTTGTACACTGTCCGCATGAACAGTAGTTTTTCCGATTATTTTTTTTTTCCTAAAAATTACGTACACGAAATATATGCGCGTCGACGAGTACGTTCCACCCCCGTCATCGCTTTCGAGTTTTGTCGACTCTAACTTCTTTTTGTGCGCGCCGACGAGTAGGTTCCACCTCCCGTGAACGGTTTCAGGTTTTTTCGACTCTAACTTCTCAATTTTTTGATCTAAATTCACAAAAACATTTCACGAATTTTGTCAATTTTTTTGCAGAAAAGTCCCCGCGTTTACCAAAAACTTATATACATGAATATATGCGTGTCGACCAGTAGGTTCCACCCCCGTCATCGCTTTCGAGTTTTGTCGACTCTAACTTCTCAATTTTTTTATCCAAACTCACACAAACATTTCACGAATTTTGTCAATTTTTTTGCAGAAAAGTCCCCACGTTTACCAAAAACTTATATACATGAATATATGCGCGTCGACGAGTAGGTTCCACCCCCGTCATCGCTTTCGAGTTTTTGTCGACTCTAACTCCTCAATTTTTTGATCCAAATTCACACAATCATTTCACGAATTTTGTCAGATTTTTTGCAAAAAAGTCCCCACGTTTACCAAAAAAACTTATATACATGAATATGTGCACGTCGACGAGTAGGTTCCACCACCGTCATCGCTTTCGAGTTTTGTTGAATTTAACTCCTCAATTTTTAGATCCAAATTCGCACAAACATTTCACGAATTTTATCAAATTTCTTGCAGAAAAATCCCCGCGTTCTCCACAAATTCTTCCCTCACGCTTCCATGTCACCGAATACTGTAGATGTCTACATTACCGCGCTTCTACAATGCCATTTTTTTAAAAAAAAATCAGAAATTTGAAGTATTTCTATAAATACCCATACCTGTCGGAAAAATATGGAAAATACATCAAAATGCACAGAAAAATAAATGCTAACTATTTACGGCAAAAAACAAACATGTTTAGATATTTTGAGTTGGTGAATATTTAGACAAAAAAAAACAAATGAACTTTCTCTAATTATGGACTTAAATTGAATATTTCAATTTGGTAAATATTTGGATGTAATCTAGATGAACTTTCTCTAAATATGGAATTCAATTCAATAAATGTGCGTTTTCACTCATTATGGTCTTAAATTAGATATTACTGAAAAAATAAAAACATATTTAAACATTTCAATTTGCTAAAAAAAAATGGACACACTCTAAAATATATCAACATGCTCACAAAAAATATGCTAACTACTTATGGCATAATGCAAACATGTTTGAACATTCAATTTGGTTAATATTTAGATACAATCTAAATGAACTTTATCTAAATATGGAGTTAAAACTAATAAATGCTCATATCATGCATTCTCTAACTACGGAGTTAAATTAAAAATTTATGTCAAAATACAAGCATATTTGAATATTTTAATTCACTAAGTATTTGAACATACTCTATACGAAAAATTCCAACGGATTTCAACATTTTAAATCACAACGGGTGCGGCGTGCCGCCGCGCCAAATTCCACTAGTACATTTTTAAAACCATGTGATATATCGCACACGATTAGAAAATTAAAAATCGTGTGCATAGAGCTCCACCATCGCACATGTTTGGCTTGCAATAATCATGTGAAATCGAACTGTGTTTCTATATACAGGTGTCTCTATACAGTACTAGTTGCCTTTTTTTTTGTGAACAGTAATTTCAAGACTGAGTGTTTCGTTCGTAAAATGTAATTACGGTCAAGTTACTATTAAGCGTTTATTTCTTTCCCGCCGTTTCGTCGCCCGCTTCCCCGCCACCGTATAAACAAGTCCAAAGTCCCGACGAGATGCGATACTCCATGCGAAAAAGGAACCGGCGCGTCCCGAGCGTGCCTCCACCTCTGCCGCCATTCCCTCCTTTCCAGGCTCCTCGTGGAGTCGATCCAGTCACTGGCGAAGCCGCTAGGTGAAGGCTCGCGCGCCTGCACGTCCGTCGTTCCCTCCTCCCCGGCTCTTCATCGTCCATTCCTAACGCGGACGCCGATCGACGATGACACTGGTTCTGGGTCGTCGTCGTCGGTTGATCTGCATTGTTTTGAGGAGCTCGATCGGAGCCAGTAGAGGGAAGAGTACATGTTGGTGTAGAAGTCCATGGCGATGTGGCGCCAAGAAGAATACAGGCGCATCGCGTGGTGGAGGACTCCTTCGAGACTCTGCGTGAAGACCGTCTGCAAAGCTGGTTGCGCATCAAGGTGGAGCTCAAGGGTTCCGGTGCACGCCCACCGAAGTGGTACAAGACCTATGTTGACGAGGCCTCTCGGTCTGCCTAGTCACCGTCAACAACAATGCCAATGACAACGTGGATTATGACACCGAGGACAAAATCTGTGACGAGGAGAATCTCTAGTGTATTTAGTTATTAGATATAATTTTGTGTATATGTGGACTGAAATGTTTTAATGGAGCCCTCCACATAATAATGTAATCTCAATTAATTATTATTTTTCGTTATTGTAAAAGATGAATGAATTGTGTGCAATTCGATAGTATCGTCCACGACGAACTTACAAAAACCGTGTGCAATTGTGCGGTTTCGCAAATGATTAGTTCGAACAAAACCGTGTGCAATTGTAAAGTATGGCACACGATTACTATATATAAACCATGTGTAAATGTGTGCAATTGTGCCCTTTAAGTAAGATCTTTATTACAAATCGGAGTAGCCCTACTACATAGTAAAATCAAATGAGTACTTAGCCTAGTCCTTCTTCTTATTAGACGGTGCCCCTTGCGCACCATCGTTTTGGCTAGGACGCTTCTTGCCGTTGTCGCCGCCGCTATCCTCGCCGATGTACTCGTCGTTGTCGTTGTTCTCCTCGTCGACCTCCTCATCCTCCTCTCCCTCGTCGTCGTCCTCGTCCTCGTCGTCCTCATTGCCTTCCTCCTCCTCACCGTCGTCGTCCTCCGGGTGCTCCTCCTCTGCTTCAGGATCCAGCGAGTCCTCGCTTACAGCGGGACTGCGGTGGTGGTCATCGTCGCTGGACGAGTCATCTGCCTTCCAAGGACCATCCCAAACATAAGTCATGGAGCTGCCCTTGAGAGATTGTAGAGAGAGCGAGTCGAAGGCAACAGGGAAGAAGAGAGCAATGCATATAGAACAAGAGATAACTACATTATATTGGTGCAGATGAAGGTGGTTAAAATTCTGAAACAATCAACTGCATTCAGTCCCACCGCTCCTAACACGGCGGTTGCAACTCCGATCCTAACTACACAAACGATTTTAAAACCGTGTGTGAAGAGAATCGCCCACGACTCGGTGCAATGAATCGTGTGCAATAGCTGCGACCATCACACACATTTGTTGTATGTGAATCGTGTGCGATATTTGTCGTTTACATATAAATACCCATTTCTAGCCATAGCTGCCCAACTCCCTCTAGTCGTGGTCGCCCTCCATCCCTCCATCGCCCATCCACCCTCTCGGATCGAGAAGATCAGCAGCGACACCGACTCGGATGAGGTACATTTGGTCGTTGCTTCTAGGGGTTTTTGTTCATGTTCAGGGTAGTTGTTATTTGTTTCCGCTTCCCAGATGTTCCGATTGCAAAATGCATGCCGACTTAAGCAGTCCGTGGAAGGCAAAATGAGCGCCCTGTTACAGGATCCGCATTGTTGTCGAGGAGAAGAACACAGCATAGGAAAACGTGAAGAGGATCGAAGACGAGAAGATGGAGCTGCAATTCGTAGATCTTGTCCAGATAACAAGAGAAAAGCTAATGAGGCAAAGTTGAAGTTGAAGAAAATATGTTCGTGACAAGGAAATAATCTCCTTCATGCTTTGGCTGCTGTAGTTATCCTACTATCTGTTGTAATAGCACTTTCAGGTTTATCTAGATGCAAAAAGTAGAGATCTATGTAGCACTCTCGAAATATGGATGCACACGATTGGATTAATAAAATCGTGTGCGAATGTGATAATGCACACGGTTATTTACACATAAACCATGTGCTAATATTGGGCCCATTTGGGACCCATTTATTCACAATCGTACCTTTCTCTGGTATAAATTTTGACCAGCAGCAACCGTCCGGTCTCACTTCACTTGACAGCCGCCTCCCCATTGTTGGACCATGTTTGCTCAGCTGGTTCAGAGTGGAAAACCTAGATCTCCCTCGCTATGTTGTCGATGATGCCGTTCTCACGTGCAGATCCATTTATGGAGGTGTCGTGGATAACTCCGGTTACACCAGCTCGGCCTCACCCTCCCCGTGGCGTCGTCGTACTTTGGGGTTGAAGTCCGCATGTGCTATTGCATCGGCTCGTTGTCGTGCTCGTTCTCGGCCCTTATAAAAGGTATTATCTCACATGCACATGCTTGTCTAGTTTATATGGCTGATCAGCACAGTTAGAAAGGCCGCCGGATCTATTTACTTTATTTATTTGGTTTTAATATTCGTACTCTTGACTATTTTAGCAGGTTAGGAATGGATCCATATGTTTCGATCTCTTTAGTTCCAGCATATTTTCTTGTGTTGCACCAGAACACGTGTTGGATCTATTTTAGGGTACAACTTTAATATTGCATGACTCTCGTATGCCCCTTTTGCAACAAATACATGTAATGTTTGCTTAATTAGTTAATTATGTTGTACAAGTTTTGTGTTGGACTGGATGCACGTGTTGAATATATTTTTCCAATCAGTTCGGTATATATTATTGTGTGTTGTATTTTTAAAATGTTCTCATATTTAACTCTAGCTAGCCTCCTATAATAGGGATCTTATTTTGGTGGCACTGTACAAAAATTTGTGGTTTCGATCTTTCACACATGTTATTAGCTTTTGGTAATAACATCGAAATAAAGACGTAACCAAGAGGGAAGGTGTGCGAGGTTGTGCACGGCCGAATTGCTTTACCCCCCCCCCCCCCCCCCCCCCCCCCCTCCCGGGGGTCAGTCCACTTATTTAGTTATAACTTTTCTGCGTTTATGTTCTCAACTTTTCTATGTTTATGTTCTAACACTGGGTATTAAACAACTGCTCAGTTATCGAACTCCGATGGAGTCTATCTTTCAGCTCAAGGCTTTTCGTCACTCTGTCCAGCTCAAGGTCTCCCAGCAGCGAAGGAGTTCGTGGTGAAACAAGAGTATCAAGTGTCTCTCTTTCTCATGGGCGTCGTGTGGCTGGAAATTCATTCGGCTGCCCCGTCACTGCGTGTAGCTGACGGCCTCCCAACAGCGAAGGAGTCCGTCCTAAATCCTATGTGCGGTGTCATGAGGTCCTGAGTTCCTCTCTTCTCTAAATGGCAGGGCATGATCACAGAGGGGCTTAAGTGTTTCTCTCTCATGCACGCCCCTTTCGTGCTTTTGAAAGATTACGTCTAAATATATATATGTTGATTCAACATAATCAATCATTATTGCTCTAACCATATGACTTATTTCTCTAACAATATAGCTGACTCGGTTATTTATTTATACTCAAACAGAGGAGTCACACAATGGCACAATGCAGGCCACAAGCTGCTTTCACAGAATTTTCCTCCAACCCGTCACACATGTGATTGTGTTGATACACTACATAAGACACTTTTTTAGTTAAGTGTCTTGTACAGTGCTACCAAAATATCACGCTGGTGACGCAAAGACTTAGCTGAAGGTTGTGAATAGATTTAGGAACTATAAGGGCTAACTGCCAGTATCTTGGGAAGACTGACAACTATATATCGTTCGGAACCCATCGCGGAGACAAAGACGTAACCAAGAGTATTCTGTTCTTTGTTGATCTTTCTCACTTGTATAACATGCTATGTCTCAAAATGTTTAATGAATTATTTGATTGCGATGTGCCACTGCTTATATGGAAGAAATGTTCAATAAATTATGTGATTGTGATGTGCTACCGTGATTTGGATGAAATGTTGGAATCATGAGAATGATTGCACACAGTTAAGTTTTGGGTAAACGTGGGCAATTGGACTACCAACACCGACGATTTAGTTCATAGAACCGTGTGATACAAAACACGCACGGCGAAATAAATGAAACCATGTGCGATCTTAGAGAACACACACGATTCAACTCTACAAACCGTGGGTAATACCCTATCACACACGGTTGCAAAAGATTGGCCGTGTGCGAAGTCCGCACCATCGCACACGGTTTATTTTACCGTCTTCAATTGTGGACCACATCACCCACCCATGGATAGTGACGGTTGCTATAATCATGTGCGATAACCAAAATTGACCGTGTATGTTTGCCCGATCTTTATTAGTGGTATTACTATGTCACATAAGTAATTCATAACAAATATTTATAGTCAAATTTGTTTGTCCAAAATAAAAGAACATTTGGGGTTTTTTTACCGACTCCACCAAAGAGGTGATAGACCGCAAATAATGATTTATATGAATTTGTTCTCAACTATTCCAGTTCCAGCAAATGCCCACCACTACCAAATGCTTTGGAATATTGTGAAAATATGGTGTGCTTTAAGGTGCAATCGAGTGAAACTTTTTGGATGTCTTATATTAGCACCTTGTTGGAATTTGTTCCTGGGTTTTATGACATAGCACAACTAAAATTTCAAAATTCACTGACCCATTTATGCATGGCAAGGGGTGGGACTAAAGTTTAGTACCACATTGCTAGTTGGGAGAGAGTTACACCACCTTATAAAGTGAGCTCTTACAACACTAGTATGAGTATGAGAAGAGGGGACCTACAGGCTGCTCCTCGATCGCCCTCCTTTGCCTTGTTAGGACGCGCGCATCGTGTTTCGAGAATGAGCCGAGCCGAGCTCATACCTAATCATTGACGCGTTAATTCCTGAGCCGTTTCCAGTTCATTTGGATCGTGAGCTCTTACCGACTCGGATGCTGACCCCAATATATAAACAGGCAGATGCTAACCCTAGTCGTGTGTACGCATATGGTTCCACCTCGTTCTAGAACATTACGCTAGAATTTTTTGTCTCTAGTATGCGCTTTAGATTTGATCTATTCATCTACTATGCTAGTCTGTATGATTAGGTTAATTTCTGCTATGGTCGTCATAATTTATTTACTGTTTGTTAGATTAAATCTCGTAGTAATTTGCTCACTTCTGAAGCTGGAGAATGGTTCTCTGCGCTGCATCGCCCTTATGTGGAATTGGTGGATTCGCCTTCTCAATTTCCCAGCAAGCTTCAGAATTCGCTAACAATATCTTTAGGTCCACTCGGCCAAACACAACAAGTCAACATGAACTGAAAGATGTGCAAAGCCACTGGCCAACTTCTTGGAAGTGAACATTGACGTTTAGGCCTCGCTTGGTTCGACGGAAGAGATAACGGAGCCGAAACTTCGCCCCGCCCGTAACATATTTCTAGAGACACCTGACTACATCCGTCGAATTTTCCTGTCGTATTGCCGATTTTACGACAATACAATCGGGGCCTAACGGATTCCTGTACAGGGGGTCCAGATTTCTGCATCAGAGATGAAACACGTCATGTTGTTTGCGCATCTATGAACACATCTCCAACACCTGTCGGAGGCCCTTCACGCCTCCAGGTTGATCCTCTCAAATGATATATGGATACTGCTTGTCATGGTGTCCTCGTCTGCAAAGAGAAGATCCTTCACTTTATTGTTTTCAAAGTGCTTGCACGTAATCGTGTTTGTAATGCAGTAGTACAGGCATTCTCATGTGTCCAAGTGAGTATTTCGTCTGTCCCATGATACAACATGTTTTGGCAAGCTAAAACTATGTATTGGCATGATGTTATCCCTGACACTGTATCAACTGTGGTAGCCAGTAATTTAGTTGTGCCCGTATGTTAACACAACTCATGGGTTTCTGTGCAAAAAAAGGGTACTCGCAAAAAAAAGCCCAATCCCCATTATTAAACAAGAGGTAACTCTGAGATGAATACACAACACAAGAATGCGCTCAAAACATATATATAACTATACAGTTATTCACATCAAATGTAAGAGAAATGGGATATACATGGTGTTGGTGTTGTTCATTGTTATCTAGTTCATGTGTGTCCCAGCATAATGCTTCAATCCTATACCACCCTAAAAAGAATGAAATTTCAATCTCTCATGACGTGCCTTTGGGAGGGCAAAGAAATTATTCCCAACCCAGCCAACAAAAAATTGGGAGAGAAGACCAACCAACCTATCTAGGAAAGAATGATGATTTACATGGCACAACAGGACTGCAAGGATAGAGAGCAGAAGGGAAAACCTAGGTTGAATTTACAACGTTGATGTGGAAGAATACAGAGATCTCCTGGCGCAGATCAGCAGAATATGCTAACACATGGAGCAGGCCACTCGATCAGCTCTTCAAGAACTGGAAGGAAGGTATTGCGACAAGTTCCAACGGTGGGGCCACGTTCTGAAATTCCTTAACATCCATGGAATCTGCTATCTCCTCAAGTGATATCGGCATACTGTTATGCAAAAAAAAAACGGTGGTTAGCATATACTTTGAAGTATGCTGGACATAGTAAAATAACATGTACCTTATTTCCTCATCAAGTAAAAAGGTGCTCTCCGAAGTCTTATGGGCTAATTCCTCTGTCATCAACGTTCTCATCTCGTCAAGAACCTACAGCAAATCAATGAGCCCCCAGTTTTAGTTGGCTACCCTATGTTTTACAAATGGATGAAAGCTAAGTAAAAAAATTAAACCAGGAAAAAAAGAAGAAAATGTGCAAGTGCTTTTGGAGTGATATTCAATATATTCAAAACTTTGAAGTGGCAGTTAATAGCAATACAAACTTCTAACCTGTACCTTCTCATATATTTGTATTTGTAGGAATGGTGCTCATTACTCCCTTCATTTCAAAATAAAAGGTGCATAGATTAAGTGATTAACAATTGCTTCTCTCTTTCAGTCCCAGTTATGTTCCATCTCTCATCATCATTTATGGGTAACATGCATAATAATTGTTCTCTCTCATTTCCCATACAATAACATCATGGCTACCATGGTCATTTTCCGCCATTAAAAATGTCTCCATGATCCCTGTGCAGGGAGCAGGTGTGGTAGACCAAGATATGCCTTATAAAGTGAAATGGAGGGAGCATATCCAAGTTGCGCATAAGGTAGAATTTTGTGCAGCTATATTTGACTACTATTTACATATCACAAAGACTGATATATAAATCAAGGTGAGAGTGGCAGGAACTGGTAGCAGTATAGATGTAAATTGTGTTTTTATGGCTGTGCTGCCCATGGCGAAGTGCAACTTTGACCTGGGTGGAATTCTCCATGCAAAGCAAAAGAGAATGTGCAGGTTGTGCTGAGTTCGGTTATCTAATGGAGCATTAAGTTAGCAGAATGGAAATTTTAGCAATTTGGGGTGCTTTGAAAAGTAGGAATTGGACTAAAAAAATCTGGATAAACATAGGAACAGTGGAACTGTGTTTTGTTATCTAAATAATTAACACATTGAGTAGAAAAAAAGGATGGCTTTCGTCATAATCTTTTGAACATGAAAGTATCACACGTTCTCCACTTACCTCTTCAGATACACTCTCTGTGTTATATTTTTCATCCCAGTACTGGGTGCATATTTTGTAGAGCTGCTGGACACTTAGCACCTGCATAACAGCAGAGTAGATACGATGTCCAATTATTTGTTCCTGCATATGTGACGCGCGCACACACACACGCACGCAGTGGCGGACCCAAGAATCTTTCAAAGCCTGGGCGCACCACAAGGCAACTAAAAAATTTATCGGAGGAATATAAGCATCACTTGGAGCAAATATTGTTTTCATAGTAGTTCTAAAGTGGAAACACGAATATAATACATTAGAAGTTCATAACACATGCAAATGATCACAAGTTCACAACATATTCGAATGTTGGCAAGTTCACATCATATCAGAGGCTCGGTAAAATCCGGTAGTGAATCCTGACTATAAACGGAACAATTTTTTTCCAAATGTGAATTTTTTTTTAGCAAACGTGAAATAAATCACTACTGTAGGCGGGACAAAATTTTATACTAAGTAAAACATAATTTTAGCTTTCATGACGACTATAAGCGGAACAAAAGAATCAGACCAGATTTTGAAGCCATGGAACAAATAAAAAAAGGGAACAAGAAAAAGGAAAAATGAAAGAAAGGAAAATAAATATCAAGGCAGAACAAAAGAGAAAGAAAACAATAAAAGTACAATAGAACAGACTCAGCTTAATTTGTTTTGAGGGAAAACGGACTCAGCTTAATGAATGGACTATCTTTCCGAGAGAGAAAACCCACGTGTGTAGCGTTAACATGATGTAGTATTGCCGTCAAAAAAGAAAAGAAAAACATGATGTAGTACTGTCGTCAACGTCAGCCTGTGCGCGCATCAGGAAGACTAGCTGGGCTTGGGCCGACATCTGTGAGCATCGTACCTCGGCCGCGAGGCGATACCGAGCAAATTCCCACGGTCTACACAACCGAGCACACCAGGCTTGCTGGCCGTTCAGAAAAAGAAAAAACAGGCTTTCTCAGCGATACTTGCCCGTCGATCAGCTGTTTTCTCGTCGCTAGAGTCCGTCTCACACAAGGCGCGTGCGGCAGCTAAGCCCGGGCGAGCGCCGGGGAACAGGGGCACTGGGTCCGCCGGTGCACGCACGCACGCACGCATATATATGCAAAGGGAGGGAAATAACTTACTGGGCAGAGATCATTGACTATCTCATCATATGAAATCCTGAACTTCTTGAATATGACCTGCAAAACAACAAAAATATGAGTTCATGTCACAGACTCCAAGAAAAACGTGGAAAAAAAATACAAACTTCTACTGACGTTTCAGGTTTATCACATAAATACAAGACAATAAACTAATAATATGGTCGATTAGGTTTGCTGGCTAGGGCGACCCGCCAAAGGGTTTATACTGCCCAAATATAGAATTCTAAGTTTGGTTTGCACGAGCTTAAAAAACATTGCTCCGGTAGCAATACGGATTTGAAAAACGTGTTACTTATTGGGAAACTTTAGATCATCTTACGAAAAACACCATATAATTATTGAAACGAAAGCCTATTACATAAGATTGAAACGTTTATATCTTTGCTTTTTCCCACACTAAACAAAGCAGGTTAGTTACATCCTAGAAAACTAGTATGTTGAACTAAATCATATATGCCGGTACAGTATAGGGTTCAACATCTTGGACTAAGGCCATCTACGGACTGGATTTCATCCCATAATATGTTTTACAGTGACCATGATTATTTAAAGTGCACATCAATCCCCTAAAACTCTCTTTGGCTCCCGAGCTCAATGATATCTTTATTTTAAAATTAGAAAATCCTATTTATAAGTTTCAAAAAAATCTGAAAAAATTATGTATGTAGTCGACGATGTATCATACAAGCATAAAACTGCTACACTAAATTCTTTGAATTTTGGGCTATACAAAGTGACAAAATCTGATAAATGTTGGAGTTTTAAAAATATGCACTGTTTATATACTCAAATCTACACTTTCTTCATTTTTGTATAGCTCAGAATACAAAGTATCTCAAAATAAGATTTTACATGTTTTTAGGATATATCGTTGAGTACAATCAGATTTTTTATTACAATTTAATAAAACTTGGAAACATGATTTTCAAATTTAAAAAATAAAGGGATCACTGGAGCCTGGAGCCAGAAATCTCTACTCCATTATTCCTTGCTCTTTCTTTAACAGTTTCCAGACTTCAGCTCTAGCAACAGGTTTCATAAAAAAAAATTGCGGGGGACAGTTTTCATAATTTGACTTACCATATGCAACTTAGGGCAACACAAGTTAAGGATAGGAACTGACAGTACGTAGGAACTGGCCTAGTAAATAATCAGTGGAGCTAAAATAAAAGCACGTATCTATGTAACATACCAAGAAACCAACAGCTTGCCGTATGTGCGTGAGTTCATCCAATGCAGATCCTGCATACTGTTAGCATTGGACAGTTAGGTGGGAGCAAGAGAAGAGAAAAATGGGCAATACATCTTATATTTCTGTGATTGTAACCAATAACACTACTGGATTAATGCCAATAAGGCACCTTACTAGAATCTCAGATATATGCTGCAGTCACATATGATTACCTCTGGCTTCACTTCCCCGCACCACATCTCTAGTTTTGCCAACCCTTGTTTTACATATTCTCCGTTGCTAAAAGAGCAGCACTCATGACGCACAAGAAGACTACAGAGCAGTGCATTGACAGAACAACCAATTTAGCATTGGAAAGAAAATGGCAAAGCTAATGGTAGAATCAGCAGACAATTACCTATTGAAAAGTTGAGCATTGATAAATGAGAAAATCTGCGTAAATATCTTCCGAATAAAAATAGCAGGGACCTAAAATTTAAACAGATGTTAAGACCAGTATCCACTAGTTGCAAGGATAGTATGTGTAGTAAGTAGTAAGCACTTACACAATTTGCTCGCAAGATATTCAAGAGTTCAGTCAAATTGTCAACTATTGCCTGCCAATAGCTACCTTGATTTGAAAATGAACGCCCCCTCAAACTTGATGACGCAAATGAGCGCCCTCTTACACCTTTCATAATTCTTGGGACCTACGGTTCCAACATAATCAAAAAAAAAAAAACCTAAAAGGCAAACAGTAAAACAAACACTTGCAGGCTAAGGCATCGAAACAGTTAAATGTTGAATACAATAAAGGACAGCCTAGTCAACAGATAATAGACTTAGTGAAACAAAGATGTGCATCATGATGCCC
Organism: Poa pratensis; assembly: GCA_947311845.1. Lineage (NCBI taxonomy): Eukaryota > Viridiplantae > Streptophyta > Magnoliopsida > Poales > Poaceae > Poa > Poa pratensis. The sequence goes on from CAMZMU010000036.1 coordinate 46,155,702, forward strand.
TATACCAAGTCTTCTCACTGGTGGTTCAACCAACCAAAAATCACATGACAAGATACCTGAATAGCATGCAAGAGCAATGCAGATAGTTCTTTCTTCACATTGTCACGGATCATCCCATATAAGCCTTCCACAAATGCTGTAAGTTGTTGTTTGAAAAGAAATGCAGGATACTTGGCCTCTATTTGACGCACGAGATCCATATCAATGGTGATGGTCGAAGATCGGAATACCTGACCACATAACACCAGCAGAACACATAGTGATCAAGTACTAACCAATCATCTGATCATGGGAAGAAGTTAAACAGTAACCATGCCATGCAGTCCGGGCACAACATGTCTAACTCATTTATACTGAAAACAATATATAAGTATTAATTGGTAAAAGTGTATTACTATGCTCAGAATCGCCGCATAGATATAATTCTACAGTAATATCTCTAATGGCGGACCAATGCAATATCCATTTGGTAAGTTAGGATACTTTCTCCATACAAAAATCTAGATACTTTTTTCTATGTCAGATATTCAGAGGTCAAATTTGAAAGAATTGGACTGCATACATCTAAAACATCGCTCAATGAAGCACAGATGCAGACCTAACTATTTGTTGCCAAGAACACACTCAAGATCTCTCAGCCACAATTAATTATACCCCTCTCAATAATTGTCTTCCATAATAATGTAGATGAAATTACCAAATATAATATTATGAAGGTAGTCTCAACAAATGTACTAATATTAGTTCACCCAGCGACATTCATGTACATAAGTGATAAAAGCAGTCTCTTAAAAGTAACATCTTAAATATGAACTATTGATTATTTAGAACACAAATTACTCCAAATTCCAAGGACTACTAGGCCCAAATGTTAGATCTGCAGCTCCTAGAGTAAGTAAGCAATGGAACGTACCATTCTCCCAAGGAACGATGACTGAGTCTGCGGTCTTTTCTGTGGAGTGTTTCCGGATGAGCCAACAGCTCTTAGACTCTTTTGTAGTATAATCAATAAAGTTGATGAGTTTGATAGCCAGTATGCAAGATCCTCATTGCTATCATGATACTGAAATACAACATGATGCCATTCCTTTTAAGAATCTATTGATTAAACTGATAAAGATGCAACAACAACAAATTCTTGTAAAACAAGTCAAAGTAAAAAAAAAAGGATCAACAGGAGCAGAGAATACCTGCATTGCAGAACCAAATATTTGAATGAGCCTATCAAAAACGGATGTTTTTTCTGTTTCAAATATCTTCCAATGAACAAGACATTTGTATATGGTTATTGCAGCAATCGGCTTTCCTTCGCTAAAGCCAATATTTTCAGTAACACAATTTATAAGTGCATCAACACTCTCCTACAGAAAGAATAAGGGCAAAACCAACCATTATAAGGTACATGTTTTTACTTCACTACGCTGTTTAAACATTCAAATATAGAAAATGTAATGTACATGCTGCCTCTTGGAAAAGGATGTCCTCGGCTCAGCAAAGTTCCCATAATCCTTGGGTGCTCGAGGAGTGCCATGAGGTGTCTGGGTAGAAATGACCAATTTAGATTCAAACATAAAACAAACAGTGAAGTGATTTAACATATTGCATAAGATAATTTCTTCTGACCATCTGTTCCTCACTGCGTGAGCTGCCATTAGTCAAATTCTGCAAAGATGGAGGGCACAAGAAGTATGTCAGTAACAAAAAGGTGAAACAGGTGCAAATGGAAGAAAGAAAATCTGCAGACCTAGGTTTGTGTTCATAACTTGCATGTAAACAATAAGAAGTGCTATCAGGGAACAAGGTTGGGGTGGACAGAGGCAGGGTCAGACATATAGAGACCACGTACAGATTTAGGAGATGTGCTCTCGGATATTGTTCTCATAGGAGAGTGCAACAGTGCCTGCTGCCGGAGAAGTTGATTTTCAGCTTCCATATTAGTAAGCTTTTCTTGAAAACTGCCAGTCACAAAAATATGTAAGGTAATTAGCAAATAAACAAACTAACAAAATTTACCAACATTAGGTTAACCTTAGCATTGTGTTGGTCAGTCCATTTATTTTTGACTCTGCATCCGTAGCTTTCTTCAGCCACTCTTCTCTGGCTTTCTTCATTTCTTCGAACTTCTGTTCTGTCTCATCAATTTTTGTCTCGAGAGAAACCACCAGTGTCTATAAATATTTGAGGAAATTATTCAGTCATTTGGTAGGAATAATATAATATAGATATGAATAAGAGAAATGAATTGGTAATGCCACTAGGTTCATTGAAAGGGACAAAAAAATATTAAAAGATATTTAATCAGCATTACTCACTTAGTCACTTGTCGAGTTAGCTTTTCCTCAAGCAAATGGCGCAGGCAAAGGATGAGTATTTCATCATGGCCCTTTTTAAGTTATTATTGAGTAAGTTACAACAGTTTCTTAGGCGTTGAGTTCAAGGTTCAAAAAGGCGTTGGGCGTTAATTATGCGTTTTGCCAGCGCCTTGCGCTTTTCTGACCAAAGCGCACGCATATGCGCAATTATGCGGTGATTATGCGTGATTAAGCGCTAGGCGTTTGGCCAACGCCTTGCGCCTATGCGTGCCTAGGCGTGCCTAGGCAAACGCCTTTTTGAACCATGGTTGAGTTAGTCAATACAAAATATGGGTGTATGAAGCCATGCTGCGGCAGGACAGATAACTGGAGAAGAAATGCTCATTCTCATAAAGCACCAAAGAATAGCTATTTTTAGAATGGATCCAAAGTCAACCACTTTTAACGGATTAAAAAATAAATTTAGACAATGCAATTATTCTCAGTTTTTCGTTTTTCAACTGAAGTGACTAAGTTAATTTACATCATTGACACTCAAGCCTACCCCAACTTTTTAGCGTTTTTGGTTCCATACGTTTCTCTTTGGATCTAGCCTACCCCAAATTGCTTGGGACAAAAGGCTTTGATGATGTTGTTGTTGTTATTGTGACTTTCAAGCCTAATACCATGATTTATCCCCAAAACGATAAAGTATTTTATTAGCTCCAACAGAATGGTTTTGATGATGTCATTAGGACCTAACAAGTGGCACTATTACCATACTGGGATAATGTTTTTACACTGGTCAAGGTAGCAGCACCATACTTGCTGGAAGATCATCATGCTTGGGGGGCATATTTGTGGGTTTTGATGACCCTGTTAGACTAGGAAATATTGCACTCTCTTAATTATACTTCAACTCTCATCACATAATGTGACGTTGGCCTGCCATTATATGTTCGACCCACGATGAAGTGTTTTGCAAATTACCAACCCATAAGAGTGGACAGACTGACTAACACGATGAATCTATTGCAGTGAAAATAAAAATGATTCTGTCATGATCACCTTAAGCTTTGCATTTTCAGCAGTAAGCTCATCAACAAGAGTTGTATCAACATGGATCTCTGGAACAGAGACAGCATTGTCCAATGCTGCTTTTACATTTTCCTGTTCCATTCTTAGTAAATCTTTTGTCTCCTTGGACTGGAATTGCAGTTCCTGCAACAGCTGTTGCAACTTCTTATTTTCCTGTGTCTTGGCTTCTTCCATGTCAGTCTGCAGACCAGCAAAATGCATAAGGTACTTACATGAAGATTTTAAAGTGAAACTAGGTTGTGCCAACACTACTATCCTATTTGCATAGTTACAAGTTAATCCATTTCCATTGTTTTATTAGGTTAACAAGACAAGTGTGAATTTTTAGTTTTCTGCTATAGCGTAGTACTCTAATTTCTACCATAGAACAGTCACCATGACCGTCACATCAGATGCAAACAGTGACCACAGCCAGTGTAAAGACTAATTGCAGCTGACTCCAAAATGGACTGGAAAGGAATTACATTCCTCTAGCAGTTCACGGTACAGAAATATGAGAATGATTGCAATACAAAAACACTCATTTAAATGCATTCATGTATTCAAGCAACTGAGAGCAGCCTGTGGAGATGCAGAAGTCGGTAATCATTAGTAAGTTGTAACACCAAGAGTGACCGTGATAAAGTATCACTATAAAAGAATAATTGCAGTTCACTACAAAATGGACTGGAAAGAACCTAGGTTAATTCAGCAAATTGCTAGTAATACATAAGAGGACAATCAAAAAATGCAAATACCCACTTAAATGCATTCATGTGTCCAAACAGCTGCATGCTTGTCTAGATGTAAAAATCAGTAATGATTAAATATGGGCATGCAACATAACATTATATAGCATGAAAGTCAGAACAACATTCATGAAGTATATCATAATTTGTAACCGTATTAACTTCAACAATCATGTAGAAAAGTGCCTGTTGTTCGCGCGCTACTACTAATGTTACCTATTTTCGTTTCATCTATAAAACAAAATGCACAAGTTGTGAAATTATAAGTTCTGGGGAAGAACAGAGAAACGCAATAATGCAGATATAGGGAATTACTCAGTATGCTTTCAAAACACATTGATTGAGTTTAGACACTCTTGGTACCCAAACTTGTCCCGTGTTCTCAAGTACACCCTGAACTATCAAAATGCGCATTTAGCTCCCTAATCCCGTGTGATTATTCTTCCCAAAAGAATCCAGATGTGCTGATTTCTCCTATATGGTGTCCAACCTGGCCGTAAAATTGCAAATAACCTCCTACATTCTTGTATGTTACTTGAGAACATGGGATAAGTTCGGAGCCCGCACTAAATCACCTCGATAAGAAGACAAGATAAAATAGCTACGACTGCATTGTACTTGTCATGAGATTAGAAACTACTGACAGATTTACCTATGGTGTTTCGAGTTAAGGGCCTGGCCATTGGGTTCTAAAAATTTATCCCAACTACATTAAAACAGAAAGCCCCTCCAAAATGTTCAAAGAAAACGTCTGAATGGTCAGTTATATCAATAGCATGTCCTCCATGAATAGTACCCTGGTTATGTGTATTCAACAGCCAATAGTTTATAAAAGGTATTCCTTCCATTTAAACATGAAAACATTGATACAACTTATTGCAAGGAATACATATATAGTATGTATGAAATAATAGCATATGCTACATCACACATAGGCATGTCAATAAGACTGAAGTACAGTAACCCAGTAGTTTACCCTCATGCGTTTTTCCAGTTGCAAACGCCAAGTGAGTTCCTCAACTTGCTTCTCTAACTTGTTCTTCGCAGCTTGCAGAGCACCACTTTCTTTTGCAGCCTACAAGTAGTAAAGAAGGCCGGATGTCAATAGACCAAAGTGTATTTAACTCTTATCTATATGCTTACTGATCATCCAGACTTCCAGAGTACCAGTAATGTGACAGCTGTATACTTATGGCCATTAAGTGAGCTTGCAAGGAACGGAGTTCATGAACAATTTTGAAGCTAGCATGGTAAAAAATATCTACAGGAGGTTAACAACGGTAAAACCTATTACTGGAGAAGAATCAACATAGGTTAACGAAGCCATAAGTTGCAGTAGCACTGTTGTTTTCAGACACCAACACCAATTCGTAATGAGCAGTGACAGCACTGCATGTCGCTAGAGATAAATCAAGGCCAGAGTTAACTTGAAAATGCATTACATGGTTGATGATTGATCTCTTATGACAGAAGAGTAATTAAGATCAAATAATACTGTAACAACAGGACAAAGAGAGAGAAAAATATTCAGGAAACTTTCACCAATTCTTACCATTTTAAGTTTTCTAAGTTCTCTTCTGGCCACCCTTCCTCTCCAAGCACATTGGGTTGTGATTGCTGCCTTCTTTAAACTCATGTACCGTGAGCTTGCTAAATCACTACGGCAGAAACTCTGTGGTCGACGAAATCATTGAGATTTTGGTTAAGATAATGTAACATATATGAGGTTAAGAGTGAATAGTAATAAAATAGAGATACACATGCATAGGCTTGAGTGTAGCACCCACTTTTTACACACTTGAAGTAGAGATACTGAAATGGGACAATGCTGTGGCAGTTCTGACAAATGGCACCAAGGTTTAATTTTTTTAACGTAAACAAAAAAACCATGACTCATGTATTTTACTGGCTAACAGTTATTTCATCTAATTATGTTGAATATCTTATACATTTATAAGATGTGGTTGCATCGTATAATGTGTAAAGTACTTCCATTTTGACAAAATTATAGTTTATAAACATGGAATTTGACATATCAACTAAGTATGGAAGTTTTGTTGGGAGTACAAGTGCCACGAATAAAACTTAAGGCAGCAAAAGATTTTAGATACTAGAACCAACACCATAATATTTTTGCTATATTAGCATTATCATCCGAAAACATTTACTCATAGAAAGAATATCACATGAGTTTGAGTAGCAAAATTAAAGTTTTGACCATTCTATTCTGCAAATCTTGTTACCCCCATTTCATGGAAACATTAAATGAGACCCGAAAATGCACCTGAATAATCACTGCCGCTTTTGTTTGCTGACGGCAATGGAGTTCGCTGCGAGCAGTCATACCACGTAGACCTGATTGGACAGTAGTCGATGCAGAACAGAGATCCTTGTAGTGTTTCCTTGCAAAGTGCATACGATAGCAGGTCTGAATTTTCAATGAAGCAGCCTTCCTACGGAGATCTTCATAATAATGTCTTGCAATTTGTCCTTTAGTTATCACAACTCAGAAGTCATTATCTCCACATAAAAATCAGATACTGAAACATGATACGTTTTCCAATATAAAACAGAGAAAATGTACCTCTGCACATTGCCTGAAGCTGAATAGAAGACATTCGCAGCTGAATAAAATTTCTGCGAGCCAGAAACGACCGAACTTTTCTCTGGATTTTACTAGCAGAACAGCTCAAGACCTCAGTCCTCCGAGCATCTAGTTCAGCCATCTGACCAGCACGCAGAAACACTTTTGTTTTCCCTATCTGTAAATTGGACATCAGACCGCAGGACAAACCAAAAGGATGGAAACCATCATCAGCCTTAGAACTACAGATGAAATAACTTGAGCAGATTCAAGCTTTTTGGAAAACATTGGTAACATTTTTCTCATAGTACCACACCAAACAAGGTCCTGTGTCCACGTTGGCTTTGGCCAAGTCTAGTTCGCCGTCTAAACTAAGAAACTAACAATAACATTGCTTCAAAAGAGTAACTCCGGTGATGAAAAAATATGACTACAAGATATACCATTATCTGTTATTTATGCATTGGGTTATCTCGCATAAGGCTGATTACACAAAAAAAAATACATAGGCAGACGATGCAACTTAAACTGCTTATCAGACTGGCATGTTTACAATAAAGATAATAGGAAATTAATTGCACATCTTGACGGTAGAGGAAAACATTTGAGAAGCCAAAGGAAGATCAATCTTGTAGAGCTGGAACATGACAGATCAAAGTAAACACATCACGACCACTCATTTCAGTAATTAGTTACCTGATAACCTGTGAGATTTACTTTCTCAAGGAGCATATTTGTGGCATTAACTTCATCATAACTGCCAATGAATGATTAGTTTAGACTCCTTAACACAAAGAAAAAGTTCAAGAACTTGAATCAAAATACCCTAGAATTACCATTCGCTGAGAACTTCTGGTAGTAAAACACCAAACCGATCAACAAATTCTTCAAATGTCCGCCTTGTTGGGTATCCAAGACAGCTTATTCTTATCGCCTCTAGCACCCCCTATATAAACAATATAACAGTGTCACTTCAACAAGCTAGTTCTTAGATGCATAAATCCCAAAGTTTGTCATAGTTGGCCAAATAGGGGTAGAGAGCAATTTTGTCATAGTTGGCTCCAGTTTGTGAGGCCCAAGGGCCCAGAACCCCACAGGTCCACTAGGCCCGGCCCTGGAGGGGCATGAGCGGAGCGGCTGCCCCGGGCCCCCAAAGGGAAGGGGCCCCCAGCAGCTATGATATACAGTCGGAGAAGCTCATCTGGAAATGTGGCGTCGCCGTCAGCCATGAGAGCAGATCAGGATCTTTATCTCTCGTGCGGTTGAGGGAGACGAAGCACGAAGCGGTGACATCTTTTTTTTAGCGAAAGCACGAAGCGTTACCTCCCATGAATATGGGCCTTTTTTCCTTTTATTAGCTCGGCCTTTTTTCCTTTGGTTAGCTACGAATGGATTATTACCTAAAAAAAGCTACGAAGTGATTAAAGTGGGGTCACGCGGTAGCCTGGTACATATCGACAACACACACATATCTAATATATACAGTTTTTATAATGTTTCTATTAAGGACTCCGGTTCAAGCTTTGTCCCAGACCCCCAAAATCTCAGAACCGGCCCGAAGGCCCACACGAAGCCACCCGCACAAGTCAGCGCACTATTGCCTCTCATTCCTGTTACGTCACACCTTGACTCTCTTTGCCCACTCTCCCGATGTACCACACTCATAAGGCAACGCAGCAGCTGAAACTCCCCAATCCCCACCTTGCTAAGCTGCAAGGCTAGCCACTCCCTCCTCCAGGCTATGGCCGACATAGCGTGGCGGTTAGGTGCGCCTTCCTTCAACCCTTCCACCGTCGGTGCATATGCCTCTTCTCATTCTCATCCTTTCCTCCTGTTGTCCAAATAGATGCTGTATTTATGTTTGTGAACAGAACAGCTACACCTAATGTATATACTTCTACACGACATAGAAGATTTAAGATGGATAGTACCCACTACATGGTGACTTACAGAGGAAGAAGTTTGTGGTGATAAAATAAAGTGTAAGGTCGTGACCAACATAAGCTTGTGTGTTTTTTATTCTCCAATGACGAAGCGATCGAAGTCTCTAAAACAAAGAAAGAAAAGAAACAGTTGTAGCTCAGTCCAAAGCACCTCACATTCTAAAGTGACCATACTTGGAGCTGAGACAAGAGACAAAGAAGGAATAAGAACTTAGTGGTATGTTTCATATTGTTTTAATTTACTATTTGTCAGTCTGATTTATCGTTTATCCTTACTATATTGCGTTTCCAGGTTGCTATAATGCTTTTTCAAGTGGATAGATCGTGGTGCCCATGTGGAGTGGAGACATTTCACAATAGTTTGGTGGATTGATATTTCCTTCACTGATACCTGTCTAGCTAGAATACATCATCTCATTTTGTTTTTCTATTTTCATTTCCATATTAGAGTTTGTTTCCGTGGTGTAATGTGCTTTTGCTATAATATAAGTTAAATGCAATCTAATGAAACTTGCAAGTTAGTAACCCTTTGATTCATTTCTAGGTCCACCAATGGTATGGATTACTTGCACACAAACAGATTTCTCCATGTTCTCTTGGACCTTGTATCAATCCTGGTGTGCACTTTGCCTTAAAAAGAACCCAAGTATGTACTTCCAGCAAAATAAGAATGGTACAATTTCTTACCCCACACCGAAGTTGCTGGAGAACATTACTGTTCTCAAAAATTGCTGGCTTCAGAACATTATTAGGCTTTATGCAGCGCATGTAATGTGGTTCTGTTGCGCTGAGAGTTTCCAACAAACCTTGTAATTGTTGCTGTTATGTGACAGGAAAAAAGATATAAACTGTTATAACAAAGCTAGAAAAGGCTGGGAAACAAAGCGATGACTTTCTTTTACCTTGAAGCTCGAACCTATAGATGTGAACTTTGTGGATTTAGTTGATTCTTCAGGAGGAAAAAGACTTGAAACAAATGGACATCTAGAAGCATGTAACAAATCCTGATGCTCGCTTACAGCAGCATCTATGTTTTTATCTAAGAATAGATCCGTTTGATATGTGACCTACAAAAGAGAAAATTCTTATTACATAACTGTGTCAGTCTCAGCTGTAGAGAGCCAGATGTGGTGGCACTAGCTTGCCCAACTGATTAATCCCTCATGTGTAGATGTACAGATAGTATACTGTTGGATTGTTTAGGAGAAGTTATTTTTTTAGCAGTATATTATATTCAAGTGAGGTCGAAGCACAAATAGGGTAGGCATATATCAAACATGGTGTTGATTTTTCTGTATACCCTTAGCAGACCATTCACCATGCTTTATAATCCAATGATGGTAGTTTAATATATACTGTATAAGAAGGCACACACAAAATTTTCTTTAGCAGCCAAGCTTTTGGAGTTCAACTTGATACATTCACATTTAATCAATATTTAAAATACATAATCCCATTATGGAACAGAGCTATGTTTATTCTGTTGTTGTTTCTCATCTATTCAGGGCTTAAACAATTTAGAGCTGCATTGTGTTCAGCAAACATAAACTGGTATAGCCTGAGGTTCCCCATTCGCTCTCACTACAATGAATGCATCAGCAGCACAAAGCCAACATGTGTTCTACACAGAATTATTTATTCAGACAGACAGACTTAAGAAGTACACTTACATTTCCCGCGTAGTGATGAATAGTGAAATCAGACCGTGAAAATTTTGGCCTACTGAAGTGTGGATTGTCCTTATATTTTTGATAGAGCTTTTCAGCGAATATTTCATGGGTTGAGTTTCGCAGCATGCTGAAGTATAAGTTAAGGTATGTTAGTAAGGATCAGAATAATAATCACAGAAAATGAACCGACAATATTACTTGTACATACCAAGTCTCATCCAGTAGAGAAATTATACCCCCTGGTTTCTGCATCGCACAAAATCAGAAATCAGACATGAGACTTCATAGTATGACTTGACCTCATTGGAATTGATCAGTGGATTCAATGTAGTAACAGATATGCATCGAACTCAATTAATCTAGTCTGTTGGTAAATTCTGACTAAAGGATAATTCCCATCCATTTCTGGGTTTTACCTTGACTCTATGAAAGCAAAAAAAAGGTAATAGTTACTTGAACGTAGTCGAAAGAAAATGTTACTTTAGATTAGTGTGTGTCTAGAACACACTATAAATATAGAAAAGAGTTGTCTGGGTAATAAGAGAGTACTACAACAAACACCAAATGTTGTTGCAATTGGACCTTCGATTGCTATTGGGCCAAAAGGTCAGGATATACGCAAGTACAAGAGTATAAAAAAGATGCAAGTAACACCATATACAATAGAGAAACTACACAGCTACAACTAGTATACTTAACAGTTTACCTTCTCAATGAGATCAAGAATGTCTTGGTTGTCCACAAACTGGATGTAACTCCAATCAATTTCTTCCTTTGTATATTCTTCTTGCTCCATCTTAAAAACATGCTGCTCATGGAAAATTGTAGAATTAGTGTAAAGCTTAATTAACCATAATATAACATAGAAAGAAGAACATTTTATCAGTAAAAACACAATTCTCTAACCTGATTAAAGTGTTGCTGGAGCTTCTCATTGGTTAAGTTGATACAAAACTGCTCAAAACTGGAGCATAGCAAAATATCAACACAAGAAATCTATCATCCCCATATCATAAGAAGATAGTTTTATGTCAACTGGTAGTAATAACTATTCCGAGAATTTTTATAAAAGCATCGAGTTGAAAATATTAGAGTCCACTGTTCAGCTCTACACTATTGTACTGATTGTTTCATCCTGAAAACAAATTTCCATCCAATGTTCACGTGCTTTCACAAGTATCGCCGACGCGCACACTAAGCAGTAAGCTTACACTATTTGTACTCCCTCCGTCACAAAATTGAGTCATTTTTACTTTTTATGGGCATAGAAAAAGAGTTATCTCTGCACAATAAACGCCATCAATAAATCTAACCAACTGAAGGTACATAATTTAGTTTCCTAATACTAACCAGCCAGTGCATAATCGCAAAATTACACTCAATCTTTCGTATCAGCAGCGTTGTCTGTGCAATCGAGCAATTGACTGTGTAGCAGCTAGCAACTGTCGCAAATATGCTATTGCTACAATCCAATAGAGATCTTTGTAAAAATACAAATACCATATTAGCAACCTGTTGTTATGCAGTTGTCACAACCATTTTCTACAGAACATCAACATAAGTAATTGTGAAAAATGAATGCATAAACTTCCAACTTAGTTTTATACACACAATTCCCCATTAATGTCAGCTACACGATGTTTAGTCAATCAAGCTTTTCTTCTTGTGGGTAATTTTTTATAGGAGTAAAAACAGTCCCTAAAAGGATTATATTTCTTCTCAACAATGCCAATTACGTATTTTCAATATATGATTCTGATTCTGCATGGTTGGGATATGTGCTTGCATATACGAGTCACTGCATAATTTTGAAATGGCTATATCTCATTTGGTGAAGTTTCTCGGTTGTGCAGAGGTGTGACCTATGTGGGCAAGTTAATGAATATTCTTGCAATCAAGTTCCTGCTGACTGAAAGGATCTCAACTAGTAAACTTAATACTTCTCTATTTATTTTCAGCAATACTTTAGTTTAGACATATTCATCTGTTCCTAGCTACTTGCCTGTCAAAAAGGAAACCAAAAGTTCAATTTCTGATAAAAGTACCTAGCTAAAAAGACCAACGAAACAAAGATTGGAAAAAAAAAGTTCCCCGCGGATATGCTGACATATTTCTAGTCAAGACAGTAGACTGTATGCCCAATGTCCTGTAGGTACACCAAGGATTGTTTTTTCTAGATACGGCCAAAATCACGCATCTTTTTGTAGTATTAGCAGAGAATACTAAAAAGGCGCAAGTATACAACACAGAAGGTGTCCATGACCGAACAAACAATCAAAAAAATCCAGTAACTAACTAAAAAGAAACAAAACAAAATTATAGCCATAGCTGTGGCCAAGGTCCAGAGCTTAGCCATATCAGGTGGACAAGTACACAGGATTAAGGCTGCATTTGGCATTGTGGTAGATTGCGATAATCCTGTTTTTCTAACCTTTTTTTTTGCCTATTTTAGGCTGGCTTACCAAATTTTGTCTATTTTTGTGGCTATTTTTGACAGAAAATCATAAAACAAGTTCAGCACAGCACAGTTCAGCAACCACAAACTGAGCCTAACACAAGACCTATGCAAAAGCATTCTGCATACATACCTGTTTGTTTTGAAACTTTCAAATCCATAAATATCCAGCACACCAATCAATAGCTTTGAATCAGGATCCTGTCCTATTGTGGTATTGATCTTATTCACAAGCCTAAAGAACAGAAGACACAGGCAGTTGTCAGTTGTTCTGTGCAATGACAGTGACACGGTAGACAGCAACATGACAATTACTTTCTAGACTGATGTTTTGAAACTTACCAATCAAACAAACGGGAGTAAACGATTCTGGCCAATGCATCTCTACTAAGAGCTGCTGCTCGTAAATCCAAATTTCTGACAATTTTCTCACCACGTGTTATCATAACACGCTTACATAAGGATTCCTCGAGAGACTTTTCGTCACACCTACAGAGTGTTGCCAAATTCATGTCATGTCAAAGATGATCCAGAAATATTGAGGATAGAACCTGGACGGGAGGATTACATGAAAAGCTCTGCAGCAGTCCGAAGATGGAACTTAGTTTTGTCATCTTTGGATACAGAAGAATCTGCTTCGTTCCCTTCGGAAAATTCCACATTGCCCAAATGAAGAATAGCAGCAACGACTCTGAATATGGCATCCTGAAAGGTATGCGACAGAAATATTAAGCAAAGATGGTCTTAGATGAAGTAAACTAGTTTCAAACATAACCTTGGGCTTACCTGCTCATCAGAACTAATGCCTACAATATCCATTGCTCTCCTGGTTGCTACATATTCTGAAGAATCATCCATTCCATCAAGATTAATGCAATTAGACTGGTTGAGGTAGTGAAATGATGCTGCATCTCCCAATTTATACCTCTCACGGTCCTGAAAGACCATTGTTGGAGTACAGATTAGAAGTTGTATTTAATGCAGTTCGCGAAAAGATAGGCGGTAACTAAGGGCACAAATTACAATGGTTACCTAACTGAAACAATAATGCAAATAAGAAGCAACACCAACACAGTGTATTACATGTTTTATACTTTCCATTCAACACCTGAAGAATGTAATCGCAAATTAATATTTCCTAAACAAATGCTATGTTTATACCCAGTTTGCAGTTTTCCCTTAGACAGGTTACTCAGAATGTGTTGTATTTTATTTTGAAGCAGATTTTTCCCAATGTGCGGCCTAAACCTTATACTAATCAATTTAAAAGACCCCTTTTGATGGGATGTAGAGAGTTAGAAAGTATAGAAATTCCACAAATTATAGTTGCAATATCGTATTCAGGAATTTAATCGGGATTGCCATGTTACCTCTAGTGGTGCAGCACATAGCATGTAAAAGCAGTGATAGTTTCTTTCTGGATCAGATATTTGACAGACACGAGATCTTTCCAAAAGGTAAGTCCTTATGGCAGCTCCTGAGATCTTCCCATTCTGATCAAACTGAAGCTCAACAAATTTGCCAAAACGACTGCGTTATGAGGTAAAAGAAATGTGTCAAGATATATTGCAAGAAGAAAATGTAAGGTTCTACTAAATGAACAAATACTGACGACAAAAAACAAGGTAAGACAGTAGAACTGTAGTCCTATTGAAGTTCATTACCTCGAATTATTATTCCTGACCGTTTTTGCATTTCCAAATGCCTCAAGAACAGGATTGGACTGTGCAATCAAACAGATGAAATGGAAAACATAAGCCAGTGATATCATATTATCTTTAATTACTGATAAGAAGGTTTGATTACAAAATAATAATAAATGACAGCTCATAATCCACAAATCCACTATTTCAAGGTTATTTAAGAGACATAGAGTGCCAAAAGTGGTAACAAAAGTGCTAACGAGAGCCTCACCTCCAGCACTTGTTGTTGCACTGACCTTCCACCAGATTCAACCTTGCCACCCATGAAAGCAAGATATTGCATAAGCATTTTAGTGCTTTCTGTCTTACCAGCTCCACTTTCGCCACTCACCAATATGGCTTGGCTGATACCATAATTCATCATAAGCCTGCACCATGGGTATTTAAGATAGATACATATATACACATTCAAGCACAAAACACTCAAAAGCTCTTTCTTTGCTGGAAACACACCTATATGCACGGTCTGCCATGGCAAAGGGATGGGGACTCAGCTCACCAAATTCGGCTCCTTTGTAGATTTCCATCATATGATCGTTATAAAGGTGAGGAAGTCTTTGAAACGGATTTACAGCTATTAATATGTTCCCAGTATAAGTCTGGAAGAAAAGTTTAATCAATTAAGTTAGGACAGGTGTTACCAAATTAACAACTAAGTCATTAGGGAAGGTCATAAAACTTAATTAGTACTGTTAAACTCCAAATTTCTGAAATGCAAAACTACAAATAATAAAAAGTGAAGACAAGTGAAATATTGTAGGCTACGAGAAATAAGAATTGAAAACTGTACAGTAGGACTAAATTAATCAAATAATTCAACCATCAGCTAGAGAACATGTGTGCATTGTGCTAATGTCAATGGAGCTTGCAACTTCTCTTAGAACTTGGCTCGACCGGCTTATCTGTCAGCCAGTCACTTAATTCTCTCCTCCCCTCTTATGTACATTATTTCCCGTCTCCCTTGTTTATGTCGTACATATTGATCTTTTAATAAAAATATACTTTCTGGGCCTATAGAGTTTGCTTGAGGATGGATGTGGCTCAAACAATGCATCAATGAAATAGCATGAGAAGAGCTTATATGCTGCACTACTCAACTCACATATATTTCATTCATTCCATATCTAGACTTCAAGTTCCTGAGAACTCCTGGTTCATGTAGATAAGCCAGCCTTGTCATATCCTCAACACCACAGCGTTTCACTTCTAGATCCTTAGGATAGACACTTGAAGCGTTGGCAGTAACCTGTAATAAGATAATAAACTTGACATTAAATGCACAATTTATTTAAGCTATATAATTTTCTCAGTGCAATAGCTTACAATTAGAATCTACAGGCATATGATTCTGGCACTAGTAAATTCACAGTTGGAAGCTAAAGAATGATTAACTGAGACTTCAAAAATATCTGAGGAGAAAACATGATGTAATAGCCCTAGTGGCATGAGTAGAAATGATCGAATATTTGGTATAGGCAAAATTTACTTTTCGAGAAAAGATTGCAAGTTATCAAGAAACTGGGAACTGACCTTCTTTCCAGAAGTGCAGTTTATAATTAACTCATCCCCATGGACCTCCTCCACAAGACCATCAATCCAAGCCACATCAGCATCCTCGACCCAAACATGAGAACCCACTGTAAAGCGGCCAGTGGATGCCTACAGTTGAATAATCGTAAAAACATGAAGATGTGGTATTGTTAACTGACTGAGACAAAAACAACTGGAAAAACAATAAATTAACAATATGTAAAAATCTCATTTGATAATCACAGCCCCTGGAGCAGCATCACTGATAAACGGATAGGTTAGCAATTATGGAGCTACAGTTCTATTGTGTTAGCATTACAACTCACAAGTAAAATATAAAGATAAAGAACTAGTAATTACAAAATACAGAACCTAAGTTTCATTCATCAAAGAATAAAATGTAAAATGGAAATATTTTTTTAGAAAGCGTAATTACACACTATCCCATTATGTATGTGCAAATTAATTCAAGATGTGGAACAGAAAAGAGAGTAAAAAAATCCTGACTTTCTCCAGTAATGCTAGCTCACTAATATCATGTAGGCCCAATATCAGTGTTGTTAGGCTCAACTTCCCCACGCAGAGTCCTAAAGAGAAAATTTCTGCTAAATATAGTTGTACCAGTACAGTAAGACTTAACTAATCAACTGTCCAAAACTGGAGTAGAAACTAGCTATTGGGATTTGTCACTGGTTGAGGTTGAGGAAATACTGGTTCTCTTGTTTTGGTTAAGTTGGAGTAGTTGGGAGGCCAATTGAGATGCATATGTATGGGCACCATGAGCTGACAGTCGAGGCCCGTGAAAATGTTGGCTAGGATCAGTGCATCGTGGATTGCATGCCTGTTGCAATGTGGTGATGTCTGAGCTGACATGGGCGACAGAAGGCCTGATACGTCAAATCTTCGATAGACTTGACACGTGAGTATATGTGTTTGCAGGGTGTTAGCCATCAGTAAGCAGTTACCCATTTGATCAAACTAACGGAAGAATAAACAAGAGCATTACTGCAATTGTGCATTGGATTCAAGCATTTCAGGCCCTACACTGAACCCACGAGCTCCGGTTCCGGGATATTACAGCCTAAAACGCAGAAAATTGATACCAAACCAAACAGCTAGTGTCATAGTCATACGACCGTCAGACTGACGAACCAACATATATATTAGTAAAATGTACTATTAGCTCCTCCTCCCTCTCGAAACATACAAGCATAGTTAAGGGATTGTTCAGACGACTGTCAGAAGCGCGACCCGGTATCCTGATCGATTGATCCAGATCGGGGTTCGAATTCGCTCCCTCGATTCCCTGATCGCCACTCGCACGAGACAGAAGCAACGTACCATGGGTGCCGCCGAGGTCTTCCTCAGTGTCTCGGCTCGATCATGCGGTCGCCGTCACCGCTGGATCACCGTCCTGCCGCCATTGACGTCGTCGTTGACGGAGGGCTGGGCGGCGAGTGATGTGCAGGTGGACGGTGGGGCTGGGGACGAAGGCGGGGTGCCGAGGAGTAGCTAGGAAGCGGCGAGGCTGGGAGGAGCAGGGCACTAGGGCAGGGGGGTGGACGGAGCACGGTGGAGGCGGCCGGCGAGGTTGGGTGTAGAGACGAGACGACGACTGAGGCCGTGACAGGCTCGTTTTTTTTTCCTTTTTGGTAGCGTGCAGCGTAATGACGAAAGGAGAATGTGGCCAATCAGAAGAGGTCCGTCCGCTAATTAAGCTTCAGGCCCATGTCTCGACTTCTTCTTTGTTTCGCCTCAGCTCTCCAATGGAGCACGTGCGGCGACCGAGCAGCTTTTTTTTTTTTTTTTTTGAAAGCCCACGTATATTAACAAAATACCACGTACAAAGTACATAGTACAGAGAACGACAACAGTACATACGCAGGGGATTCAGAGCTCAAGCAAGCCGCAGCATCACCTCCGGCGTCGACGACGAAGGCCGCCGTCCTCCTCACCACGCCCCGAGGGCACCTTTCTTGTTGAAGACCGCCGCAAAGCCCGTCCGCCGCGCAGCGCCGGAGCTTGTGTCGATGAAAGAGCACGGCGAGTGCCCTCCCTCTCCAACATCTCCACCTTGCCGCAGCCGTCTTCACCGCCGAAGCTGACAGGATCCGACGGGCAAGCCCGGCCCTGAGTTCCAGCCGCCAGATCCGCCGCCAGCACGGATCCGACGGAAGGCCGACAAACTCGAGCACCACGCCGGGCCTCGAGCCTCCGCAAGTCGAGCGCGACGACGACGAGCTCCCAGGAGCCCCTCCGCCGGAGAAGAACGCCCCGACACCAAAACACCCGCCGCCAGCAGCACCTCCTCCAGAGCAACGCCGGCGGGGTCTCCATCCTATCCTACCATATATACAAGCCGGAGCCGGGGATCCCCCACCCTCCCGCCGCCGAGGCAGCCGACGGAGGAGAGGAATCCCGCGGCTCAGCGGCGAGCACGCGGTGGATCGGCCGGGAACGCCCAAAAATCGCCGGTCGCCTCTCTGCTACAGTGACGGGAGAGGAGAGGATAAGGTCGACAGGCTCTTTATATATATATATATCGGTGTAGGTGCAGCCGGCCGCTCTTTCGCACGTGTGAGCGTTTGCTTGTTCAGCGATAAGAGTTGTGACTGGTGTTTATGATAAATTTAACCAATACTTGGTTAGGTTACATTGTTGCACACAATATATAATCTAAACATCTTTTACACCTGATCCCATCTTTTGTGGTACGATGTTGCACCTAGCCCAAAATACGTGATTTAGTCCTTGACGACGTATCTAACCATTGGGCTCATATTTAGAAAATGTATACACTATGCACATATAAATTATTCAAGCATCGAATATAATGTCATGCATGTCACAAGTTAAATGACTTATTGCAGTTTACAAGCTCCAAATAGTAAGTGTCTTGAAATAGGTTCCATATTAAGTCTCACTCCACTTTACAAGTTTCAATTAAAGTGTCTCCTTGCCTTCGGTGAGTCTCGCACCTCGAGTGAAGGCGTGGTAGACACGAGGGGGGCATAGAATATTGACAATGGGTATTCAGAGTTAAAAAATCAATGCAAAACCTGAAGGTTCTCAATTTGTTGAATGGAAAAGTACAGACACGCATATTGGCAAATTGTTCAATAGTTCACGAATTTTCCATAACAACGACATCATATCAAAAAAAAAAAGAGAAATTATATAACAATAGATAAACTCATAGCACAACTTTAAGGTTCTCCAAGGCCTGGAAATGTGATATGATTGCATCATCCTTAACTTGGAAAAAGAATTCCTTCTCAAGATGTGTAACCAAGCAATCGGTCAAGTATTGGCCTCACATCTTGTTCCTCAACTTATCCTTCACATAGTTCATTGAAGAAAAAACTTGCTCAAGTGTTGCAGTTGCAACGGGAAGAACTAGGACCAATTTAAGAAGATTGTAAACAAGATTATAAGTGAGGCTCTTCTTTGTCTCAATAAGCTTAATAGCAAGATCCGCAATATTTTTCACTTCCCTAAACCTTCCATCTCTACGCAGGTCACCAATCAAGATTGTGAGTTGAAATGGAAGGCACACTAGTTCCATCTTTGAGAAATCTTTGGGATAAAACTGAGCAAGTTTAACTAATTTTTCCTTTTCATAAGCAGAAAACAAGCCATGTGGATTGAAGGAAGCCATATGCAAACAAGTAACTTTGTGTTTACCTCATCAAATCAATCTTTGAACTCTCGAATTTGTCTATCAATGACACCCAATAACATATCCACGTGGAAGCGGTGCATATTTTTGACATTTTTGAAGAACCTTGTAGACCTTCCAGCCGACTTATATATAGAAAGTATTCATGTCAACAACTTTGATTATGTGCTTCACACAAAAAGAATTTACCCCTTCGAGAAAAGCTCTCCATCCACCATCATGTCGTAGGTTCTCAAGTTCTTGTTATTTGTATCCAATGAGACCCATAGCATTAAAATATCTTCGTCCCTCAGTAAGGATCTGCTCAAGTCATATGTGATGCCATAAAAATAAATTCATAAGCCTCAAATGGTGTTAACATAGTTTGTGCAGCAATAGTCTCCATGCCACTATAGTGTATTTTTCTCCAATCTTTATAAAAAACTAAACTATTCGAACTGAAGGATACATGGACATAACATTTGTCACCGTCTTATAGTGAGATTTCCACTGAGTATCACAAGGCTTGCAAAACCCATCTCTGGATGCAAACCTTGACCAGATTCATTTTTAGCCAATTACAATGTTAAATTATATGCTCATCGTGCGCTGGCCGCCTCGCCTAATCGTCCCGCCAACTGAGTCGATCAACCGCCGCCAGAGCCCTCGTGCTATGGGCCAAGAGGACAGATCTATTCGTTGGGTTAGGATAGATAAATACTACCTAAAGTTTTTGTGCCAAAAATAATGGGAATTCAGCTGAATACCCATGAATACGTTTGTGCCTGCCCATGGTGGTCGGTTTGGTCGATGCGATACACGCAAGTCTCTGTTCCTAAAAGCGTACAGAGTCACCCATGCTCGAAGAGATACGGTATAGAAATATGGGTCCACTTGTCGGATACACTATTAGAGGCCTAAATCATACATTTTGGGCTAGGTACAACATATTACCTAAAAAAGTTGGGGTCAGCTGCAAAAAATGTTTAGATTCTGTTTTATGCAACAATGTTACCAAGTATTTGGTGCTGCGTGCAATTTTCACCTCGCCTTTCCTCCCCGATACCAAAAACGCCGCCGCTGCCGCTTCAGCCTTCGGTCCCCTCCCTGGCACACCCCACCCCTCCGCGCGCGCAGCCGAACAGACCACCAGCCTGGCTCGTGGAGAGGAGAGAAAGTCTGCCTGTTGATATGCATGGCGAGCATGCTCGCTGCATCGGCGATGATTGTCCATATGGCGTTACAGATGAGAGCGAGGAGCGGGACATACGCATCCTTCTTGATCACATCCATGGGTTCTAGTACGAGGTGACGCTCGATCGGCTGCCGGTAGAGTGTATCCCCGTGCTGGCCACGTCAGGGTGCAGGTGGACGCAAGCGTCCGCAGGCCCGCTTCAGCCGCGCCGCAAAATAACACCTCGTGGCGTTGCGGACATGCTGCAAACGATACGTGGGCTTCGCAAACGCGTCCTGCTTTAACCTGCTTGGCCCGCATAAGCCTGCTAACTTTTTTTTGAAACGAGGTAAAAGTTTTGCCTTTTATATTGATATAGAAGAAGCAAACATGACACGGCCGAGGCCAAAAAGAAAAAAACACACATGACAGGGCGTACTAGACGAAGGATCTCATCCTACACCGTCTAGTATCTCAGAAAGATATATCGTCATATCTTCAAAACGCTACAAACGCGGCGCGATCAGAGGATCGGGAGGCAGATCAGGTGGAGACGTCCAGCGCCGTCGGTGGCGGGAAATCGCTTCCCCCTGAGCCAGCAAGGCCAATCAAAACTTCATCCGCTGCCGTCATGGACGGCAGGTTCAGCCTGAGGAGGGTCTTCAACCCGTTGATTGCCGAATCAGAGAACGGATCCTTCTTGCAAGTGTTCGCGAATTCTTTCGTATGTGCTAAGCGGTCGCCGCTTCTTTCATCGCCTCCTGCCATCCTGCGTCGCCGGCGACTCCGCTCGTCGCCATCCCACACGAGGCCTGTGCCCCGAACTTTTCTTCCCATCCTGCGCCATCCCGTCCCTTTCTTGTCACCTTCCATCCCTGCTGGTGCCACCCCGGCCAGCCGGCGTTGTTCGCGTCCCTTTCTTGGCGAGCCCGACGGCGCCGGTCCGGCTCCGCCGGTGCCGTCCGAGGCGTCGACGACCTCCCTGACGAGGAAGACAGAGGAGCCCGCGGGGCCGGCGCATCATGCGGAGATCAGATACGCTACGCCGGGAGGCCTTGTCCAGCAGCAGGCCACTCAAGTCGGCTGCCGCTCGGCCATCTACACCGCTGTGTCGCTGCGCGGCCAGCCGGCCACCACGACGACCTGGCTGAAGCCTGGAGCGACGCCTAGCACGTTGTCGCACTTGGCGACGATGGCGATGGAGACGATGACTCCACGATCAAGTATTCGTCCAGGAGCTGAGCGCTTGTGCCACAACCATGCATGAGTGGCTCTAGATGCAATCAAGAAGAGCATACGCATGGTACGTTCAGATAATGTGTTTTGCCTTCTTGCTGTTGTATCAGGTACGATGGAAAGAGCATACGCATTCGCTCGGTGTCAGGCTCTTGGTCTTGTCGTCTGACATGCTATCGAGAGGCCCGGACGGAGGAGAAGGTTCGGAGCCTCGTGCCGGCCGTGCGCCGCACGGGTCGCCGGCAGGCTCATGCGGGACGCGCCCCTGACGGCGGCACGGCGTGCATGAAGCTTCCCGACAATGATAAGACCTCGTCCGGCGGCAAGCCTCAAGCGGCCGCTGCTCGGCCATATCACCACGCGTCGGCAGTCGCAAGGTCGTTTCGGCCAACGACGGCAATCCCGGAGCAGCGACCAGCCCGCCGTCGCGGTGGCGACGTCATGTGGTTGCCGGTCACAACGGTGACCCGGAAGCGTCCTTGAACCGTCTTCCGTGGTGGCGACGCCACGCCATGCATGATTGCCACCAGGCCGGAAGTAGGCCACACCTAACGGCGTTGGTGCCAAGATGCACAAGAGCAGAACGCACGTGCAATCATGCATCATGAATGCATGGCAGCGTGTTCAATGAGGAAAACGTATATTTTCTCCTACGATCAGATCACCTCTGTTTCCGCCCGATAAGTCGCGTTACAACGCGCTATGGCGCGTGAGTGCTATCTGCCGCGTCCAAACCATCAATGGATCAACGTCCCCGGGCCTACCTCCACCAGGTTTGACCCCAACGTCTGGCACCCCTGTTGCCTACCAAAGCGAATACCCATAGCTAAGGCTGCGCGTTCGGTTAATACGATTAATTCGGTTTGGTTTATACGTTTTTTATTTATATGGTTTCAATACTTCGGTAAATGCGGTTTTGTACGAGAATACGGTTCGGTTTCGGTAATAATCATTTAATTTCGCTTCGGTTTCAGTAATAACCAAATTAACCTAATTTGACGCGAATTTTAAAATGATAATTTCTTTTTGTGGCCATATATTACAAAATAACGGAATAGACTATAAAATTAATAAGCATATGATGCAAAGTAACCAAATAACCCATAAAGTTAATAAAAGTCTATAGAAGTAGCAAATCACATGCTACAAGTAACCCGTAAAGTTAATAAAAGTCAATAAAAGTAACAAATTAATAAAAGTTAATAGGCATTTCGGTTTTTGTTAACCATTCGGTTTTCGTTTATTAACCGTATTAACCGCAAGGCATATGGTTAGCTATTTTACTAACCGTAACCTTAACCGAAAACTAAAATAACCACAATTTCGGTTCGGTTTCGGTTTTTTCAGTTTGGTTTCTCGGTTTTCGGTTAACCATGCGCAGCCTTACCCATAGCCATGTCGCGTGATGCATTCGGACGTGGGGCCGTGGATGTGGTCAGGATGCACATGGGTCGTAACCGTGCTGTGTAGAGTTCATTAAATGATTTCGTAATCTTACCGTCTAATCCATGCATGAATGCTTAGCTATGTCTAATCCATACATGCACTTAGCTGTGTGGCTGCTCCTTTTTCTCCCTCCTTTTTTCATCAAGCATGCAAAAAAATACGTAGTATAATTTTTTTATTCCATTTTTACTATTCCCTTTATGCGCTAAAACTAAAATATTCGATTTTTGCCGTTAAAACTACCAGGTATAATTTTCAATTTCCTTTTTGGAAGGTGGTTTTTAGGATAAATAAAAATAGGTGGGAAATAGGGAAAGTCCAGTTTCTACTAGTAAAAAATTAGAATAAAAAAGAACCGTATGGGTCGCTCGGTTGGATAACCGCGTCAAATATGAAAGAATCTGAATATTACAAACAATGGTCATCCATGGTACCGATTGAATATATCTGATATCTTCGTCAAAATCTGTGAGGCTACTCATAGTACCGGTTGGGGAAATCTTCGTCGATCTTTAACTTACTATTTACGATACTAGAGGATTAACAGCCTCCGATTGTCCATATTCTCACATGTGGATACCTTCGACCACGTATCGCTCGTTTGGATAACCGCGTTAAATATGAAAGGATCCGAATATTTCCAAACAATGGTTATCTATTGTATCGATTGAATATATTCGGTTATCCATAGTACATCGTAGGGATATGCTTGTCATATTTGTGAAGTTACCCATAGTACCGATTGGGGATATCTTTGTCGATCCTTTCATGTTTGACGCGGTTATCCAAACGAGCGACCCATATGTGGTCGAAGGTATTCACAAGTGAGAATATGGACAACCGGTGGATGTTAACTCTTAAATATCGTAAAGATGATGTAATACAAATTTCTGGCTGTTTAAAGGAGTCAAAAACTCTTATTTTGTACCAAATTTGAAGCTTCAAAAAAATCAAAAGAAATACCATGATGTGGTCAATAATATGCATTACAAGTGTGTAAAATTTAGTTGCAAAATACGTTGTATTCTAGACTTGGCAGAAATGACAAAAATGCAGAACTTAGACGTGAACGGTGCAACATTTTTTCCCAGAAATTGTTGGATTTACATGTACTAGTCTAATCTAATCTAAGCACCAACTGTTTATCTAGTAACGATCAACCATCGCCGAGGCGAGTCAGTACTTCCAAAAGCTAGAGCCTAGTACAAGTACGCATGGGGCCTCCGGTCAAATCACCGAGGCTGTTCAGTCTGCATATACAGCAGCCATGGGGCCTACAGTCAACAAAATGGCCCAGATCCCCACGAGAGAGGAACGGTGACGATAACAACTACGCGCCATAGCCGCTCGGCGGAATCCGCGTTCCGACGTGCTGGTTGGGCGCAGCTTGTGCACTGAGGCCTAGATGGAGACGGCGAGAGGAGTCGGGGCGCGTGTAGCCGCCACCAACTCCACGACGATCATGTTGTCGGGGCTGCCGGCCTGTGGCCGAATGCCATCTCCATCTCCATGAAGACGTCGCCGGAGCTGCCGGCGTGTAGCAGCCGTTGTCTCCACCACATGATGTCGTTGAGGCTGCCACCACCACCCCCCCCCCCCCCCCCCCGTGTCCCTCGACGACAATATTATCGGGGTTGCCGATGAGCAACCTGACAGGCGGTAGTCGTTGGCCCAGATGTCGGCGCCGCCGCCGCCGTACAACGCGTTCAGCCTGGAGAAGGAGCACCCCATGGCGTGGCCTCGAGCGCGGCGCTTCCGTTCCGGCGAGGAGGGAGGGAACAGGATCAGATCTTATCTCCCCGTTTCCTTTTCGGTTTGGAGATCTTGTTTGTCTGATTTGAGAATTGAGATGTTTTATTTACCCTCTTCTCTTCCAATCGGTTGAATTGGCAGCAACAGGCAGTAGTTCTTAATCAATACAACAAGCATGGATCATGTATTCATCTACTCCGTATGAGACAAGTAATCTGAAGCCCTGTGCGTTTTGCGGACTGCCTAGTCCTGCATAACCTGCGTTACCTGCATGGTCCGCGCGCGTCCGGCCGGCGGCACCTGCTAGTCCTGCTATTTGTGGTCGCGGCTAATGCGCACAACGCGGGCTCTTCCGCGGAACTTGCAACCTTATGGCCACGTGTCTTCTCAAGGCCGGCATGTGCATCGGCATCCTCGACCCAGTCTCCAACATCATCGCCAACACCATCGCTTACTCCTCCGCTCCAACGAAGGCGCCTAGGCACGAACAGGAGCAAGAGCAGGAAGAGGGCGATGACGCCGACGACGACAAGAGGTACTCGATCCTGTGCAAGATCACAGCCGACACCCACGACAAACGCGTCTACAACATGTTTCTGTCCCCAAAGGAGATGAATGGTATGACAATCGCGCGGAGGTCGCTGCAAGGTCTCGTCTACTTCCTCACCTTCTACTTCCGCTACGTCTGGAAGTCATTCGCTTTTTTTTATAAAGAGTATATATTAATATCGCGATGATACCAATTACATCCAGCCTCTGCAACAACGCGTTGCCCTAGCGACCCCACGGGTGCACACAGCTCACAATAAAAAGAAGAATTAAAAAAAAGAAAAATCCCGCTACAGTGATCGATTCCTTTTGACAGCAGACCTAACCCCACCAAATCAGTACCAGAAGTCCAACTGCTCCAAAAGCGACGCCTCCAAGAAGGGAACAGTGCTCAAGCGCCGTCGTCGCCCTGATCATAGATCATGGTTTTCACCTTAAAGAAAGTCCACACTAGCAAAAACAATGTCTTCAACAAGGCAATTGCCAGGCACAACCAATTAAGATCAATCCTTGGGTTTTCACCCTGAAAGTTTAGACTCTGAACTTCTCCTGTGCTGTCGCCCCCTCTTGCCGTTGCTGCTGCTCGAAGTTACGAATCACCTAGCCAATCCCTCATCCCACCAAGACTCGAACCACCATTGTTAGTCCTTAAATCTCGACTTCCATCCCATTCTCCGCACTCTGACTTCATCATGGAACAAAAGACAAGTCCATGATGGCAACATACGCACAGTTTCGCAACGCTTCCTCTGAAACCAAACGGTCAGAAAAAACATGGTTGCGCGCGACCGAATCCCACCCGATCCGTCAATCTCCAGGCTTGATTTGCCTAATGGAGTTCGCCGCGGAGCCTTCCGGAACTCGACGATCCGGCCAGATCAATGAAGACATGCATCAAGTAAATCTTCATCTTGGTGTGAGAAGGATCCAGGATCGCCACCTTTATTCAATCCGAGCCGACGGGACTGGTCGGTGGGGAACCAGCCCGCCGCCGCCTGACCGGCCGCCGGCACCGCCACGGTGCCAAGCGACCGGCGCCACCAGGCGTCCCGGCGCTGCCTGTCGCCACAGCCACCGCCTCAGGTCCGGAGGGACCCAGATGGGCCATGAGTGGGCTTGGAGTCGTGGCCGCAGCAGCAGGGGCTCCTCCGTCGTGGGAGGCCGCGTCCCTCCACCGTAGCCGATCTGCGATCGCGTCAGGACAACACGGCACCTCGCCGCTGAGCCGTCGCCGCACCACGCGCCTCCGCCGACCGAGAGAATCACCGCTGCCACATGAGGGAGAGGCCCCCGCCGCCGTTGTCGCCGCCAGCGCATCGCCCAGCAGGTCCTCCAATGGCGGCGGGAGGGATGTGATGAGGGAGGAGAGGGCTCGGGAGCCGGCGGCGCCGGCGCCCCCCGTGTCGCCTAGGGTTGGGCGACGCGGGGGTGGTATATAAAGAGTAAGTTAAACGAGTACAAAATACCAACTGTAAGACCTGGAAGCCATTCGCTACCTACGCCTGCGTCTTGCCGGGGCTGACCTTCTTCTGGCCATGCGGCTCATCAAGCTAGATCATTGCAAGAGCCTCGATTTTAACATCACCTCCCCCACCACCAGGATAGCGCTCTACTGCGCAGCCATTTCCGCGACGCACCCAAGGCCGCCCGTCCTGCTGAGAGCCTCCATGTGGCATGTCGCTGGGAACTCGGATGGTCAAGGTCAACAAATTATTGTCCGGAGACGACTACCTCCCACCTAGATCCATCAAGCGCCTCACCAAGTGGCTCAGCCAAGATGCTTAGGGCGTGTTTGGTAGCCCGGCTCTCCTCAGAAAATCTCCTCCCACCCCGTTTTCTTTTGTTTGGTAGCCCGTGTCGTGCCTATGCGCCCCTGCCCACTTCGCCCCGAAATGGCTCTCGGTCCTGCCCGGTAGAGAAGCTCAGATCGAGCTTCGCTGCTCGGCAGGGCTGAGCAGCTCGCCCGGAAAATCCCCTTGCGCGCCTCGCAGCCTGGCCGAGACCAACAGGGGTCAACAGCCCCCAGCCTCATTTCCCCCAACCCGCTCTCTCACTCCACCTCCTCTCTCGCACCGCCGCCACCTCCTCGTCTCGCACCGCCGGCCTCCGCAGCTCCTCGTCGACACCGGCTTCCGCCCAAACGAGCACCACCGCCACCTGCTCCTCTCACGCCGCCGCCTTGTCGAGAACGGATGAGCACCGCCGCCACCTCGAGCACGGACGAGCACCGCCGCCACCTCGTCGAGCACGGATGAGCACGGCTGCCACCTCCTCGACTCCGGCCTTCGCCACCTCCTCCTCGACGTCGGCCTCCGCCACCGCGCCCGCCCCCGCTGCCGAGAGCTCCTCCACGGCCAGGCACGGACGGGCGCCGCCATGGCCAGCGCCGCCAAGGGCCGCCACAGTGATACGTGCATTTTATATCATCATCTATACCACTTACACCACCATATTAGGATGTTATTTGCATAATTATATCATTGTTTTTACATGTTTTAGATGATTTAGGGGACTTTCCTACAAAGTCCCTATTTTTAGTATTTAATTTCTGGGAGGCAGAAAACCTCCTTTTTCGTGTTTTTATTGTTTCAGGAGCTACGAAGGCCCAATTAATAAAAGGAAAATTGCACAGCTGGTTTTTCTTCGGGGGAACACCAGAGGGAAGAAGAAGCAAGCGAGGAAGGCCACGAGGCCCAAAATGGGTGGGCCCACGCGGCCAGATTCCCTGACCGCGTGGGACCCACCAAATGGAGCCTCGGGCACTTCCTCGCCTGGGGCTTTTTAACGAGGTCTCCGTCTCGCCCGAAAAGTAACGCCCTAATTGGATGAATTGGCAATGATTTATATATGACATGTGTTGGTATTTTGTCTAGTGTTTATCTTTTTGTGTGATTCTATGATGGTGTTGTGCGAACGTCGACTGCACAACACTTCACCTATATGGGCTCATAGGAGAACACCGTAGTGTAATGGCGTGAGGGAGACTTGGGAGGACACGAAAGCCTGAGACCGAATCATTAAGTTACTTTACGGGGTATTAGTATCGGGGAGCTAGAGCGTAATGCTATGGTGGGATTTTATATCTTAATAATTCTTGTGCTGTCATTTAATTGGCCACATGATCCATCATAAGGGGTTTAGTCTACTTATTTAGTTGTACCTAATAATAGCTCCGTCCGAAGAAGATTAAAACTAGACAAGATATTCAACGTGTTGTTTAATAAATCTATATGCCTAGCAATATCCATGCCGCCCTCGGGAACGTTTTCCACATATAAGTTACACATCACTTGAGCTTGTCCTCTTACACATAGAGGATTGGGCTTTCTCTCTCTTTGAGAGCTTTTACTTGTTACCATTTATTTGCTGCATTGTCACTGTCTTGCAATTATACAATCGAAAATACCAAAAACACTTGCATCTTTTATTATCTATTTATCATTTCTAATAACCAATACCTTCAGCTCCTCGTGGGTTCGACAACCTTTTCTATTCGAAAGGTACTACAATTGATCTCCTGCACTTGGGAGTCATCAAGATACTAGCGCTATTGGTAAGAAGTTTGGTAAGGAAACTTCAAAGGTGAATTTTATTTACTGTTTTATCTCATTGCTACTATGGCATTTATATATGAATCGTGCATCGCTACATCTTGCTCTATATGAAAGTGCTTATGCTCCTAAAACTGTTGAAACTACTGTGCCTGAGATACCTAAAGTGGGATATAAAATTCCCGTTGGTGTCGGGGAGTATCCCCGGGTAGGGTCAAGGCTTGGCATAAGGTGGTGTTCCAAGTTGTGCCGAGGTACGGAAAGGGCCGACCTGTTTGGGCCTGGGAAGGTCCGAGCTTCATCTTGACCTGGAGAATACAGGCCGACCTATTTTGGCCCAGAGGGGTCCGAGGTATACTGTTGGCCAGGGCCGAGGTTCACAGTCCGAGCTATGTTCTGCCGACCTAACTACCTCAGTGCGGTGGTTTGTGTTGTGGGTGCAGGAGAAGCTGTGGGAAGGAAGTAAGATCCGAGCTAGTAAAAGATATTAAGCGCAAGACCCAAGGTACGGCACATCCGTGCCGAGCTAACCGAGGTGATGGGCTGTAGGTCGGGCCGGAGTCAATGCTCCTGTCACTTCCAGCCGGGTACTAGAGCGCCTGACACGGGAGCGTCTGTCAAGGAGCATGGCAGAGGCGTGCTCCGGGTTCGGCGGGCCTGCACGTCTCCGACCGCTGACCACGCGAGGTCTGGGTAAAGGCTACGAGGTAGCTCTGCCAGGCCACGTCCTGTCTCGGTCAGAGGGGACATGCTAGCTCTGCCGTTAGGCTACAGGAGATGGGCAAGCCACGTCTTGTCCCCGACCGAGGTACGGTGGTACGGTGGTGACCGTTGCAGAGGCATGGCAACAGTGTTCTGCGAGGGGCACAATGGTAACCCGGCTGGCCTATATAGTGGGCTTCACCCCCTCCTGCTAGAGGGACGGATCCAGGATCGAAGATCAAGAGAGAGAGAGAGAGGAAGCTCGGAACACCTCGGAGAGACCTCGGTTCAGGCTCGGAGTGCCTTTTCCTCTCTTTGTAGCATCATCTTCCACCTCGAGTTCTCACCATTGTAATCATACAGCTCGAGGAGCAGCTTGTACTTGTCACTTTGAGCTATACACTGACTAGGATAGTGCTGCAGTAGGGGTGTTACCTCCGCAAGAGGGCCCCGAAGCAGGGTACATCGTGGTGTGTTTTGTGTTCTTGCTTTCTTGGTTCTTTGTTCGTGTTCTTGCGTGTTCTTGCGTGTGCACTTCTTGAGTGCATAAACCCTCCCCGGATTCCCCCAACGACCATTCGGCCCCATCTTAGCCATACCTATGGCATCTGCCGTGATCCCACCACGACAGTTGGCGCCCACCGTGGGGCAGATTGAGGCGTTGGAGGGAGTTTTCATCCGGACGGGCTCAGGCGAGCGTGTTCTTTCCGGGCTTGTCGCCAAGATCGGAGAGTTCACCTTCATCAGCGACAACGCGGGGTGTTTCGCCGGCAAGCCCTTCCCCGAGCACGGCTTCACCATGATGCTCGGCAGCTTCGTCACGTACGTTGCTGTCGAGGTTGTTCGCGGGTACCCGGAGCAGGTGCTCGTGGACGACGAAACTCCTCTCCTCGCGGCTTTAGGTCGGCGCATCACTCGCCCCGAGAGCTGCGTAGAGGTGATGGTGACAGGTCCGGTTGACGCCGCTGGCAAAGTAGATGCCAGCCAGTCCAAGGCAGCCGAGGTTGCTAAGGTGAGATCTGCAAAGCCCAGGCTAGAGAAGGACTTGCCTGGCACCCCAGAGCTGCGGGGCCGAGGTGCGACCCTGGTAGAGATAGTGGATACACTGGCAGACCCAGTAAATCCAGGGTGGACATAGTAGTGACTGTGGCCGACCTAGAGGCAAAGCGTGTCCTGTGCAGAAGGAGGCTGTAGCAATGATAACAGCTAGAGATGAGTTCAATAGAGATCTGCGCGAGTACAATGCAGCGAATGGCTTCACCCCGGTAGCGGTTGATACACATAGGGGAGCCGAGGTGCGGCAGAGAGGCAAGGGGCTCAATGATGAGCTAAACAGGGAGGCTCGACCTACCACCTCGGCTAGGAGTGGGAGTCGCGTGTCAACTGGAAGGCCGGTGTATAGTTCCCCTGCTAAGAACCTCAGAGCTGCCGAGGCAGGCAGGGCCGAGCTATCCGGATTATCTGGAGATGCATGGCGTGCGCAGCAGAAGCGAGTCAATGAGTTAGTATATGTGGCTAACCAGCAGAATGAGGCTCTCCGCAGAGCAAATGCCGGGGCTGGTGATTCAGAGATGGTTTATTCAGCTAGGCCAGTCAGTCAGGTGTCCAAGGGGCAAGCCTCGTCTCCACTCGTCGGAGGAGCCGATCGAGCCCGGAGTGTCACCTCGGGTCAGAACCAGCAGCTGCAGATGTATGATCCAG
The DNA here is from genome assembly GCA_947311845.1 of Poa pratensis. Taxonomy (NCBI): domain Eukaryota; kingdom Viridiplantae; phylum Streptophyta; class Magnoliopsida; order Poales; family Poaceae; genus Poa; species Poa pratensis. The sequence goes on from CAMZMU010000036.1 coordinate 46,187,473, forward strand.
TCCTAGCAGCAAAGCAGAAGGCGGGCCAGGGCAATGCTAGCCGAGCTAAGGGAAACCCCGGCCCAGGCAATGCGAGCCGGGCTAAGGGTAACTCCGGTCAGGGAAATCAGAACGGCGGTCAAGCGGCATCGGCTGGCCGAGGTAAACCACCTCCGCCCCCGAGGTATCAGCAACAACCTCGGCAGCAGGGGCAGTATCAGCGAGAGCCGGAGTATGTTCAGCAACCTCAGAACGTCGGTCAAGGCGATGACCGATATGATGATGGAGACTCGGCCATGGCACGAGCTGGATACCACAGAGTGGATGGGGCGTTGGGACCTCGGATAGGAGGTCGGATGTTAGCTCCAGGCGATGTCCGTAACAAGCTGGATAGACTCTACTTGTCTGAGCAACTGGAGGAGGAAGGCCCTCCTGGTCCGGCGTGTTTTGGACCTCGGATCATGAAGGAGCCACCACCACCAGTATCTCAGTTCCAGTTAGGTCGGAACACCAAGCCATACAATGGGAGCACCAAGCCACAAGATTGGCTGACAGATTATGTATCCTCGGTGCACATTGCGGGGGGCAATCGCCGATGGGCGGTCCGGTATCTCCCGCACATGTTGGAAGGTCCAGCTCGGATCTGGCTGAATAATTTGCCGGAGTATAGTATCAACTCCTGGATAGACTTGGAGCTGGCGTTTAACAGCAACTTTGCTAGTACATACAAGAGGCCAAACCGACCTCAGCTCCTGGCGGCATGTAAGCAAGATGATCATGAAACTGACCGAGAATTCTTAACTCGGTGGAGCAATGTTCGGAATTCCTGTGAAGGAGTGGTAGAGGCCCAGGCCATTTCCTGGTTTGCAGATGGCTGTCGACATGGCAGCATGCTGTGGCAGAGGCTCCAGAGAGATATGCCGAGATCCCTAGCAGAAACCATCCGGGTTGCAGATTCTTATGCCCTGGGTGATCCGATGCAGCCAGCAGCAGAGGCAGGAGCACGTAACAGAAGGAGGGAGCCAATAAACAACCGGCTCGGACCAAGGTGTAATGACCGTCAGGAGTTCGGACAGAAGAGGAGGGAGCCGGACTATCCATACCCTCCAACCAAGTTGCAGCGGTGAACCCGGATCAGCCCGGAGCTGGAGGTGTCCAGAGGCCAAAAATCAATGGTCCGGCATTTAGTCCGAACCAGGAGCCACCCATGACCTATGAATCAATGATAGATGGTCCGTGCTGTTACCATACGACTGACCCGCGCAAGCCAGCCAACCATTCAACCCGGCAGTGCAGCTGGAACCGCAGAATCAGAGAAGAGGGGGCAAGGGCCGGAGGAATCAGAACAGGACCACCACCTCAGAGATTTCAGCCGAGGTCCCACCCTAATCTGTCCGGAGCAAATGTTACCCCGGTAACCACTGCACCTCTTCCGAGGCCTGCAGCAGCAAGACCCGTGAATGTGGTGAATGTCCGAGGTAATAACAACAACAATGGTGCCGGACCAAGTCAGCAGTATGAATACCCCGGAAATGACTATAGAGAGGTTCATGCGAGCTATGTGGTCTTTGTGACCGAGCCAACTGACAAGAAGAGCGTGCAGAGGCGTGCCATGGAGGTGAATGCAGTAATGCCGGTGGTGCCGACCTATATGAACTGGTCTGAGCAGGAGATCACTTGGAGCAGAAAGGACACACCTCGGATCATGCCGAGTCCTGGAAAGTATGCCCTGGTGGTAGATCCAACGTTGTGTGGGCCTACCAACAATGTGAGGTTCACCCGAGTTCTGGTGGACAATGGCAGTGCCATCAACATCATGTACCGAGACACAATGGTGAAATTGGGCATCTCGCCTAATCAGTTGATGCCAAGCAGTTGTACTTTTCATGGGATTGTGCCCGGCGTTTCCTGTGCACCCATGGGCAAGATATGGGTGGATGTAGCATTTGGAACCAAGGAAAATTGCCGAGTTGAGAGTATCGAGTTCGAGGTGGTGGACTTGGAGAGTGCATACCATGCACTGCTTGGAAGGCCGGCTTTGGCCAAGTTCATGATTTCCACCCATGTTGCATACCTGAAGATGAAAATGCCAGGGCCTAATGGGATCATATCCATCTCGGGTGACTACAAGCGAGCAATTCAGTGTGCCTCGGCGGGATCTAACCTAGCCGAGTCTTTGGTGATCGCAGCCGAGAAGAAGAAGCTGCATCAAGTGGTGGCAATGGCGCAGTCAACACAGCTCGGCCTGTCCGGACTGATGAGCCCGGACTCAACTGCGGCGTTCGAGGTACCCAAGGAGACCAAGAAGATCCCCATTGACCCGGAGCACCCAGAGCATGTGGCCATCATTGGGACCGGGCTAGGCGAGAAATAGGAAGGCGAGCTCTGTCACTTCCTCCGTGAGAATCGGGATATCTTTGCATGGTCGGCTAAGGACCTGCCAGGTGTTCCGAGGGAGTTGGCAGAGCACTCTTTATTTGTTAGGCCAGAGGTGAAACCGGTGAGGCAACCGACCCGTCGTCTCTCAGACGACCGGAGACAAGTGGTGCTGGACGAGCTGGCTAAGTTGCTTGCAGCCGGGTTCATAATGGAGGTACTGCATCCGGACTGGATATCCAATCCGGTCCTGGTGGAAAAGAAGAAAGACGAGCCAGCCGTGGTCAAGGTGTGGCGCATGTGCATTGACTTCACTAACCTCAACAAGGCGTGCCCAAAAGATCCATTTCCATTACCTCGGATTGATCAGGTGATCGATTCCACTGCTGGTTGTGAACTGTTATCTTTCATCGATGCGTACTCTGGTTTTCACCAGATACCACTGAACCCAAAGGATCAAATAAAGACCGCTTTTATTACCCCGTATGGGGCGTATTGCTATCGTGTCATGTGTTTTGGTCTGAGAAATGCCGGGGCAACTTATCAGAGGTGTATGCAGAAATGCCTGCACTCTCAGATGGGCAAAAATGTGCAAGTGTATGTCGATGATATCGTCATCAAAACTAAGGAAAAATACTCTCCTCGAGGATCTCGAGGAGACATTTGTGAATTTGAGAAAGTATCGGTTGAAGCTTAACCCGGACAAGTGCACCTTTGGTGTCCCGGCTGGAAGTTGCTCGGATTCCTGGTGTCCAGCCGAGGTATCGAGGTTAACCCGGCCAAAATCCGAGCTATTGAGAGCATGAAGTTACCGAAGTGTTTGAAAGATGTGCAGAAGTTCACAGGGTGCCTAGCCTCGTTGAGCCGATTTGTAGCTCGGCTAGGAGAAAAAGCCTTACCTTTGTACCAGCTCATGAAGAAAAGTACCGGGTTTACATGGACCCCGCAGGCCGACGTGGCGTTTGGCGAGCTGAAAAAGATGTTGTCCACTGCCCCGGTGTTAGCGTCACCATTGCACAATGAGCCGATGTTACTTTACATTGCGGCCACAAACCGAGTTGTAAGTGTGGCAGTGGTGGTGGAGCGCGAAGAAGGTGGCAGGTCGGTGCAGAGACCGGTGTATTACTTGAGCGAGGTGATCTCTACCTCGAAGCAGAACTATCCTCACTACCAGAAGATGACGTATGGTGTTTACCTGGCGGTCAAGAAGTTGAAGCATTATTTCCAGGAGCATCCCATGACGGTGGTGTGCGAAGCTCCAATCTCGGAGATCATCGGGTGCAAAGATGCAACTGGCCGAGTTGCCAAATGGGCGATTGAGGTGTCTCCATATGCACCACATTACGAGAGAAGAGACGCAATTAAATCCCAGGCGTTGCCGGACTTCTTTTGTGATTGGGCCGAGATGCAGTATGAGCCACCCAGGCCGGACTATAATTATTGGAAAATGCATTTTGATGGGTCCAAAACAAAGATCGGGCTGGGGGCTGGAATAGTCCTCACCTCGCCAAAGCAAGATCAGCTGAAGTACGTGCTGCAGATTCATTTCTCAGCATCAAACAATGTGGCGGAGTATGAGGCCTTAATCCATGGCCTCAAGGTGGCAAAGGAGATCGGTATCCGGCGTGTAGAGTGCTTCGGCGATTCCGACCTGGTGGTGCAACAATCTTCTGGAACTTGGGATGCTCTGGATGCCAACATGGCGTTATATCGGTTCCATGTGCAAAAGATATCCGGGTTCTTTGAAGGGTGTGAGTACAGGCATATACCTCGGGCAGAAAATGATGCTGCCGACGTGTTGTCAAAGCTCGGTTCATCAAAGAGGCAGTACCACCAGGGGTAGCCCTGAATCACTTGAGAACTCCTTCAATCAAACCTTCTCCTGAATCCGAATCTATTTTCATCCCGGCGGAGCAAGAGCCCGGACCTGTTCCAATGGAGGTAGACGTCGGATGCGTTTGGTCGGACCCGGGGACTGCGTGGCAGAGCTCGGGGACTGCACACCAAACCTCGGGGACTGCTCATCCAGACTCGGGGACTGGTCGCAGGATGGTGGAGGAAATAATGGAGGAGATTATGGTGGCCGAGCCAATGGAGGTGGATGAGGAACTTTTTCCTTTGCACCCGGTGCCGGAGTGGGCGGAGCAAATTATGAAGTTCATAACGGAGGGAAGCACGCCAAGTGACACAACCGAGGCTAGGAGGATTCAAAGGAGGGCCAAGGCGTACACCATCATCAACAAGGAGCTCTATAAAAGAAGCGTAACCGAGGTGTTGCAACGGTGTGTTGAGCCAGCTGAAGGCAAGGAGATGCTTTTGGAGATCCACCAAGGAGAGTGTGGTCATCATTGCAGCACAAGAGCTCTGGTGCCAAGGTGTTTAGGCATGGGTTCTATTGGCCCACTGCTCTTGCTGATGCAGAGGCCATAGTCCGGAGATGTGAAGGATGCCAAAGATTTGCCAAGCAAACGCATATGCCGGCTTCGGCGCTCAAAACAATTCCTATCACTTGGCCGTTTGCGGTATGGTGTTTGGATATGGTGGGAGAGTTCAAACCAGCCCGAGGTAACATGACACACATATTGGTGATGGTGGACAAATTCACCAAGTGGATCGAGGTGAAACCAATCCGGAAGTTGGATGGTCATTCAGCAGTGACTTTCTTGAAGGAGATTATTCTGCGATATGGCTACCCCCATAGCATTATCTCGGACAACGGCACTAACTTTGCTGTTGGAGAGTTCGCTCGGTTTTGCATGAACAAGGGAATCCGGCTGGACATAGCCTCGGTGGCACACCCGGAGTCTAATGGACAGGTGGAAAGATCAAATGCTCTAGTGTTGGCCGGCATCAAGGCTCGGCTCATTGAACCACTGCTGAAAACGCCGGGGTGTTGGATAGATGAGATACCAGCAGTACTGTGGGGTCTAAGGACCACGCCAAATCGATCGACTGGCTATACGCCATTTTTTATGGTCTATGGGGCAGAAGCTATGCTACCCACTGACATCGAGTATGATGCGCCCAGAGTGGCAATGTACACTGAAGCCGAGGCAAAAGAGGCTCGGGAGGATGCAGTAGATCTGCTTGAGGAAGCGAGAGAATTGGCCTCATCTCGGTCAGCAATTTACCAGCAAGGTCTCCGACGTTATCATAGCCGGAGTATCAACCCTCGTGTGTTTCACGAGGGAGATTTGGTGCTGAGGTTGGTGCAGCGCAAGAAAGGCCGGCACAAGTTGTCACCTCCATGGGAGGGACCGTTCGTTGTGAGCCGAGCTCTGCTCAATGATTCCTACTATCTTATAGATGCGCAGGAACCAAGGGAAGATGGGCTGGACAACCCCGAGTCAGAGGTCAGGCGACCATGGAACGTAGCTCTACTCCGACCTTTCTACTCATGAAAGGCGCAATGTATGTACCTCGGTTAATCCTTAATAAAAATGTCGGCACTCCGAGGTAAAAGCTCGGGGACTGCCTCGCTCTTGTGCTTATGTTTTATCTCTGTTTGTCAGTTTTGTTCATATGCCGAACTATTTTGAACCTCGTCTCAAACTTCAAGTAATGTGTGCTATGAAACTAATCTTGTGACTCGACTGGCATCTGCCTAAAAGGTAGTCAAGAGCAAAGAGGAAAAAACGTGGGAGACATGAAAATGAACTCGGGGACTCGGTCCAAAATTATAGTTCGGCATGTGTCGTTTACTAACCCCTGTCTTTACCTTTCGTTTATGTCGGATGACTTTGAAACATACCTCGGAATTTACCAAGTACTGTATGCTATGAACAACAATCTTGTGACTCGACTGGCATCTGCCTAAAAGGTAGTCAAGAGCAAAGAATGCCAAACATAGTAAACACGAAAGTAAACTCGAGCAATCATTCAAAAGGATTCGACGTAAAGCTTAGAAAAGCATGGTTCGGATAAGCATGATAGTAACAGAGGTAGCAAAAGGAACTACTTAAGTTTGATTACATCTGCGTCCCGGCATACCGGGGATTTAATGAAGTTTTTTGGCCAAGCATAAGTTCAGGTCGAGGCATCAGGAATTACGTCGGCAGCAGCCGAGGTAGCCTGGGAGGTGCTGGCAACGTCGGCAGTAACCTCGGCACCAGCTTGTGGAGAAGCCTCGGTTTCTGCTTCGCGGGTGTCACCATCGTCACCTTGCTCGGCTTCGACGTCGGATTCTGTTTCGTATTCATCCTCTTCTGGCTCGTCATCTTCGGCGTCGGAGTAGGTGTCTCCCTCGCTCAAGTTCTTGGTGTTGGCATATCCAGCGAAGAAGGAAGCCATCTTTTCGCGCCGCTGGATGAGAATTGGGTCCGTGGACCAGGGCGAATTTCGGCGAAGAGTGTCCATCTTTTCGAGGTCGAGCTTCTCGCACCAAGTCATGATGAATTTGAGAGCGGCATCAGCTCCAGCGCGAGCCGAGGATGAGCGCCACTCTCGAAGTCTTTGTTCGGCTTCACGAAGCTTGGCGGCGAGCTCAGGCGTAGTATTGGGAGCATCGGCAAGAGGCCACAAGGCTCGGAAAGCAGACACACCTGCATCAAGGAGTTCGGACCCAATGGTTTTCAAGGGATGGATCCGAGCTTTGATGGCCACGATGTGGTCCTCAATGGTCCAGGCGGGGTTCGTCTCGCTACGCCTCTTCCTGTGCTGATCAGTGATATTGCGAGCCGAAACTTGGGTGTAGGTGAAGTGCTCTGCAGAAGATAGCCTGTTAATAATGAAAGAAACAGTTCGGCAAAGAGCCAGTACTGTTGAGGACAAAGCAAGGATAAGGGGGGCAAGAAGCTTACCGTCCATTTCTTTGTTGATACGTTCCAGCGTCGGGAGGAGCTGGTTAACCGAAGCTTGAAGGGCTTCATAAGCCTCGGTGGCCGAGGTGGCGCGGGCCTCGGCTAACTGGAGCGCATTCTCATGTTCCTTGGCGGCATCCTCCCGAAGTTTCTTCTCTGTTTCAACAACACTGGCCTTTTCCGCCTGCAGCTGCTCTGTTTCCGACGTCCGCAGCTCGGTGATGCGCTTCAGTTCCTTTACCAGACGAGCTACTTCGGCTTTCTCTAGTTGGAGCTTTTCGTCCAAAGAGTTCTTTTCTGCAAGGACGGCCTTGTGCTCGTCGTGGAGTTTCTTGTGGTCAAACAAGGGTATGGAAGATGTCCGTGCGGACGTTCATAGTATTCTGCAAGGAAGAAAAACATAGCTCGGTTAGAAAGGCTATACCTCGACAAGAGTCTCGGGGACTCGGAGTCAAATCATTGGAAAAATGTTGCCGGGGTATGCCTCGACAGGAGTCTCGGGGACTCGTACCCGAGGTGCATGATAAAGTAAGGTAAAATGGTTTGAGATTCAAGCCAAACAATTTTAACTCCGGCGGAGCGTCAATAGTTTACCTCGAATCTCGGGGACTGGGAATGGTGGATATTAGATGAGATACTGCATGAAAGTAAAGAGAATAGGACTTACGTCGATGTTTTGAGCAGCACGCAGGGCAGCGACTTGTAGGTCGTGACGCTTCGGCCGCAGGCGCTGTTTCCCGCAGGGTGCTCACCTACCGGAGCAGCTAGGGAGGCCGAGGAGACCTCGTCTGCAGAATTCCAGTCTGCGTTGTAGTGTTCCAAGGAGCCGAGGCTCTGGTCACTGTCAGTGCGCAGAGGAGGATATCCCCACGGTCCGCCCTGCTCGATGCCCCTAACCGAGGCCTCCAAGGCTTGAGCAGCCTCGGAGCTTGAAGCAGGCCGGTTATCCAGTATAAGAGATGTCCTCCGAGCATATTCGTCGGCCGGAGGAGCAGTCTCATCAACGGGTGCGGCAAATGGAGGAATTCGGCGTGTCACCGGGGAGGAGACCTCGGTGCATCCTTGAAGGAGAAGAGATAGTCAGGGTGCCAGACCCAGATGTTGGTTTGGGGGTGACCTTAGACTTCACCGTCTCTTTCTCTTTCTCCTTGCCTTTCTCCAACGGCAAGGTAGTCTGGCGAACTGGTTTTTGGGGCTGTTGCTTGGGCTGTGCTTGGGCTGTTGCTTCTGCTGTTGCTTCTGCTGTTGCTGTTGGTTGCGGGCAGTCTGGCTGCGGGGGAGAGTCGAGGCTCCGGCAAGGCGGTAGCCGGAGTGCTGGCGCGATTGGTCCCCGCACCGTTTGAGGACGCGGAGAACTCTGGCCTCGGGTGGGGGCAGATTTCTCCAAGGCCGGGCCAGACCTCGGTGGAGGAGATACGGGGCGAGAGTTCGTCGGGGTGGTCGTGGCTTCAGAGGCACCAACGGGTGCAGTCATGGAGGATACCTCCTGATCCACTTCTATGGGGTCACTGCAACGAAGGAAGATGGTCAAGTGTTAGTACCGAGGTGATAAGTTTAAGCAACAAACTTTGTTGGCTATAGAAGCAAAGCATTACCCATCCGAAGTAGGAAACTTCTTGCCCCCTCGGGCATGAGGAGGATTTCCGGACTTCTTCAGCCGACGTCTCTTGACCGGAGCCGCAGTGGGTCCGGAGGCTCCAGTGGCGGATGGTTCGGCGGCCGAAGTTGCGGCACCAGCGCGTTTCCGGCTGGTTGCTGGAGTAAAGTTCGGAAGGTGAGGAAGGCAGGAGATAGGTACCGCGTTTATTGGTTCCATGACGAGAAATCCCTCCTCGTCATCCGAAATCTCTTGAACTGAAGCTTGTGCTTGAGGCTTACCCGCGGTGGTGACGCGGGCCGAGGCAATGGGCATGTAATCCTCGTTGTCAGGGTCCTCGTTGGATGGTGGGTCCTCGACAGGAAGATCCTTGCCGAAGTGGTCCGCAGGATGGACTCCATCCTCGGCGGTCTGGCGGGAGAACAGCTATATGGCAGACATATGAAAAGGAGTTAGGAAGAAAATGGTCAAGATGAACGTCGGTAGCAAGACCTCGGTGGTAAAGGAGTACCGAAGAAAACGTCGGAACAGCGTACCTGTTTTGGTGGCTTGGTCCTGTAGTGGGGTTCCCTTCCCCATGTCCAAGCGTCAGAGATCTTGGACTTGGTGATAGCTCGGACTCGCCGAGCTACAGCGGCGTTGTCCAGTGCAACATGCGTATGGCGGGTTGGATCATAAAGACCGCTCATGTGGCAGATCTTGTGAGTCCTCGCCTGGAGAGGGGAGACCCTGCGCTTCACAAATGTGCAGGCCAGATCGTCAGCCGTCAGGACTTTCCCGTCGTTCGCAGGGTCCTCCGGGTCCTGCCATTTCGCAACATACCCATGGATGGACTTGATTTCGCTGGTGAGAGGGGGAGTGTAGTCCCAGTTGAGCGGTTCGGTAGGAGGGCTGAGGTTAAACACCGGCAGATTGAGGAAGTCCTCTTCGCCGGAGTTCTTCACGTAAAACCACGTCCGGAGCCACTTGCGAACGGTGTCCGGAGTAGCGATACGTGGGAAGATGGAGTTTCGGCGAGGAGCTATGATGGCTGCTCCGCAGGCGGTTAGTAGCTTGGGCAGATCCTTGTTTTTCGGATCCGGGATCACTTGCCGCTTAAGTTGGAAGTAGCGAGAAAAGAGGTCTACCGTGGCTTTGAGGCCGAGGTATCCCTCAGAGAAGGAAACGATGCAGGAGAGAGTGGTGATGGCGTTGGCGGGGAGGTGATGAACCTGGAGTCGAACTTGTCGAGGAAGCTCCGGAAGAAATCACTAACGGGCAGTCCGAAGCCGCGCTGGAAGTGCGCGACGAAGACCACCCGTTCCCCTTCCTTGACTTGAGGCTCGAGTTCGCCCTCTGGCAGGCGACACTCTACCCCGGCGGGAATCCGCCGAGTCGCCCTGAGCCACTGGATTTCGTCCGGAGTTACATCCGAACCTTCCCAGCCGGCTCGTTCTCCGACCTCCAGTTCGAGGTCTGGAACCTCGGTTTGTTCCGAAGTCTCAGGAGGAGACATCTCGGCAGAATCAATCTGCAGAAGAGTGCACAGAAGTTTAGCAAAGAAAAAGTGAATCTGGAATCTAAGGCTATATCTGGCTAACTCAGGAGGAGTTGGACGGCTATCTAATATACATAGAGGCATATCTATGCTAGGCGAGCATCTATCCGAGGTATGAAACTCGCTACTACCCAAAAAAGTATGCAAGTAAGATCTACCGGAGGAGGTAAATAGAGTTTTATTCAAGAACATATGAAGAACCACAGCGCAAAGAGGAAGAAACCTAGGGCAATGCCTAGGGTATCAGGAAAGGGAGTACATACCGTGAAAACGAGGTGCTGAAGGGCGGCGCCGGTGACGCGGTCGCAGCGGCGACGAAGGAGCTGCTCGTCGGCGGCGGCGGGAACGTGTTTCTTCTCAACCGGAAGCGGCGGCACTGGTGGCGATGGAGGCGAGAGGGCGAGTGAAGGAGGAAGAAGATGGCGAAGTTACCCGTGGGGCCCTACTTATAGCCGCGCGCGGTAACTGCCCGCATTAACTGCGCCACTACCGCGCGGTTATCGGGAGGCGCGGGATCGTGTGCGAGTGGGCGCACGGTTACGCGGTCTGCGGCCGCACGATCGGCCACATCGTGGGCCGCAGAGTGGCAACCGCCCACCCCGGATTTCCTGCGCTGGTCAGCACAAAATCGAGGGGTCGTGGGCGGTCAAGTACTTGAGTGCGCAGGTGCGCTGTTCGGTGGGTCCGGCTGACGAGGGCGGCGTGTGGTCAGAATCTGCTTGGCAGAGGTCCGGATTCCGAAGCCCGGGCAGAGATTCTTCGCCACGTACCTCGGAAAATCTTGAGGCAAGTTGGTGCTGAGTCAGATAGCTCGGAGAGTTCAGTTCGCATATCTACCTCGGATTGGATGGTGGTGTATGGGAGGTACCTCGGCATGACTATGTTGGAGGTCGGTTTAGGAGGTGGTGTAAGGCTTGTTTTGAACCTGCTACGGCCCTCCTTCCGAGGTCGTAGGACCGCACCAGCTTCGGGGACTAATGTCGGGGGAGTATCCCCGGGTAGGGTCAAGGCTTGGCATAAGGTGGTGTTCCAAGTTGTGCCGAGGTACGGAAAGGGCCGACCTGTTTGGGCCTGGGAAGGTCCGAGCTTCATCTTGACCTGGAGAATACAGGCCGACCTATTTTGGCCCAGAGGGGTCCGAGGTATACTGTTGGCCAGGGCCGAGGTTCACAGTCCGAGCTATGTTCTGCCGACCTAACTACCTCAGTGCGGTGGTTTGTGTTGTGGGTGCAGGAGAAGCTGTGGGAAGGAAGTAAGATCCGAGCTAGTAAAAGATATTAAGCGCAAGACCCAAGGTACGGCACGTCCGCCGAGCTAACCGAGGTGATGGGCTGTAGGTCGGGCCGGAGTCAATGCTCCTGTCACTTCCAGCCGGGTACTAGAGCGCCTGACACGGGAGCGTCTGTCAAGGAGCATGGCAGAGGCGTGCTCCGGGTTCGGCGGGCCTGCACGTCTCCGACCGCTGACCACGCGAGGTCTGGGTAAAGGCTACGAGGTAGCTCTGCCAGGCCACGTCCTGTCTCGGTCAGAGGGGACATGCTAGCTCTGCCGTAGGCTACAGGAGATGGGCAAGCCACGTCTTGTCCCCGACCGAGGTACGGTGGTACGGTGGTGACCGTTGCAGAGGCATGGCAACAGTGTTCTGCGAGGGGCACAATGGTAACCCGGCTGGCCTATATAGTGGGCTTCACCCCCTCCTGCTAGAGAGACGGACGATCCAGGATCGAAGATCAAGAGAAGAGAGAGAGAGGAAGCTCGGAACACCTCGGAGAGACCTCGGTTCAGGCTCGGACTGCCTTTTCCTCTCTTTGTAGCATCATCTTCCACCTCGAGTTCTCACCATTGTATCATCATACAGCTCGAGGAGCAGCTTGTACTTGTCACTTTGAGCTATACACTGACTAGGATAGTGCTGCAGTAGGGGTGTTACCTCCGCAAGAGGGCCCCGAAGCAGGGTACATCGTGGTGTGTTTTGTGTTCTTGCTTTCTTGGTTCTTTGTTCGTGTTCTTGCGTGTTCTTGCGTGTGCACTTCTTGAGTGCATAAACCCTCCCCGGATTCCCCCAACGACCATTCGGCCCCATCTTAGCCATACCTATGGCATCTGCCGTGAT